>CM062813.1:367604310-367970577 GCA_031772625.1 Pinus tabuliformis | reverse complement strand
ATGCTATTTCGAATCCATTAAAGAAATAATTCATTCCGATGAAGCCATCATAGAGACCATGTCTCTTGAGGAACCCCCTTGTCAGATCATCACCACCGTTCCCTCGTTTCTCCTCGTGCCCATCAGGAAATGATCACATGTCTCGAACGTTTGCTTCGTGATATCCCATTTCAGCCCCTTCAAACACTATTCAAATTTATCAAGTCCCTTCTCAAGGAAATATGGGAAACATTACCAGACACAATGCGTCTCGCAAACCATCGACATCTCTATGGAACCAGGGATTGTCGAGCATATTCATATTGGAGTCACTTGCACTCCAGAGGAAGTTCAACTTTACACTGATCTTTTTCGCGAATTTCGTGATGTCTTCGCTTGGTCCTACAAAGAGATGCCTGGCATTGACCCTAGTATAGTGGTGCACGAGATACCTACGTATCCAGGTGCTAAGCCCGTTCGTCAATGCCTACGCCCCGTGCACCCTCGAAAGGCTGCAACCATTAAAGCCGAAGTCAAAAAGCTTCTCAAGGCTAGTTTCATTTACCCCATTCCACCCACGGATTGGGTTTCTAATATAGTCCCTGTGAACTAAAATCAAGGTACTATTCGAGTCTGTGTTGATTATCGTGACATTAACCGCGTTTGTCCTAAGGATAACTTCCCCACACCTTTCATCAACCAGCTTATTGATGAGTGTGCAGGAAGTGAAATCTACTCGTTTATGGACGGTTTTTCTGGATATAACCAGATCAATATTGCGCCCGCTGATCAACATAAGACGACTTTTATCTGTCCTTGGGGCACTTTTGCCTATAAGAAGCTCCCTTTCGGTTTAAAGAATGCTGGCACTACCTTCCAACGTGCAATGTCCTATGCCTTTCATGACATTCATCACATTGTACAGCCGTACCTGGATGATCTTCCAGCTCATTCAGTCAAGCGTCAGGACCATCCTTCCCATCTTCGCGAAATTTTTCTCCGCTGTCGACACTACCGTATTAGGCTCAATCCTCATAAATGTGTCTTCTGCGTTGAATCAGGCCGACTACTCAGGTTTATCGTCTCCCGAGAGGGCATCCGTTTAGACCCCCTCAAAGTCAAAGCTATTTTGAACCTTCCTCCCCCTGCTTCTTTGCAGCAGTTGCAGAGTTTGCAGGGCAAAGCAAATTTCTTAAGACGATTCATTCCGAACTATGCCAAGGTGGCTAAGGGTTTTACACGGTTATTGAAGTGAGATACACCCTTTCACTGGGATGCTATCGCTCAGGAGTCTTTCGAGCGTCTCAAGGGTCTCCTTGTCTCTGCTCCATTATTGCGACCTCTGAACTACCACCGTGATTATACTCTGTATCTAGCCGCTGCCGATACCAGTATCGGCATGGTTCTTGTGCAAGACGATGATGATGGAAATGAACATGTCATATATTATCTCAGCCGCAACCTCCTGGATACGGAAACTCGATACGCTTACGTTGAGAAGTTGGCATTGGCCGTTGTTTGTGCCATCCAACGCTTCCGGCATTATATCTTGTTGCGCACACATGACCGTGATTTCTGACTGCAACCCGATGACGTACATTTTGTCACGTTAGTTTCTGGGGGGAAAATACTCAAAATGGATCGTAATCCTCCAAGAGCTTGACTTGGAATTTATTGCTGCCAAGTCTAAGAAGTCCCTGGTCTTTGCTGAGTTACTCTGTTCTTTTTCATCTCCTTCTGCACCCTCTCTTTCAGAAGATCATATCCCGGACGAAACTCTTTTTCTGATCAGCACCCTCGATCCCTGGTACGGGGATATTATTGTTTACTTACAAACGTCCTCTTTCTGCCCCACTATATCCAAAGATGCTCGGCGGCGGATCTGCCATCAGTCTCAACCCTATCATATCATAGGGGACACCCTGTACGTCTCGGTGTTGACTCCATTCTCCACCGATGTCTTACCCTCGAGGAAGCTGAGAGAGTCCTGAATGACTACCACTCTGGCGCCTGTGGTGGCCACATGTCCAGATATGCCACAGCTCAAAAAATCCTTCGCGCCGGTTATTTTCTGGCCATCCATTTTTAAGGATTGCATTCTTGCTGTCCGCTCATTTGGGGGCATGGGTTTATTATTGTTGCCGTCGATTACTTTACAAAATGGGTCGAGGCGATGCCCACATTAACCGAAAACGATCATACAGCGGCGTGGTTTTTGTTCAATCATGTTATTACATGGTTCGGAGTTCCACAGGCCATCGTCACAGATCACGGAAAGCATTTCTGTAATCACATGATGACCGAGCTGACAACCAACTAGGCTTACAGCACGATAGTTCAACCCCGTACTATCCTCAGTCTAACAGCCAGGTTGAAGCCATTAACAATATTTTTCTTATGATGCTTCAACGTACTGTTGACATGCATAAGTCTAATTGGCATCTGATGTTTGTTTCCCGCCTTGTGGGCCTACCGAACGTGTGAAGGATGCCACCAATTTCACTCCATTTCAATAGTTTACGGACTAGAGGCTACCCTTCTATAGATGTGAATTCCTTCGTTGAAAATAGCCGTCGAGTTGTTCCCAACACTACTCCGGTAGAGGAATGGCTTCCTTATCTAGAATGGTTAGACGAGACCCGTCGCTTAGCCTCTCTAGCCATCGAAGCTCAAAAGAAGAGAGTCAAAACTCATTTTGACCATACCTTCATCCTCGTTCCTTTGTTGAGGGAGATCTAGTCCTGCTATATGACCAAGCAAATGACAAGCTGGGCAGGCAAACTCGAGCCCATGTGGCTAGGCCCTTACATTGTAAAGAGAGTGTTGCAAAAAGGGCGTATGATCTAGTTGACTACGAAGTTGATCCTCTTGATAAGCCGCCCTGGGATGTACTTGAAAAAGTACTATGCATGATTCATGCACTTCGATTTGTACATGCGTATGTGTGCCTGTGTGTTTTCATGTTTTCGGCTTGGTGTGAAAGCGTGATTGCCCCTTATTCTGTCTTTTTGTTTCTTGTGCAGATGTTGGGTGCACCTTACATTGGTTTTGCTGATGGTGCCTACCGCAACAGTCGTAATTTTTTCTCTGCGGCGTGCGTGATCTACGATCCTCACGGTGAGTTGATAGATCTTCAAGGTGTGTGTTTAGGCTGTACTACACAACAATGTTGCTGAATATAGCGTTGTTATTGAATTATTAGCCGAGGCAATTAATCTCAGTATTCGTACATTGCTTGTTAACCTAGACTCTCAACTTGTTGTCCATCAGCTCAATGGGCGATATTCCACTAGAGACCGTCACATTTTAAGTTGTACTTACGTGTTAAATTGTTAGAAAGGAATTTTGACTTTATCACATATCAGCATATTCCACGACGATTAAACACATTATCTGATGCATTGGCTAATCATGTATTAGATAGACATTTGCGTAATTTATAATCAAAACAATATACAAGCAAGCACATAAAAGCACAATAATAAACCATAGGCATATATATATATATATGTGTGTCACAAATTTTTGCACCACGTGCATTACATAGTCCAAAAAATAATACATGTTCATCCTGATACATCCTGGGACGACATGTCCCTCAAAAAATATGCACGAAAGAAGCCTAGAAGTCTATTTGCGGTGGTGCTCATGATAGCACGTCACCGTGCGCACCAAGCGTCTCAAAAAATGATGGATGCGGGTCGGCACCCCCACTGTGTGCCTCTGGTATGCAAAAGGCACGTCCACCAATCTAGCATAACCCGAAATCCCTTGGGTGAGTCCCTCGAGATTCTGCACCAGCTCTTCCCCCACGGCACCCCTTGCTTGAGGATCAGCTGCAGGTTGGCCCCTCCGCGCTATAGGAGACAAGCCGGCTGGTCGCTCTGGGCCCACATCTGCATATACATACAACTGCCATCAGAACATGCATGTATTGACAAAAAAATGAAAATACATAAAACATCAAAAATGAGGAGATCGTACCTAACTCCTCTTCCCACTCCTCTCCCTCTGGCAGTGGGAGGTCTGGATCCCCCATGAAATTGGTTCTCGTGTATGGCCAATCCTCTATGACGATCAGCTGATGGCGAAGCCATATGAAGAACTCGGGCTGCCAAGACATCTGCTGGCCCCCTCCTCCTCTAGGCATCAATGCTGCCCAGCGAGCCATCCTAGGCTCTCGTAGCAATGGGTCCGCCACTACAGCTCCCTGGAACTGGAAGAGGGGTAATCGTTCCAGGAAGAACGATACCACAATCGAGCCATTCCCGAATTGTTTCACTCCCTCGTGCTTACACTTTGTAAGCTTCCTTTTGATATTTGTAGTCACCGCTGTAGCCCGGTCAAAAATGGTGGGGCTGAGGCATTCTGTCACTAGTAATAGATGATTCTTGCTCGCCTCATGGGGCGCTTATTGTTATAGAAATTTTTGTGCCTAACATCATGGAGCATGAAATGTCAATAATCTGAGGGATCCAAAGTCCCTAAACATGTTGTTCTTACCCTTAGAGGAACAAGGTCTGCAAACCACAGCACTAAGAATCAGTTTTCCACTCAAAAACACTCAAAAACATGCTATTTCTGGATCATGTCAGCTGCTTCACTGAGCATCTGCGCTGAATGTCAACTGCTCCTCCTTGTACCTGCGCTGAAGGTCAAAATCAATGAAGGCTACCTGCGCTGGGCGAGATTGGCCAAGTGGCACAGTCATTCTGCAAGGTGTCAACTGCCCAGGAAGCTTCCAAACTGACACTTGGGTCAAGGAATTCGCCTAGTGATGAGTAAGAGGGTCTTGATCTCCAAGTGGAAGCAAGATTCTCCAAGTGGACTCAAGAACTGAAGATTAACTAAAGTGGGAGAGGACACAAGTCAGCTTCAGGCCAGTCTCAAGATGACTCATCCTTTCTCCAAAACCCTATATATAGAGCTCTCTCATGAGGTCTAAGGAGGCTGGAATTTTGTGCAAGTAAGGAAGTGTTGTTGGTTTGTGATTAGAGCTATTGGGTGTTTGCTTGAAGGAGGTGAAGAGGAGATTTCTTTCAGCTGGGAGGTGTTGCTGGATTGGGCCCATTGTGGTTGTAACTCTCTCAGAACTTTACTTCTATTATCAATAAAGTATTCAAGATTCTTCTATGTGCATGTGTCTTTATGATGAATAGATGTTTGTACATTTGATTTATGCTAATCCTATAATTGATTATGGATGTATGCTTCCCGTAGTTTCCTTTGCTTGTGCTTTTACAGGATCTGTGTGTAGCTGGGCCGGTGAAAGGGCAAGGAGCTAGAAGCAAGCAGCAAGGAGTGAAGACTGGATCAACTATAAGCGCAAGATAACGGTTAGTAGATCATCCTTTCTTCCCTCTCTCATCTCATAAAGAAGAAACTTTGAATAGCTTTGCATTCAGTTGTTGCTAGATTACTATCACCTTCAGAGTAGGGATAGAGGCATTCTGCATTAGATACTTTTCCCCCCAACAAAATGGCGACTCCGGTGGGGATCGTATCTTGGTAGTTTGTTGTGTTTCTTGCTATTCATTTCATAAACAAGGAGAGTACCGAATCGAACTGTCTTTGAATCTATCAAACACAAAGTAGAGGGCAGCTACTCTAGCTCAGTTTTTGAGCAAGTTTAGGATTTGAATAGCTGATCCACAAGGAATCTAATAAGCTCTTAGTGATAGCTTTTCATCCTCCTTTGCATCCCTTAGAGTGTCCTTGACTGATAGGTTCTGATTTGAGTAAAAACTGTGAATTTTTGAGCAATCTGTGACCCGGAAACCAAGACGGACGAAAGTCTCGTTCTTCATTGCAGGCTGTACACTAGCAGTCTGCATTTCAGCGCAGTTCCCGAAGGGGCTACCTGTGCTGAAGGTCAAACATGCAGTGTTACACCTGTGCTGGACCAGTCTTGGCTTGAGTTCCTGGAGTTTCCTGCTGTGTCTTGATTTGTTTTCACTGTTGTTTTTGCTGTTTGCTGTCAGTGAGTAGGCCTATCTGAAACCATCTTCCTTTGTCATTATTCTGCCTCAGTTGTATAAAGAAACTGTATTTGTTCTTTTGTATTTCTTATGTCATTTATAGTTTCCCATAACAAAAGTGAACCAGTCTTGCATTGACCTCTTAGATCTAGACCTGTGATTAAGTGTTGTTTCTGATCTTAAGAGTTAGCTTATTTGTTGTTCATAGCTGATTGAGTTTGTTGCTTTCGTTATATGGTTTGAATTTACATATTTCTAAGTGTCGAAACAAGTAAATCGTAAGGTGTCTTTCGATTTTGGACGAACTTGTTTGCTTTTGCTTGAAATTGAATTCAAAGTTATACAACAGCTTTCTTTCTGTATTTCATCAAACATTAAGAAAGAGAAAAGAAATACTTGCATTGTGCATGTACATTATGACAGTTTGCACGTTGATTTAGGAAAGTGCATTAGTGTGTGCTCTATGATCTGTGTGAAAAGGTGTTATCTTCCTTCTCTCTCAGTAGTTAAGGTTTTCAAAGTTGAAAGATTGAAAATCTTTCTTATCATCTTAGATTGCATTCAGGAGTGTTTCTGTACATCTCGTGGTGATCCATAAAGGCAAACTGCTAAACAAGATCAACCTTAAAATAAATTGAATTTACATAACAACGCATTGAAACATAACGCAAACATCTAGAGGTCTAAGATAGAGACGTGTTCCGGCGTCGTTAAACGTGATATCTTAGCGTTGAGTGGTTGGGTGATTCCTCCACGGTGAAGCGATAAGTATCAATACGGACTTGTGCTCCCACGTACCGTCGCGTATATATTGGGAGACCCCTATAGGGTCAAAGCCTTTATCCAATAGGAAACCGTCTCGGCCGCCCTACTAATCGCAATGCAGTGAACACAGCATTCACAAAGATCGACCACTCGTACCGTAAAACGTATTTTGTGGTTTTGCGAAAAGTTTGGCACACCCTCTGCCTAGAACTCCAGAGTAGTTTCTTTTGGCCTTTTTCAAACTCTATAACTAAAAAAGTCCATCCGAGCATTTGTCACTTCGGGCTCGTTAAAACATCAAAGGAGACTAGAGTCATCTTTAGCTTTTTATCGACTCTTAAAAAGTGAAAAAGCAAGTTGTGTCTAAGCGTCGTTATAAAATTTATTTTAAACGGAACATAATCACCTACTATTCCCGCGTTGATCTTAAGTTGAGAACATGGAACGCCCCAACCAAGGAACTCCACATGATGGAATTCCTAGTCCATTCTCCTCTTGGGGAGAAGTCGGTGCGCCCCACATGGCGACATTGTCGCTTCCAGGACTGACAATTGGCCTGCCTGTTTGGCTATTCTCAACTAGTGTAGTTCAGAACACCATGGTTCCTGAGCAGTCGAGTCAACAGTTAGATGAGTCTAGAGCATCCCACCAGCCTTCTACTTCTTCTAACCCTTCCTCCGATCCTTCATCTTCAAAGGGTAAAGCTGGCAAAAGCCAAGCTCCCACGGAGAAGAAGGAAAAGAAGAAGAAAGAGAAGAAGAAGAAGGAGCCTAAGGCGACTGGGGGCAAGCAAAAGACATCTAACAAAAACCCACACACGGCACAGACCGGGCCTAAATCGCCATGTGTCATATGTAGAGGAGACCACTTCCATAGAGATTGTCCCTGTATTCCCCGGATACTAAGGGACTGGTCACCTCGTTTGCACAATTCGGGAGCATCAACCTCTGATAGCCATGTTGATTGCTTACCGTCAACCAGCGAAAGTGAAGGTTCAAGACAAAGAGGGGGAGCAAGATCCCCCTGCAGGCTGTGTGAAGGCGGTCACGCCATCCACCGTTGTCCCTTCTTAGACGAAGCGAAGAGAGTTTTGGAAGATCGTCCGGTTTCTCGGTAATACTTCCTCCTGGATACAAAAAACTCGTGCCAAGTCCTTCATTGGTTGAAAATACAGCTGGCCCGCTCAAGTGGTCAGCTGAAGCGTCAGTCATTGAAAATGAACCTACTGAATCCAGACCAGACGAAAGTCTAAAGGTCGATACGGCAGTTGACCCGGTTCTTCCTTCAGAGGTTTCATCCTCAAATGACACCGTCACTGAAGATTCATCTCCAAATGACACCCCACGGAAGAGAATAAGGATGACACCATCCAGATTCTTTTCGTCAACACAGATTCTGATGAGCATCAGGGCAATGCGCCCATTCCTTTATCGCAGGAAGGAACATCGTCAGGATCGTATCCGGCCGTGTATTCGGTCCCACCGCCAAGAAACCTGGTTGTGTCCTTTCATTGGAACCAATTGGGCAGACCCCGGTTACCAGCCAGTATACCATTCAGAATCATAGTCCAAATTTATAGAATGGTGATGGCTGGAACTATCATTGATGAAGGGGCATCTGTGAGTATCCTTTCCTCTGTTGCTTGGAAAGCACTGGGTTCCCCGGCGCTTTTTCCTGAGATGAGAAATCTCTCGGGCTTTGATAAAGGAACCAGTCGACCATTAGGGATCCTCCCCAATGTGCCTGTTACATTGAAAGGGAAGACCGTTAAAATGAACGTGATGGTCATTCAAGGACCCTTGGATTATAACCTACTCCTTGGACGTGACTATATATATTGCATGGGAGCTATAGTCTCCTCACTCTTTAGAGTAATGTGTTTTCCACACGAAGGAAGGATGGTCAAGCTCGTAGACCAACTTTCATTTCTGGAATCACGCATCGCAAATAGTCAAATACCAATCCTCAATGGTCTATTCACCCAAGAAATGTCTCCACCTCCAGTCCTCCTTCCCGATGAATGCGAGTGATTCGAAAAGATAGAACTGGGACCCAGGGGGCATGCATCCTGGTCTGCTTCGGGCAGAGGAAACCTTGGGTATAAAGTAGAATTTCCGCGAAGGAATATGACTAGTCTGTACCCCGTCCGTGGATGGAAGAGGGGTTGTTCTAGAATAGGATTTTTTTGATAAGGTTACTTGTTTGACAAAGGTCATTCATCTTTGTCTAAAAAGGTAGGCTACCAAGGAAAGAGATTCTATTGCGACAACAAATGGTAACCGTCTTTGGGTAAAAGGCAAGCCTCACCCATTAAAACTAATGTTTTAGAGGACAAGTAGGGGCAGCCTCCAAAGAAGGGGATCCCTTTGCTGCAACAAGTAGTAACCTAATGATAGACATCGCCGAAGAAAGAGTTTCATTTGCGGCAGAAAATAAAACCATTCTTTGGGTAACCAGAAAGAGGCAAGCCTCACCCTTTAAAACAAATGTTTTATCGGATAAGTAGGGGCAGCCTTGAAATTGTACTTTATACCTGGGGGCATGCAAACCTTTTGGAGTGCAAGCAAAGAGCGGTTATTTATCTGCTTTTTGGGTTAGTCGTTTCCGAACTTGCATAAAGAAAGGATGAGGGGCAAAGGTCAAAAATTGCCAAAGAGCATAGCTTATGTGAGGTGCAAGCTCTATAAAAATTGGAATCTTGCAGGAAGACATTTCTTATCTTATGACTGGTATATCGAGCAGTTTTAGCATAAAGTTCATGCTCGTTAAAAAATAAATGCAAGATCCGAGCAGTTTTAACGCGGTCTTCATGCTCGTTAAAAAATAAATATAAGCAGTGAGCAATGTTTCCTCCAGAGTTTAAGCTCATTTTTATCTAAAAAAAGAACCTATTCCGGTAAATAACCATTGTGATCGTAAATTTATTAGCCATAAAAGCCTTGGTCGTGTTTGCACCCGCCACCTCCATTCCATTTGGCCTATCGTTCACCTCCATATGATTGTTTACCCATTTTGAGGAACAACTGCGAAGAGTGATTTCACTTAGCCATCCTTGTGACACTGCCGTGATTGGAAAATTCCAACCTATACCTGGAATCTGCTGCTATCCCTGTTTATCACTCGTTCCTCAAAAGACGAGTCTTCTTTGAGCTCTTTTCATCTGACTCGTAAAATATGAAAAGTTTTCCGAGTTTTGGCCTTCCAGCTCGTTAAAAGAACCGGAAGAGCTATCCCTCCTCTAGATTTTAATCTTTTTGGACCTGAGGGATTATTGCACAAAAAGTTCGAGCGCTTGTTTTATTCGGCTCGTTAAAGTTATCGAAAATTCATCCCTTTTGTATTGTTTTGTACTTTTTCGGACTTAAGGGATTAGATGACGAAAAAGGAATTTTGGAGTTAACTTTCTGTACCTTTTCAGACTCTCTAAAAATGAAAAGGACCGAGTTTTCCTTGTCGTTAGACTCGTTAAAATGATTAAATAGCGACAAACTTGTCTTTAGACGAGAACGAGTTTCCCTATCGCTAGGCTCGTTAAAACATAGCGATGGGCTTGCCCGAAGGGCAGGTTATAGAACAAGCATATGTTATCCTCCTCAAGCTTGACAAAAATAAAGAGGTACTGGTCAGAAATGACTGGGGAAAAATTGGGAGAATCTCGAAGCTTTGATGGTAGCAAGTCGCTCTTGAACATGACACTTTGTCCTCCGTACCACATCGGGTTGGGTTGTTTCATTCACCAGTATCATCACCATGGTCCTCGCCAAACCATCCGTATTTGGGGTAATGCTACCGATCCATCACATTAGTGTCGTTATATGTTCAAGAGATGTCTTCAGAAAGAGTCAACCATGTCCCATCCACTGCCATACATTATCCTTCATCCACCCATGATCGCCACCCTGAATCATATCTCACAGTTTTTTTTCACCTCCACTAAAGTCATTAGCTCCGTTCCGTGTCACTGATGTGGGATTCATTAAGGCCCTCCTTTGATGGATCGCTTCTTGTCGACTTCAGCTCATTATCCAAGAAGTTGATCTAGGAACACCGCCCCCCAGTACTTTGAAGCTTGCATGCCTCAATGGCAAGTTTCTCACTTCCAGCGACAAGTATACATCAACGACCTTCGACCAGAAGATTTTGCATGGTGTTCGACGCCAAGTCCTTTATTCACACCACGTGAATTGTACTGTAGTACCTTGAGGGTCATTGTCATTATTGGTGATTCCTCTCGCGCTTGTTAACGGTTTACATTATTGACCGGTAATCAAGCGATGTCTTTCCATGTTCGACTTCAGCGTAATTCTCACATGGATCGACTTGTACTTAGAGTGAAGATCGAACGAGATTGAAGACCCCGGATCTAGTTTCATCCATCCGGGCTGTGATATATATATTCATGATATAAAGACATTTGATATGTACATTGTTGCAGTAGATGATCATCCTACTCAAATGATGATAATTTCAGCAGAGAATTATCAGTCTATCATCAGACGGTCGTCTGTTATATGTACCAAAATGAATTTATAAATCTGAGCATGGGAATGCCCGCCTCAGCTAGATCATGAAAGCAGAATGAAAAATAATGTATTTTATTGTATTTTATTGCAGGGCACCTCTCAATCGATTGAATGAACTTCGGATCCTCCTAATAAAGCATTTCACCCGATAAACGACCTCATACTTTAGGGGGCAACTGTTATAGACATTTTTGTGCCTAACATCATGGAGCATGAAATGTCAATAATATGAGGGATCCAAAGTCCCTAAACATGTTGTTCTTACCCTTAGAGGAACAAGGTCTGCAAACCAAAGCACTGAGAATCAGTTCTCCACTCAAAAACACTCAAAAAGAGGCTATTTCTAGATCATGTCAGCTGCTCCACTGAGCATCTGCACTGAATGTCAACTGCTCCTCCTTGTACCTACACTGAAGGTCAAAATCAATGAAGGCTACCTGCGCTGGGCGAGATTGGCCAAGTGGCACAGTCATTCTGCAAGGTGTCAACTGCCCAGGAAGCTTCCAAACTGACACTTGGGTCAAGGAATTCGCCTAGTGATGAGTAAGAGGGTCTTGATCTCCAAGTGGAAGCAAGATTCTCCAAGTGGACTCAAGAACTGAAGAATAACTAAAGTGGGAGAGGACACAAGTCAACTTCAGGCCAGTCTCAAGATGACTCATCCTTTCTCCAAAACCCTATATATAGAGCTCTCTCATGAGGTCTAAGGAGGCTGGAATTTTGTGCAAGTAAGGAAGTGCTGTTGGTTTGTGATTAGAGCTATTGGGTGTTTGCTTGAAGGAGGTGAAGAGGAGATTTCTTTCAGCTGGGAGGTGTTGCTGGATTGGGCCCATTGTGGTTGTAACTCTCTCAGAACTTTACTTCTATTATCAATAAAGTATTCAAGATTCTTCTATGTGCATGTGTCTTTATGATGAATAGATGTTTGTACATTTGATTTATGCTAATCCTATAATCGATTATGGATGTATGCTTCCCGTAGTTTCCTTTGCTTGTGCTTTTACAGGATCTATGTGTAGCTGGGTCGGTGAAAGGGCAAGGAGCTAGGAGCAAGCAGCAAGGAGTGAAGATTGGATCGACTATTAGCGCAAGATAACGGTTAGTAGATCATCCTTTCTTCCCTCTCTCATCTCATAAAGAAGAAACTTTGAATAGCTTTGCATTTAGTTGTTGCTGGAGTACTATCACCTTCAGAGTAGGGATAGAGGCATTCTGCATTAGATACTTTTCCGCCCAACACCTATACCCCAGTTGCATGCGTGATGGTGAACAGTATCACCTTAAGAACCAAGTCATGGATGGTGGCGATATCCACCTTGGCACTGTTTTTCCCAAATTGTGCTTCTGGACACACTCGGCCTTCACTTCACCTATCTTTTCTCCGGAAGGTCTGCTTCGGTCAAAAGAGGGCTCGCCCCTCTACGTGATAGCCCAGTAATGAAGTACACATCAGATACATCCAGCTCTAAGGTTTGGTCCCGTAAGCGAAATACTTGGTCATCAACATCCCAAGCATCCACTATGAACTGCAATAACTCAGGTTGAGCTCACAGATAAGATGTGAGGAAGAATTTCTTGAGACCACAGTCTCTCAAAGCATTCATACATCCCTCATCCTCTATGGCCAAGGCATCTACGACATCATGATCCCGTTCTTTCCATTCCACCACCATTTTTTCTTGTTTCCTGCACCCACAAGGATGAATAAATCATTATTAGAACACTGGTAAGCTTACAAACCGGACGAATTTCAAAAATAATGAGAAAATTCAAGGCAAAAATTAGGTCGCGCGGTTGGCGTGACTGTTTCTAAAACAGTCGCGCCAATGGCACGGCACGCTTGGGCAAATCACCCCATTGGCGCGGACCCGTGCCGGATACCTGCGCCAATGGGGCGTAACCCTAAATTTTAAAATCCCCCTTGCGGAGGCTCAATCAGGGAATAAAATGCATAAAAAGAGTATGAAAATGGAGCTAAGGGAAGCGCCTCTTACCTGGAACTGGCGGAATCTCAAATCGTTGCACGGATTGGCGATAATCACTGCTCGAAGTTCGCTCCCTTAATGGACCACTACTACTATGCAAGAGGTAAAAAGTAAAAGTAATTCTATTTTTTACATTTTCACCATATTTATAGACGTTTTGACTTGCATTTAGGTTTAAAAAGTTGTTTTTTGAATATTTTAATATATTTTTGGTCGAAAATGGATTTTACGCTTACTTTTGGTGCCATGACAGGTCTTTCTTGCAACTTCGATGGTGAAGCGAGTTGTTTTATACTTTCTCGGACTCGGTAAATACACGAAAAAGTCACTGTGGAGTCATCTTTCAGCTTTTTTCTGACTCGCTAAAAATGAAAAGATCGCCGAGTTATCCCTCTTGACTCGTTAAACATAAATAAGATGCGGTCGTCTTTAAACCCCTTTCCGACCATGTAAAAACGAAAAGATCGTCGGACCCTTGTCGTTTCAGGTTCGTTAATGGTTACGAAACGACGTGATGTTGATCGCTTTTTTACTTTTTCAGGTCGATGTCACTATATATGAAAAGTACTCCTCGGTCGTAACGGTCGGGCGGTTCTTTCGAGCATTGTTTTATACTTTTTCGGGCTTGGAAGACACAACTGTACGAAAAAGGACCCCCCTGGAGTTTTCTTTTCTGCTGTCTTTTCAAACTCTCTAAACATGAAAAGACGCCGAGTTCATCCCTTGTTAGGCTCGTTAAAACTTAATGAAATCGGATTCTGTTGTAATGATGCCTTACAAGCATATGCTATCCCCGTCAAGCTTGTTAAAAATAACTGGGGTACTCGCCAGCAATGGTGGGGAATGTGGACCCATAATTATTGTCGTGTCGGCAGTATGTCGCTCTTGAACATGGCACTAGTCTGCATTCGTGTCTGGGTGGGGAAATCTCATTTTGTTTTTACACTTGCCTCTGTGGGTTTGGGTGATCCTATTTGACCTCTCATCTGCTCATTGCCTTGCCACCATGACCTCGGCTCATTTGATGTCAAATACTGCCAAGTCCACTGTCGTGCCGCCGATATGTTCAAGAGAAGTTGACCTCTACAGAATTACAACCTCCCTCTGATACCTCATATAATTCTGATTCACCACAACATTCTTCCTCTGTCTCGTGTCAATGATGTGGGAAACATTATGGCCCACCTTTGATCAAGGTCACTTCCTGTCGACTTCATCTCATTATCCAGGAAGCTGATCTAGAGACTCCCTTCCGGTGCCTTGGAGCCTGCATGCCTCAATGGCAGGTTCTTCGTGTTCGACGAGAGGTTTTCATCATTGGCCTCCGATCAAATGATTCTACGGGTGTTCGATGCCAGCTCACTCATTCGTACGCCGTAGTTTGTACCTATAGTACCTTGAGGGCCATTGTCATTATTGGTGGTACCTCTCGCGTCTGTTAACAGTTTTCATTATTGGCTGGTAATCAGACGATGTTCATGCATGTTCGACTCCAACTCATGTATTCGCATGCATGAACTTGTACTCTGTGCGGGTCGAGATGGAGCGCAAGACCCTGGATTTTTGGAATCCAGGCTGCGATTTGCGGATTATTATGATCATTACATGACTCATTCACTAGATGGTTGCGATCATGCCTGAGTCTATTTATCGATCCTCTCTGGATGGCTGCGTCCATGCCTTGGATCTAGATTATTATGTACTATGTTATGAATGGCTGCGCCCATACCACATATATCATGTACTTGAGATATCAGTTGTACTTCTTTTCACAGGTTCTCCGGCGGCCGTGTTTTCATTCACGCATGTTCTTGTAAAGCATTTCACCCCTCTCTCTCCCTCGGGCCTCATGCTTTAGGGGGCATCTGTTACACAGCAATTTGTCACCATTTGTCACCGTCCCTGTTACCCCTTACCCGCACACTGGACGACTCATTCCGGGACCTGTGAAAAGTGACATGACCTGAAACCACTTGCATCATAGTGTCAAGTGATGATTGGAAATGGAGGAACAATAAATTGTTCTGGAAAGTGGCATAATATCAAGCTATCCATGGGAGAATATGTATTGACTAGCCCAATGCTTTCCATTCCAATGGGAGGTGCTGATGTTGTACTAGGAGTCCTTGGGTACAATAGCTTTTAATTTTCAAGAACCTTTCGTGAAATTTTTTGTGGAAGGAAAGGAAGTTGAATTAAGGGGTATTTCAGGGAAACCAGGAAAGATAATCAGCTCTAATGGCATGACAAAGCTTCAAAAAAAGGAGAAAAGAGGTGTAATTGCACAATTATGTTCGCTAGATGTTTCCACATTGGAATCATCTATTTCTCCCGATCTCCAAAAAGTCCTGGACAATCATTCCAACGTATTTGAGACTCCCAAAGGTCTCCCACCTAGGCGTGATCATGATCATGCTATTCATCTGATTCCAGGAAGTGTTCCTCCAAACATCAGGCCGTACAGATATCCATATGTCCAAAAAAGTGAAATTGAACGTATGGTTGCAGAAATGCTAGAGGCTGGTATAATTCAACCGAGTCAAAGTTCTTTCTCAGGTCCAGTAGTATTGTGCACAAGAAGGATGGATCATGGCGAATGTGTCCAGATTATAGGGAGCTCAACAAGCTCACTATTAAAGATAAGTTCCCCATTCCTGTCATTGATGAATTACTGGATGAATTGCATGGATCAATTTACTTCACCAAGTTGGATCTTCGTTCGGGATATCATCAAATCAGAATGAAGATTGAAGACATTCCGAAAACGACATTTAGAACTCATGAGGGTCATTATGAATTTTTGGTCATGCCTTTTGGCCTTACCAATGCACCTTCAACATTTCAAGGTTTGATGAATTCAATTTTCAAACCATTCCTTAGAAAATTTGTGTTAGTATTTTTTGATGATATACTAATCTACAACAAGTCTTGGAAGGATCATGTTGAACATCTCGACAAGGTGCTACAACTATTGGAGGAGAAACAATTATATGCAAAAAGATCCAAATGTTTCTTTGGAGTCCAGGAGGTGGAATATTTGGGTCATATTGTATCTCATGAAGGAGTTAAGGTAGACCCTAGCAAAATTAAAGCCATTAAGGAATGGAAAATCCCCACATCCATAAAGCATCTGCGAGGATTTCTTGGGTTGACAGGGTATTATCGCAAGTTCGTTAAGAATTATGGGAGAATAGAAACACCTCTAACAACATTATTGAAGAAAGATTCATTTTCATGGACTTTGGAAGCAACAAAGGCCTTTAAACATCTTAAAGAGGCAATGTGCCAAGCACCGGTCTTAGCTACACCAGACTTCACAAAAACCTTTATTGTGGAATGTGATGCTTCAGGAAATGGAATTGGTGTTGTTCTAATGCAAGATGAAAGACCCATTGCTTTTGAAAGTCGTCCAATCAATGGAAAGTTTGTAAGAAAAGCTATTTATGAGAAGGAAATGTTGGCAATACTCCATGCACTTAAGAAATGGCGACCCTACCTAATGGGAAGACACTTCAAGGTAAAAACGGATCATGATAGCCTTAAATACTTTTTAGAACAAAGATTGTCCTCTGAAGAGCAACAAAAGTGGGTCACCAAGATGTTGGGTTATGACTTTGAAATCATCTACAGAAAAGGGAAGCAAAATGTGGTGGCAGATGCACTCTCAAGAAAGGATGAGGATATGGAAGCAATTTTGTGTGCCATTTCTATTATCCAACCATATTGGATAAACGAAGCAAAGGAGGAATGGAAGAATGATGAAGAAGTGTGGGAACTTATTCAAAAGCTACAACAAGATTCTAGTACTTTGATACATTTAGCTGGCAAAATGATTCGTTATGGTACAAAGATCGCTTATACCTCTGTAAGAATTCCCAGCTAAAACAAAAGATTCTTATGTAATTGCACACTTCTCACTTAGGAGGGCACTCAGGATTTTTAAAAACTTACCACAGGGTTAAGAAGGAATTTTTTTGGGATGGCCTTAAATCAGATATTCAAAAGTTTGTGGCGGAATGTTTGGTTTGCCAACAAAATAAAGTTGAAACAATTAAGACACCGGGTCTATTACAACCTTTATCCATTCCAAGCCAACGTTGGGAGGAGGTTTCAATGGATTTTATCACAGGTTTACCCAAGTCTGAGGGAAAGAGTGTCATCATGGTGGTAGTTGACAGACTTACCAAGTATGCACACTTTTGTGCATTATCACATCCATTTAAAGCCAGTACAGTTTATACTGCATTTATGGAAACAGTTCAAAAGCTACATGGAAACCCAAAGATTATTGTAAGTGACAGAGATCCCATTTTCACTGGAAATTTTTGGACAGAATTATTTTCTTGTCTTGGTACTCAGTTAGCTCATAGCTCATCTTATCATCCTCAATCTGATGGGCAAACTGAGATAGTAAACAAATGTTTGGAAGGATATCTTCGCTGCTTTGTATCTGATAAACAGACACAATGGGTCAAATGGTTGCCTCTGGCTGAATGGTGGTATAACACTTCCTTCCATACAGCAACAAAAATGACCCCATTTATGGCACTTTATGGGTACCAAACACCATCAATCACATCATATTTAAGAGAAAATTCTAAGGTTCAGGCAGTGGAACATCACATCGAACATCAACAACAAGTCCTCCAACTCTTAAAGGATAACCTCGTGTTGGCACAAAATAGAATGAAACAACAGGCAGATCAACATCGCAGTGAAAGAAGTTTTGATGTAGGTGATTGGGTATTCCTACGGCTACAACCATATAAGCAAATGTCCCTAAAGCAAGCTAAGAAGGATAATAAATTATCACCAAAGTATTATGGTTCGTATAAGGTTTTGGAAAAGATTGGTACTATGGCATACAAATTGGAGCTTCCTGCAGCTTCTCGATTGCACCCAGTTTTCCATGTTTCATGTTTAAAGAAGGTTATAGGCGACAAGCTCCCAGTTCAAACAATATTGCCAGAACTTGACGAGGAAGGAAAAATTATATTGGAACCGGAAGCAGTCACAGAAAAAAGAACTCGACAGCTACGAAATCGATCAATTTCAGAGTATCTTATCAAGTGGAAGAACTTATCCGCTGAAGATTCCACATGGGAGGATGAGAATTTTATGCAGAAGTATCCAGAACTGCTCAAGCGTTGAGGACAACACTTTTTTGAAGGAGAGGGGCATGTTGGGTCCCTATAATACTAGTGATTACCCCATTACTATTGTAGTTATACCCCTTATTTATATTGTTGTGCCCCTATTACCCCCATATTGTTATTTCTGTGCCCCATAGAATCCCTCTATTGTTATTTTTGTGGCTTTATATTATTATTGTTAGGTCGGCTGGATTATATTGTGACTCCTTAGACTCCTATATATAGAAAGGAGGTTTTGCCATTTGTATCATCCAAGAATTGTTCATTTATGTAATGTAAAGGAGGTTTCCCCCTCGAAGAGGCTGAATTCTAAGGCGTTGATCTATCTTTTCTATCTTTTCTTGAGCTGGTTTCATAACAGAGGCTAGTAAAGAAATTATTTGGTTGCAAAGGTTTATGGATGAATTAGGTAAGAACCAGGAGATATGCATGTTATATAGTGATTGTCATTCATCTTGAATATAAATCAACATTTGATTCTACGACTAAACATATACAACTCAAGTACCATTTCATACTGTCAGTGTTGGAAGATCGACAATTGAAGCTCGAAAAGATACATACTAGCCAGAATCCTATAGATATGTTAACAAAAGTTGTAACCAGGGAAAAAATGATATTTTGCTCAGCCTCAATTGGTCTTCAAGTATGATGACGAAGGTGAGAAACAACCAGGTCCAAAGTGGAATCATTGTCCAGCAAATGAAGCAGTGGTGGAGTTGTTATAATCAATATCCAAGTGGGAGATTATTGGGTGTGGAGCCTGGCTATCTGCTTTATTTAGACGTATCACAGCGTTGGACCCTAGTTCATGATGGAAAACCACGTTGCCTATTTTATTACCGTCTAGGGTGTCCAGGTGATGGAAATGACGATTTTATGAGATCCCCCTCCTGGCAGGGGTTTAAGGGAAATGCCCCTGAAGCTAAAAATAGACGTAAATTTTGTTGTAAAATATTTTAATTCCGTAGTCAATCTGAGCCATTCATTAGGTGAATGATCTGATGGTAGAAGTTATGTTTAGTTTAGGGTATTTTCCCTAGATGGAAATCCCTCGCTATATATGAGGGAATTGTATTGCAGCTATGTATATGTGTATTCTAAGTGAGGAAGAAAGAGGAGATTGTGTCAGAGTGAAGAGGAAATTACAACGAATATGTTGTAGGTTGAATAATTCATTTTTCTAGATAATGGAAGGACTAGTTGTTTCTCTATGGATATAGCCCAAATTTGGTGAACCACGTATATTTGTGTCTCTCTTTTTTTATGAATTTTCTATGTTTTTGTTCTGCAATATTTTATGTATTCCATTTCTTTGTATATATAATTTTCCAACTATGGCCAACTCCTTCACCAAGGCAAGTGGTTCAATAGGAATAAGGTTCAATAGAAGTTTCTCGATCTCATGGGGATGCTCAACACAATGGGGACCATTGCTTCCTAAGGGGGGAGGACAGATCCAGGTGGATATTTTTGGCCACCATCCTATTCTACTTGGACCACACCATTGTTTCTTTCAAGTTTTTAGTTTCCTTAATTGTAGCACAATTTACTATTTTTGGCAGTTTTTCATGTCATGAACTTCCAGAGCAGTTTGGGGCCCTAAACAATGTTTTATTGGAAATTGGGAGAACATGGGTCTTCAAAATCATGTTTGTATTCAAAATATATAGTGCTCAGATAGGTATTTCTAACAAGGTATTGTGTGCATCAAATGAAGATCGTATGCAGAAGTTACTACCCTGGGAAGTTGATGTACCAATTTATCCCAACAGGGCACATAGTTTTGGCACTTCATCTCCTAGGGTTAGGATTTTGGATGCTTAGGACTTTCCTTTATTTATAAATAGTAAATAGTCCCTAGAGCCTTATTGTAACATAGATAAAAGGCATGTAGTTGCCACATCTCTTCAGTGATAAGTTTCCATCACCTAAGCTAGTTTATTTCCATTTCTGTATGTAAGCATATTTTAGTTCTTCGATATTAGTGAAATGAAATTTTAATTATGTTGAACCTCTATGTTTATGTGTGTATATATATATATATATATATATATATATATATATATATTATATATATATATATATATATATATATATATATATATATATATATATATATATATATATATATATATATATTCTTGCATTCCTATATAACTATGGATCACCCCTACTAGATAAATCCCTGAGGAATACATATTGGCTATATCTTCTCCTTAAACTTAAAACTGTACTTTTGAGTTGGACCTTCCAATTCCTTTGTTAGGTCCCTATACTGCTAGTGTAACCCCTTATTATTATTAGTGCAACGGCCTTATTGCATTATTGTGCCCATATAGTCCCCATGTTGTTATTATTGTTCCCCATATAAGCCCACTATTGTTATTGTTGTGCCCCTACAATATTATTGTTATGTAGCCTTTGATTATATTGGGACCCCTTAGACTCCTATATATAAAAAAGGAGGTCTTGTCATTTGTATCATACAAGAATTGTTCATTTTTGTAATATACAGGAGGTTGCCCCCTCAAAGAGGTTTATTTTGAAGTTGTTGATCTATCTTTTCTTCTATTTTGTAAGCTAGTTGCATAACATTTGGTATCAGATCTTTGGATTCTAGGGTTTCGTTGCTTCAAATAGGTCATCGTGGAATGTTTACTATAATGTTTTTCTAAGACGTTTCAGATGTGAATTAAAACCCTTTTGAGCCAAAATATCGATGAACCTCGAGTCGAGATTTCAGATCTTGTCTCGCTATATGTTTGGAGATACGATCCAAGGAAGTTAGGGTTTTTTCAGGCTCCCGAATTATATCTCAAACAGATGAACTGGGGAAACTCATCATAACTTTCTAACTGAGAATCATATTGAAATTTCATAAAAAGATATAGTAATATGATAGATTGTAGTTTTCTTTCTATCATTTCTAGGTCTGAAGGTCAAAACAGTGGCATTTTGCACTTCGTACAATTTCCCTCTACTGAACTAGTCTATAATCATGCCATCGTGCGATATTTGGAATAACTCTTTCTTGGAGAATCCAATACCGAACAGAATTATGTGCTTAGAAAGAGGACTCAGAAGGCTACTGCAAAACTAAATTTTAGACCTTAGAGATCTGAAACTACAGAGAAACAATAGATTCCATATTGAGATCCAACGAAGCAAAAGGGTGTAGTCTTTTTCAAATTTTGCATCAGTTTGATTTGAAAATTTAATTTGAAGTAATTCAAAGGGCATAGTGAAGCATAATTATCATTAAATGATGCCCTAAGAACGAAAATGGAAACACCTAGTAAAAAATCTGAAATTTCTACCATGACTCATGAAGAAGAGGAAGAAATGCAACATGATATATCAAACTTACAACACCAAGTGCAACAAATTTCACTCTCACAGAAAGTAATAGAAGCTAAGATGGATGGTTTAAGGCAAGGCGTGGAAGCTAGGATGAATGGTGTGGAAGCTAATATTGATGGCATGGGCTCTAATATGGATGGTTTAGAAGTAAACATTGAAGATTTTGAGAAAAACATGGAAGGTTTGAAAGGAGGTTTGTCAAAATTGGTTCAAGAAATTCTTCCTAATGAATAAAAGATAGTAGAGGAAATTCATGATGAGACCAAAAAAAACGTTGATCATGATTCCATAGAATCTAATTTTGGATTGAAGACCCACCATGTTCTAAATATCTATATGAGGAAGTTTGATGACAAGGATGCCATAAAATTGATAGTACAGATGGAGTAATATTTCAATCTCCATAATGTGCAAAACACACAAAAAGTACACATTGCAACTTTATATTTAGAACCCAATAAATTTATATGGTATCAATGGCTTTGCTCTCGTAACAAATTTTCACTTGGTTAATTTTTATGGAGGAAATTATAACACATTATGAGGATACAAAGAACAACCACTTCTTTATCCAGTCGATAAATCTGAAACAAAAGGGTTCAATGGTGGAGAACATTGAGGAATTGTAAAAATTGAATATAAGGGTAAAAGATATTCTAGAGGAGCATGGAATTGACGTGTTCATAGGGAATTTAAAGGATAACATCCAACATGAGGTTTTCCTTTGGTTACCTGATTCATTAGAGAAGGCATTCAAGTTGGCAAGAATAATTGAAAGAAAAATTACGGGAACAAGGAATCCTACCACTCACAACTCTAAATATGGAAGTTTTGTTCCCCTAGCCTTCCACAATGTACAAGGTTGACACCACAACAATTGGAAGAAAAAATAGAAATAGGGCTTTGTTACAGTTGTGATAGAAAATACACTACAGGTCATAAGTGTGCTGAGAAGAAATTGTTTTACATCGGTTGCGAAGAGGAGGAAGAAAATGAACTAGAAACATCAAAAGAAGAGGATATACACTAGGAACCAACCCTACAGAAAGAAGAAATGAATCCAACCATATCTTGTAATACATTGGCAGGAATTACCACTCCTCGAACTCTCAATATAGAAGGACATATCAAGAATAGAAAGGTAATAGTGTTATTGATTTGGGTAGTACCCATAATTTTATTCATTGTAAGGTAGCCAAGGAATTAAATTTCTTCCTATATCCAACACTAGAGTGTCAAGTGATGGTTGCAAATGGAGGATCCATAAATTGCTCTGGAAAGTGACATAATATTAAGATATCCATGGGAGAATATGTAATTAATAGTTCAATGCTTTCCATTCCAATGGGTGGTGCTGATGTTGTAATAGGAGTCCAATGGCTACAATCTTTGGGTGCGATTTCTTTTAATTTTCAAGAACTTTTCTTGGAGTTATTTTGGTAAGGAAAGGAAGTTGAATTAAGGGGTATCCCATGGAAACTTGGAAATATAATCAACTCTAACAGCATGACAAAGATTCTAAGGAAAGAACAGTGGGTCATAATTGCACAATTATGTTCACTAGAGGTCCCACTTTGAAATCATCTATTTCTCGACATCTACAATTTTTTTTGGATAATCATGCCAAGTTATCTGAGACTCCCAAAGGCCTCCCACCTATTCGTGATCATGATCATGTTATTCATTTTATTCCAGGAAGTCTTCCCTCAAACATCAAGCCTTACAGATATCCATATGCCCAAAAAGTTTGAAATTAATCGTATGGTTGCGATGCTAGAGGTTGGTATAATTCAACATGATCAATGTTCTTTCTCTACTCTAGTGGTATTGGTACACAAGAAACATGGATCATGGAACATGTGTCCATATTATAGGGAGCTCCACAACATTAATATTAAAGATAAATTTATGATTCCTGTCATTGATGAATTATTGTATGAATGACATGGAGAAATTTACTTTACCAAGTTCGATCTTTGTTTAGGATATGATCAAATAAGAATGAATACTGAAGACATTCTGTAAACAACATTTAGAACTCAAAGGGTGATTTTGAATTTTTGGTCATGCCTTTTGGCCTTACCAATGCACCTTCTACATTTCAAGGTTTGATGAATTCCATTTTCAAACCCTTCCTTAAAAAATTTGTGTTAGTATTGTTTGATGATATACTAATCTACAAGTCTTGAAAGGATCATGTTCAACCTGTTTGGAGGGTGCTCAAGCTATTGGAGGAGAAATAATTATATGCAAAAAGCTCTAAATGTTTTTTTATCTCATGAAGGTGCTAAGGTAGACCCTATAAAAATTAAATCCATTAAGGAATGGAAAATTCCCACATCCATAAAGCATCTGTGAGGATTTATCAAATTGACACGGTATTATCGTAAGTTTTTCAAGAATTATGGCAGAATAAGAGCACCTCTAACAATATTACTAAATAAAGATGCATTTTCTTGGACACCTGAAGCAACAAAGGCCTTTGAACATCTTAAAGAGGCAATGTGCCAAGAATTGGTCTTAGGTACACTAGACATCAAAAAGCTATTTATGAGAAGGAAATGTCGGCATTGCTACATGCACCTAAGAAATGGTGACCTTACCTAATGGGAAGACACTTCTAGGTAAAAATGGATCATGATAGTCTTAAATATTTTTTAGAACAAATATTATCTTCAGAAGAACAACAAAAATGGGTCACAAATATGTTGGGTTATGACTATGAAATCATCTGCAAAAAAAGGAAAGAAAAATTTTGTTGTAGATGCACACTCAAGAAAGGATGAGGATGTGGAAGCATTGTTTTGTGTCATTTCTATTACCCAACCAGATTGGATAAATGAGGCAAGGGATGAATCGAAGAATGACGAAGAAGTGTGGACACTCATTCAAACATTGTAGAAAGATCCCAGTACATCTGATACATTTAGATGGGAAAATTATTCGTTATGGTACAAAGATCACTTATACCTCTATAAGAATTTCCATGTCAAACAAAAGATTCTTCTAGAATTGCACACCTCTCCCTTAGGAGGGCACTCAGGAATTTTAAAAGCTTACCACAGGGTTAAGAAAGAATTTTTTTGGGATGGCCTTAAATATAATATTCAAAAGTTTGTGGCAAAATGTTCGGTTTGCCAACAAAATAAAGTTCAGACAATTAAGACCCCAGGTCTATTAAAACCTTTATCCATTCCAAGTCAATGTTGGGAGGAGGTTTCAATGGATTTTATCACAAGTTTACCCAATCCTGAAGGAAAGAGTATCATCATGGTGGTATTTGATAGACATACCAAGTATGCACACTTTTGTGTATTATCTCATTGATTTAAATCCATTAAAATTGCTACTGCATTTATGGAAACAATCGAAAAGGTACATGGGAACAAAAAGATTATTGTAAGTGATAGAGATCCCATTTTCTCTGGAAAATTTTGGACATCAATATTTTCTTTTTTGGGTACTTAGTTAGCTCATAACTCATCTTATGATCCACAATCTGATGGGAAAAAATGAGATAGTGAACAAATGTTTGGAAGGTTATCTTCATTATTTGGTATCTGATAAACAGACACAATGGGTCAAGTGGTTGCCTCTGGCTAAATGGTGGTATAACAGTTCGTTCCATACTACAAAGAAAATGACCCCATTTATGGCACTTTATGGATATCATCCACCCTCCATCACATCATATTTAAAAGAAAATTGTAAGGTTCAAGTAGTGGAAGATCACATAGAGCAACATCAACAAGTTCTCAAACTCTTAAAGGATAATCTCACTTTAGTGCATAATAAAGTGAAACAACATGCAGATCAACATCGCAGTGAAAGAATTTTTGATGTAGGTGACTGGGTTTTTCTATGAGGTGTTACAAAAGATTGGTACTATGGAATACAAATTTAATCTTCTTGCATATTTCTGAGTGCACTCAGTTTTCCACGTTTCATGCTTAAATAAGTTTATAGGTGACAAGATCCCAATTCGAACAATATTGGCAGACCTTGACGAGGAAGGGAAATAATATTGGAACCTAAATAAGTCACATAAACAAGAAATCGACAGCTATGAAATCGATTAATTTCACAGTATCTCATCAAGTGGAAGAACTTACCCGTTGAAGATTCCACAAGAGAGGATGAAAATTTTATACATAAGCATCCAAAACTACTCAAGCATTTAGGACAACACTTTTTGAAGGAGAGGGGCATGTTAGGCCCTATACTACTAGTTTAAGCCCTTACTGTTATTAGTGCAACCACCTTATTATATTTTTGTGCCCATATAGTCTACATGTTGTTATTATTGTGCACCAAAGAAGCCCACTATTGTTATTGTTGTGCCCCTGCAATATTATGTTTGTGTACACTCCGATTGTATCGAGACCCCATAGACTCCTATATATAGAAAGGAGGTATTGTCATTTGTATCATCCAAGAATTGTTCATTTGTGTAATGTACAAGAGGTTGCCCCTCGAAGATGATGATTTTGACATCATTGGTCTATCTTTTCTTCTATTTTTTGAGTTGTTTGCATAACACCCTCTCTCTTATTCTTTGGATATTTCAAATTAAAACAGTTTCTCACTCTATTCCTTTGTATCTATTCTCTATGTTGACAGCTCCCATTAATGTGATCAAAAGAATTAGGAACATACGACAAAATTTTCTATGGGGAGGCACCCAAAAATAAAGGAAATGGGCATTGATATCTTATGAGAAGGTATGTCATCCAAAGGGAGAAGTTATTAGTCTAAATATAAGAGACCCTATCCCAATGGAAAATTTGTTTGCTACAAAACATTGGTGGCATGGCTAAAGAGTAAATCTAAAATTTTGATGAATATATAGAGATTTTATTACACACCTCGCATATCAAAAAAATCTAAGGTCTGCATGAATGGGGAGTGCCTCATATCACTTATATGGAATAATGCCTAGAAAAATAGTAAGAACTTAGAACCATTACTTTTACGAGGTATCTAACATACATTCATTCTTCTTCTAGGCAGACATAATGAAACATTAACCTATCCTATCTAAAAAGTAGCACCTAACCCCAAGTAAACAAGCGATAAAAATTTATACGTGGGTTAAGATTAATCAATAATAAGAATAGACCATGGATGAATCTCAGGTGGGAATGCATAATTGGATTCTTTTGAGAAATGACATATTCAATGGGGGGAGGGAGACCAAAATGCAATGGATGGGACTATCCATTATTGACTCATTACAATAAGTATGGATGATGATTTCATAATACCAAGATAACATGGGGATGGTTAGTTCCATATAAATGAGGCTTATAGAATGATAGTTTGTTGGCCTCTAGCAAGTCAATATCAGTAATGGGACAAAGTGCATAATCTAGAATTGTGGCGAGAAATGTAAACCTTTCTATTTATACTCAAGCTAAAGAAAATATTAAATTTGGATAAATTTATTGAATGGTGTTTTTCGAGTCTAGGAAGGTGTCCTTTGTGTTGTGGAAATAAGGAAAAAAAAACATAGCTTTATATCTCGTATGGAATATAGTCAGTTATGGGACAAAGGTGCGATTTTCTTTTTCTAAGAAGATCAATGGTATGTATATGACTTAGAAACCCTAGATCAATGGAGGAATGATCCTTCTACAATGGGATTCTTAACCTACATTGGAATTCCTTATAGGGATTTATGTAATGGAATGTGTGGAAGGAAATAAGTAGGAGAATATCTAATTCCAAGGCCTTCATAAGGTCACAATATGTGACATTATTCTCAAAATTATTATAGGAATGATTGGTGTGAGAATGTGGGATCCTAAAACCAAAAAGACATCAAGGTTAGAGATTACCATCCTTTAAGAACTCAATATTTTTGGTTCCTTACATTGATCTACTCAACAATCAATCCCAAAAGGAGTCCACTTACTGGATAAATGGATACCCCTCATATCCTCCACATGATGTTGAACTTTGATGGGGCCTCCAACATGAACAAAGGGTTCACAAGTGTGCAAGGAATATTTCAAAATCATAATAGTCAAGTTATATGCACGTTCTATAAATGGATAGGATATAATTATAATAATTATCATGAATTAGAAGGTCTCATTAGGGGTTTTCATTTGGCCATGGATCAAGGATTCACTTATCTCATCATTAAAGGAGATTGATACTTATTAATACAAGTAGTTTTCAAGCTCATGGGTGGATACAACACACTTAATATTTTAAGCAATTAGAAACTTACAATGATCTTTGATAAAGTTGATCAATTATTTAATGAACTCCTAATAGTCATCCCCTAACATATTAAGCACATAAGGAATATTCCAAAGAAGAATTGGCTAACAAAGTGTTAGCTAGAACCCCACCCTACAAATTGGAAACCTACTAAAAGACATCCCACACCCACACAAATATGACTAACTTTTGATTCTAACTAAATATTGATTCAACTCCCAAAATGAGGTGTTAGGATTAGGGAATGTAAAGGTGCATAGAAAGGAAGGAAAGGTGGCAGAACATGTCAAAAGTGTGGATGACAATTTTAAGGGTCACCGGGAGGTTGAGCAGATTTCCTAGTATGGGCTCCTTTTGATTGTTGCCTTCATTATAATTGTATTACACCCTTGTATCTAGATGTGAGCTCCTATATTACGGCTTTTGATGGCATAAGAAAGGGGCAAATGGAACCTAATTTCCATCATGGTTGGTCAGATGTGAAAATGATCCCCAATGGGTTATCATCATGGATTTAGCTCCATTAGAAAAAAATCATGATGAATATATTATCATCTTCATATATGGACTATAAATTGAACTATTTTGTTGCTTGGGTTTATTTTTAATAACATATACACATAAAAGGAATGGAAAATGGGAAAATTCTATGTTTGGATTTTGAGGCATAGCTTGAAATCAAGGTTGTTTGTAGTGGTATGTGACTCATGCAAAAGAGGATATTGTGCGAACACATAACCAATTCCTATATTGACAATTATTGGATGGCAAGGATGCCATAGATGAGGTCCATATGGAGGATCAATGGCTATGGAAGAGCACAAATACAACTTGTATTCTAATGGAAACTCAAGGTCGAGCCAAGGACCCCAAAAATTCCAATACTAGGGATAAAATTTACTTTAGAGTGTTAAAAAAGAAGTGGGCTATGAACAATATGAGATTATGGAGCTTCAAAAATAACTCTCACTTTTTGAAGGTAAATTTGATGTCTTTTTTAAGGGGGTCCTCAATATCCAAATCTTTATTAAATAGGTAGTAGAGGGATTTGAATATGTACATGATCATGAAGGCTCTAGGGGCTCAAAGGGCTCCTAGAAAAATCCGATCTTGATTCCAAAGTACCTACTCCTACATTCAACCATTTTATCCAATACTCTGAGCTCATAAATTATTGATCAGTGCAAGAAGGGGGTAATTTCAGAACCACCAATCCCCCCCTTGGAGTACATCCCTTAATATTTTATCTTAATATTTATCGCATTTATACCTTTATATGTTTTATTAATTGTATTGAGGGTCATAGGTGTGGCCCATTTTAAGCTGGTGCCTTGGAAAGTAACAATATTTTTTTCTTAATAACATAAACTACCAAGTTTTTCTACTATTTCTATCAGTTACATTTTCTTGGATTCTTAAAATATCATAGTTTTTCATGTGGCAAGGTTTCTTTTACTATCAAGAGGGATTGGTTTCCCTGTGGAAACCCTCCCAAACTCTATGAATTTTTATATATTTTGTGCTATGAATGTGAAATACAAGGCAAGGTTTTAATTTTTAATTAAAAAAAGGTGATTTTATTTAATTGTTGTTATTAAAAATTGATGGAAATACTTAAAATATTTAATAAAATAATATACATATAATATAAGGAAAAGATGTAAAATATTAAGAACTTAATATATTTATAAAAAGAGGAAAATTAACAAACTAAAGGGTAACATTGAATGTGAATGTATATTTCACATTAATGTATATTTTTGTCAAATTAATGCTCTTTTATTGTAAAAAATAGATGAAAACAATCATTAGTTATGGTTCTTCCAAAAGCAACAACTTGAGTTCAATCTCATAGATGATTCTTTCTAGTGGGGGAGAGATTATTTTTTTCAATTCTCTTGGACGATAATTCAATATATAGGACGTACTCAGCCTATCTCTCAAAGGGAATATTGGATAAGATCATTGAAACGTGCTTCAATTTTTTATGAACCAGAAATAAGGAAACATCTCCCTAAGGGCATATTAGATAAGATCAAGAATAATTGTTTCAAAATTTTACGAACTAGAAAGAAGGAAACATAAAGAATTCCTTTAGTGAAATAGTGAAGGATTGTTAAGAGATAATTTCACCTATAGTAGTAGGTTAATTTATTCCCAGTAAGCCTTGCCCAAGTTCTTGCCTAGAAGGTGTGTTTGAATGGAGAAATGAGACAAAGAAACTAGAAAATCCCAAGCACATTCAAATTTACAAGGAGGTAGTAAACATACCTTTTAATGCTAGCTCCTTGACTTTTTTTGAAGATGCCAATTATAGGAAGATCTCCTAATGATATCTTTGTTTCTGGATCTCCTATATCACCTGCACATCCAGAAATAGACCAGCATAATCTTCATACAAAACGAAATTAGTACAACATAATACACCAATCATGTAACATAATCAAAGAAGCACAAGATATGAATGGGGAAAATAATTATTACTATTGTCTTTGAATTTAACTAGAGTACATTAATGAGTCCTCTAAGCCTCTGTCCTTGACTTAATCCCTAACTTCTATGCCCACTACACAAGTTTATCATGGCTGCGACACTGACAATTTTGGCATCAGCTCCTTTTGTCTCCCTGTGACCAGTGAGGAGCCCCAATTATATAGATTTCCATCATGATTGGAATTCAATTCACCTACACTATTTGATTGTACTAAGGTGACGATTAATATATATGAAATAAATCATTATTTTAATCAGTAATGCTTATTTTAATTAAAGTTGTCAAGTTGATCTGAATATATTCTTATCCCGTCAAATTTTGGCACTGTTTTGGTGCTCTTGTTTAGAGAGGGCATTGATGGCCTTCTATTTCAGTCTGAAACACTAGGAGGGAGTGTTGATAGGTCCACTTGTTAAATTACTACAACTGAGAAGGAGCGTTGAGCCCTCAAAACACTTGTTTTTTTACATTTCACCAATCACAAATTGATCCTCTGACTTGGAAATGGTTGTGGCTTTCTTCTTGTCCCTAGGGTGACTTTAAGAGATTTAGAAAACTCCTCCTAATGTAAGATTTCATAAGAGAATATGATGGTTGAATTAAATTACACAAACTAGATTCGTGAAAGAGGCAAGTAGAGATCACAGATAAGAGACCTATAGAAACTCAAAAGGATGGTGAGATACATAAATAAGTACAGCGCTGAGGTAGGCATACCCACATTCAGTACTAAGAGAATATATCATAAATTCCCACATAACATAATGTGGACTAATGTAATCGAGAACGAGTTGTGATGCAATGTAGATCTCAGGCACAATAGCTATCAGTAGGGCTAGACATTAATGTGAAGGACCCTAATGATGGCCCTCAAAGTACAAAATATAGTCTCCAATCACAACATGGGGAGGAGATGATCATGAATTAAGTGGCCTCAATTCCCCAAGCTCTTCGATACACACCCCAATGGTATGACTCTACTACATGCTAATGAATGATATGATCTTAAGAATGTAGGGGGACTATCTAATTACTAGGAATTGATGTATATCATTAATAAATGTGATGGATACAATTGATAATGAAAATGTATCCAAAGGTACCTTAAAAAATATACAAAGTGAAAATTAATGAGTTCAAGTTGAGCACTGTGTAGAATCAGTCAACATGGGCCAATGATGAAATCCTAATGAAAACATGAGGAAACCTACCATTGATGACTGTAAGCTCCAAGGTACTATATTATTTTTAGATCCACATCCCAAGTAAGGTTCCAAATTCAATGGTAAGAGATTCTTCAAAGGAGATCCTTAATGTATCTCCCATCATCAACATGAAACTGACACGAAGATAAGGTCTTTGATGATAGAAAATGAAGAAGTGTTGTAAACTGACATAGGGATGGCCAACTGTTATAGACATTTTTGTGCCTCGCATCATGGAGCATGAAATGTCAATAATCACAGGGATCCTCAGTCCCTAAACATGTTGTTCTTACCCCTAAAAGAACAAGGTCATCAAACAACAGCACTTCCAATCAGTTCTCCACCTGAAAACACTTCAAAACAGGCTTATTTTGGATCATGTCAGCTGCTCCACTGAGCTTCTGCGCTGGAATGCAACTGTCCCTCCTTGTACCTGCGCTGGAAGTCAAGATTAATGAAGGCTACCTGCGCTGGGCGAGATTGGCCAAGTGGAACAGTCATCCTGCAAGGTGTCAACTGCCCAGGAAGCTTCCAAACTGACACTTGGTTCATGAGATTCGCCCTGTGATGAGTAAGAGGTACTTGATCACCATGTGTAAGCAAGGATCTCCAAGTGGACTCAAGAACTGAAGATTAACTGAAGAGGGAGAGGACACAAGGCAGCTTCATGTCAGTCTCAAGCTGACTCATCCTCTCTTCTTCTATCCTATATATAGAGCTCTTCTATGAGGTCTATGGAGGCTGGAATTTTGTGTAAAGCAAGGAGGTGCTGTTGGTTTACAGTTAGAGCTATTGGGTGATTGTTTTACTAGAGGTGAAGAGGAGAGTTCTTGCTGCTGGGAAGGTGCTGCTGGATTGGAGCCATCATTGGTTGTAACCTTCTCAGAACCCTGTTACTTCTATCAATAAAGTTTTGCATGTTCTCCTATATACTTGTATTACATTGATGGATTGTATTTACTTGTATATTTGATTCACTCTAATCCATGCATCAGTTATGAGTACATGTATCTTGTAGTTTCCTCTCTTGTTTTGTGCAGGATATGTGTGTAGCTGGACCGGCAAAGAGAGCAAGGAGCTGGGAACAAGAGACAAAGAGAGAGGACAAGGATCGACTAAGCGAAAGACACCAGGTTGGTTAATCTTTTCATCCTTCTCTCTGTACTTTCATAAAGGAAAATATCAAAGCTTTACTTTCAGTTGTTGCTAAAGACTGTCACCTTTAGAGTAGGGATAGGGTCATCCACATCGGATACTTTTCCCCACAACACCAACACAAAAGTATAATGATACATTCATATGGTCAATGTTTGACTAAGACTTCCCTTGAACATATAATGGCATGACACAATAGTGAAGTGTGTAGTAGATAATGAAGAATATCAACAAACGTGATGGTGACACAAGAGGCATCACCAAAGCCCATAGATTGGAAGGGTAACCAATCACGTGAGATATCGACTCATGGAATAGAGTGATGTGACTCACGCTGAAGGTGTGAATAATAATTTTTGCAAAAACCAACTATAATAATGTGACTCGAACAAGTTCTATGTTCACTAGTGACATATAACTACCATAATAGAAATGCGACAGAAAAGAAGCCCCCTGCCCCTAGTGTATCCCCTTCATAGTTTAATGAGCACAAAAGATAAGACAAGTAAGCTCAATATATTCCTTTTTCGTGAAGTGTATACGAGGAAAAAAATAGATAAAAGAAAACTCATGACATTCTTATGGATTAATGAGATTGATAATGGACAAGACATTACTCGTCAACTTTCAATTTAACCAATGGACATGAAAAGACAAAAACAATTCACCATTTTCATAAAGCTTTTATGAGCATGAAAATAGGATAGTAATATAATCTTGGGACTTTCATGGGTTTAACAAGTCACGAAAAGAAGAACAAAATGAAATCAATATTTTTGTATAAATTTAGCGAGCATCAAAATATAGCAAAAGGAGCTCGATACTTTCATTATTTAATGAGCATTAAAAGAAGGAAAAAAGAAATTTCATTTCATATAGACAAGTAGTATAACAATATGCATCTTGTTCTGAGGGGTAGTGATGGAACCAAACTAAACAAGGTAGAAAGCAGAGCCAAAGTGTCTAACAATGAAAATTCACTCATCACAGTGATCTCTCCAAAAGGTGATGGAGGGTTGCAATATTGAAGCAAGGCTAATGCAAAGGCAATAGGTCAAGTATGGTTGTAAATATAGTGAGTGAAATAAAGGAAATAATTGGTATGACGACATCTATCAGAACATTGAAGATCATAAGCATAGGTGATCATAAAGTAACATAATAAAAAGTGTGAGGACCCCCTGTAGGGTGATAGCAAAAAATGATAGACAAAGAGAGGCATGGGGATAAAATTTGATGTCATGGAAGGTGTTGAAGAGGATCCTAGAACCTACAAATGGATGAGCCATGGGCACCAAGGAAAAATCAAGTGATATTTTAGGGTGTCGATCGAGGGTAGGCTATATCACACAAGTTGTGATGTGCAAAAAGGAATGGTTAAAGTCAAAACCTAATGTGGTGGGCCTTAAGGAAAGTTGAAATGTAGACAAAGAAGGCAAAAAATGCAATAAAAGGGTTAGAGAATCGTAATATGATATGCCAATTTTAGAGATATACCTCAGAGAAATAGTGGAAACCATGAAAAGATTTTTGTGAAATATATACAAATATGAAAAGCATGGCACAGTCTGATAGGTTACACAATGTTGTTCACATTGTTGGTCACAAGTCAAGGATTATAATGTATAACCTCATGTTCACTTGCTAGAAATATATGGTGCACCATCATGGGGCCATGCCACATCCATTGAACATTCCAAGCTCCTAAAGGTTTATGATTCCAAGTATAGCATAAAAACATAACGTTGTTAGGGAAAACCAAAGGACATAAAGGGTGAATGGTCTCACGAGCTAAGGTAGTTCCTTGATATCGTTGATCAAGACATGAAGAAGATATGAAAAATTCATTGACTGGAGAAGTTAGAGTGGATAATCTAGTGGCAAAGTCAATGCCAGAAAGCCTTGACTTAATTTGGCCGAAAGGTGAATCAAGAGATGCCCCCAGGCCCAATTCAAGATTTTGAATGTTAATCTCCATAGTTTCCAATTGTGGGAGAGTACAAGCAACATGAAGCGTAGTCTCCCTTGGAGTTCTTGTGAAGCCTTGACCTCCAAGACACCCATATCCAAAGGAAAATTAATATCAAGGGAATCAGGTGAAAGTGATGGAGTGATGACCCATGTGGGAAAATGGTCATAATGATATTCCATATTGGGATGGATATTTTTACCAATGTCATTAGGTATTGGTGGTACCACTGAAGGGGTAATTAATTCCACAAAAGGTGTTATCACATTGGGCATTAGGTAACTCCACGAATGTGTATTTCATTAAGATAAATCAATATATAAGGAGAGGGAGACTATTGGGATTCATCTTATAATGTCTCTTAATCTTCCAATTCTTCCTTATTTTTCTATTTTGAATATTCACATGAATTTTACCAAACCCTTAGGATTAGGTTTCAACATTCCCTCCTGAATATGAAGGTACGTTGTTGAGTCCAAGCATCACTTTGAGTCTTTCAAACTTTTCTCTTAGAAGGATTTTAGTGAATATGTCTACAATATACTCATTTGTGGAGCAATTTCATAGATGGGTAGTGTTAGCCTCAACATTATGTCAAATCAGATGATACTTTGTGTTGATGTGTTGTTGTAAATAATACTGAGAGGGGGGGGGTGAATCAGTATTATCAGATCAATAAAACTTTTTCATTTCCATACTTAGATACATATACGCTACTTCATTCAAGGCAAACCGTGTGTATACGCAACTGTGTCTAAAGCCACCAGCGTATATCCAAAATACTTATGATTCAGTTAATCCATTAAATGTTGATATTTAGTTAGTGTATCATAACTTCATTAACCATATGAACAGTAAGCAGGTGTAGTAAAACAGAACAGATCATCACACACAAGGAGCACACATGAACACCATGATATAAGGTGGAAACCCAATGTGGGTGAAAACCACCTGCTGCAATTTGTTTCTATCTTCCTTTATTAAGAAACTTCTTTTACAATGTACTGGCGCAGTCCTTTACCAGCACGCAGGCTACAACCTGCAGAAGGCTACAACCTTCTCTCATTCTCCAGACTCTCCTGGAAGGGAGCTCCAACTCCCTTTGCTCTTGTACTAGCTAAGATACTAGTACGTAGGCGCCGGCCTACAATCTTCTCTCTTTCGGGTACCACATTTCACAAATTTTTAGACTGGATACTCCTGAAGCACAACACATAATCTGAAGGCCACGTTTCATCAAATTTTCACACTGGGCCCATAAATATCATTGAAGCACAAAACAATCAATACTCGCATCATCAATCTCTGAATCACTGAAACACTGAAGCCCTGTCAACAACACAGTGACCAGAACACAGAGCAGAACTTTGCAATAACAATCAGAACCAACTGTACCATCAAAATCATGCATCAGAGTGCATACGCTACTTGGAAGTGCCGAACCTGCGTGTATAAGAAACTTCATCAAGATGAACCAGCGTATATGTCATTAATCACTTATTCATAACTTTGCTGCACTCCCTGACTTCAGACATAAGCAGATCATGCCATATACAAGGATAATATATGCGTTAGCACCCAGATCTAGTCCATCAGATCTCATAAATATGAGTCATTATGATCTCGATCCAATATTAGTTCTCATGCATCAATATTGAAGCTAAACACAATCAGCCAAGCAAGATATGCAGAATACTGACACCTTTAAACTGTCATCAGAACCCTTTAACAACCAGAACCACCTGAACTTCAAATATCATAGCTCAAAAAGTTATACGCTACTACAATGAACTCGACCTGCGTACATACGCGCTTATACCAAAGCCAACCCGCATACAGATCTATAAATATTCAATCATCGCTTGCAGCGATTACAAACTTAAGTTATACCCAGTTCAGATCATTGCATGCGTCAGTATACAGATCTAGAATAAACATAATCAATCATATAGAGATAGTTTATTTCAAACCATTTGATCCCGATCTCTCCTTAGTTCTTGTTCTCTATCAACCGGTGGAATCCCTCCTTAGCTCAGATCAAGCAATGCATCATCAACCCATAACCTGGATACCGGATCTCATACTTGTTCAGATATTCAAGACTTTTCAATGCTAATGCCTAATGATCTTCTTCTCCTTTTATAGTCTTAGGCTTTTCTCAATACCACAGTCCAAAACCATAATAAATTAATACCAAGAGCCCAATACTTGAGATCAAGACACTTGTCGAGATACCATGGTCCAAAACCATAGGTTCAAATACCGAGGACTAACTACCACGGACCAAAGGTAAGCTTTCTGACTTGTATGTGCTTTTCCGTGCAGGAAACTGCGTGTATTCCCTACTTGGTATATAGCGAACCTGCATATACGCGACTTGATATATAGTGAACCTACGTGTATACCCTACTTGGTATATAGTGAACTTGCGTATATACTCTTCTTTCTTCATTCTTTGTAGTCTGATCATCAATTCTTTGGTACTGACCTATTGCACTATGATCTACCATCTGTGTGAGTTGCCATCAAGGACAACACTTGTCTCATAATGCCAACATGTGTGTCGTTCAATAATGGAAATTTAGGTTCTTCGCCAAATTTATTGCAAAAGTGTTGCCAATGAAAAGAGGAGTTGAATGTACTTGTTTCTCCTACAAATATTCTAAAATTTTCCAAAGCCACACAATTTACTTTATTGCTTCAACTGCTTCCACATCCTTCCTCAATTGTTGGATCTTCTAGAACTAATTGTTTGTTTTACCTACAAAGCCAATCCCCTAGTTGTGACCCGGTTTATAAAGAAAAAAAGAATAAAAACATGTTATTAAATATGAATTCAATCTAACTCTAAATATGAAATAAGAAACAAATTAATATATAAAATAAAATTTAAGTCAATGTAACTTTAAATAGAGAATAAAAAGCAAAGTAATGTGGTGAGAGATAATACACCAATAAAACAACAAAATATAAGACTCATAAAAACAATAGTTTAACGTGTCTCATTTGACGTGTCTCAATAAATTAAATGAAATAACCATAATTTAATACATAATATCCAAAACAACAAACTAATTTAATACATAATCTTATACTTCTAAATTTAGAGGCCCATCAATATTATATAAACCTTCAAGTGCCTAAGAATGGTTATATGGGCCTTAATTTCTGTCTAATTTAGATGCCCATCGATATTATTATTTGAGTCAACATTAAAATGTTCAAACTCATTTATGGAGACCACAACATCTCCCCCATATTGCGCTCTATATTACTTTTAACCTTTTATTGTTTTTAACTAAAATGGCATGTAAATTTTTACAATGGTTTATGCCACTACAACATTTCCCTTATACTAGGTTGTACATCACCTCTCACCACAATAAAGATCCTATTCTAATGTAGAGATTAATTTATAAATACGTAACATTATTTGATGTTAACGAATTACTATATAGTTTTAATTTCTGTATAAACCATGTATATTCTCATGAGAAGGGGTTGTGATCATGAAAATTCCACATTGTAAATCCTATCTAGGTTTGGGATTAGGGAAAGGAAGTGGATTATTTGTTGTAAGTAACTTTTGTGTAGTGTGTTTGTACTAGTGGTTCCTAGTTATCATTTTTTTATTGTAATTGAATTTTCTTGAGAGGGAATTGTTCAAAGACTTGAGAGAAGTCTATAGAAGATAGCAGACAAGTTGTCGAAGAAGAAGTTACTAGTTTTCTACTTTGACAATGAATAGGTTATGCATATGCCATCTGGAAGATTGAAGCCCCCCATGCCCCTTCCCTACCTACCAGGCCCCCAATAAAAAATACCATATTGGATTGGGGGAAAGATAAAATATTTTCATCTAATCATATAGAAGAATTGTTTGAAATCTATGTGGTATTAGGATTCCATGGAATATAAACTCTAATTTTGTCTTTTGAGAGTAAGGAAGCAATTGCATGACCATCAATAAGTGAAAAATGCCAGATCCTAAATTTTTTGTAAGAATGAGAGAGCTATTACAAACAAATTTATTGTATCTCATTTTGTATGAGATTACAAAACACAACCATTATTATTGTTTGAAGGATATGATTATTGGAAGTACTACCATGCTCAAACTAGTTATTAACATTATAGCTAGTGGGGTAGGACTTGTAAAGAAATATGGCTTAATAAATTTCTTCTTGAGATTGGAATAATGGAGAGGACTCCTAGTAGTATTTGTTGTGGTAATGAATCATGTGTCAAGCCATCAAATAATATTGTATTTCATGACATGTCAAAACACATTGAGACTACACACAATTTCATTAGTGACTTGATTAATAAGAAGGGGAATTGCATAAGGGTATTTCTCTACTAAATATAATGCAATCAACATACCCATGAGAGCCTTATGTAAGTAAAAATTTATATGATGTGTGTCTAGTGTTGGTTCTTATGTCCTTAAAATTATCCTTAAGAGGAAGTGTTAGAAAGTATGATTTTGGTGCCACATAGATGATTTACAACTTTCAGTGGTTTGTTATTAGAGTGTTAGATGGGTTTTTCAAATTATCTACACAAATATGATTATACTATTATTTTAGAGTTTGTTGAATACTAGTTGGATATTGGAAATTCTCTCCATCAAGAATTTCTCCTATATAATTAAAACATGGAGCTGATTTGATGGCTTGTTTTGTGTATCTGAGCCAAGCATTTGATCACATAGCACATCTGAGTTGAGATGAATATCTTTCTTGGTGCACATCCAAATTGATAGCTTTATTGGTGTGTCTATGTTAAATAGAGGATTTCCTAGTGTGTCCAAGACAATAACCAAGTGGCTCCCTTTATGTTGTGCTTGAGCTATAAAGTTCAATGTCTATGATGAATAAGTAAGCTCAAATTAAATAGGAAATTTTGATCTGCATTCTTGTGCTTGGGTGCATATCCTAAACTAACCATCCTATCCTTCTTAAGCATGATGCTATCAAATGCATGTCCGCATGGAATATGGGTTTAAAAATTCCCTAAAGGAGAGAATTGTTGGACCCGTATGAGGAGTTGCTAACTCATGGACAAGTGGGTTATGTCAATGTTGAACGCTTTATGAGTGGATAATATGTTGGTTTGTGGACTCATGTTAATATTGTGGAACTAGAACACTTTATACAAGTTATTTTTATGAAAGGGATAGGTATTAACAAAGAGTGGATAGATTTGTTACACTTGTTATATCTTGCAATCATTCATGGAGTTATTTGCATGTTTAAGAGGTGTTCATTGAGAAATTGAATGACCCATGCACCTAATGGACATCCTACTAGAGCAATAATTGTAATGGTTGGGTACCCATGTGTTATGGTGGATGGTAGTTCCTTTACATAGACATAAAAATTATTCATGTATACAAGAAGAGTGTCTTCTATATCTAGAGGAGCATGACCCAAAATTCAAATCTCATAGTTGTGACTCGGTTTATGGAGAGGAAAACACTAAACACATGTTATTTAATATAAATTCAATCTAACTGTAAATATAAAATAAGAAGGAAATTAATCTGTAAAATAAAATTTAGAGAAAAACACTAAAAACATGTTTTTTTTTTCCCTGCGAAAAAGTCGTAATTTCCATTAGTGTTTAAGAAAATTACATTTTGCAGATGCCGTGGCATATTCAAATGCAGGCGGTGTGCCTGTCGAGTTCACTGTTGCTGATTATATCTCCACGCAGGGAGCATGATATATCAATCAAAAAAGAAACAAAATTGATGACATGCTCTTCGCATAGAGCAATCACTAAAAACATGTTATTAAGTATAAATTCAATTTAACTCTAAATATAGAATAAGAAGCAAATTAATCTGTAAAATGAAATTTAAATTGGTGTCGCTTTAAATATAGAATAAGAAGCAAAATAATGTGGTGAGAGATAATACAGCAATAAAACAATAGAATACAACACACTAATAAAAACAATAGTTTGACGTGTCTCATTAAATTAAAAGAAAATTAAAAAAACTATAATATAAAGGACTAAAATGGCAAACTAAGTTAATAAGAATCCATATATTTTTAAATAAAGATAAATTAATACACACTTTACTAAATCATGGTGAGAGATAACACACCAATAAGACAATAAAATATAACAAACTAATAAAAACAATAGTGTTTCGTTAAATTATATGAAAAAACTATAATATAAGCTTCTAAAACCGGGAAGTTAATAAGAATCCATAGACTTCTAGATAAAGATAAATTAATAAACAGCTTACTAAATAGCAGAGTAGTTCAGAGCAGAAGTGAACGATAAAAAGCCAAAATGAAGCAAGAAACCCTTCCAAAAGTAGACATTCCAAAAGTAGACTCAAATCCAATGGAACCAGTCAACTAGCACCAGATCTGGAACAGAGAGAAAGTGAATACTGGAACCCAAAAATATAACAAACCATCCAAAAAAATAACAACCCATCTAAAAAATGTATTTTCAACACCACAACATTGTTATCCACAGACAAAAATCAGTAAAGAGAATTCACGAATTTAAAGACCGATTCACAATATCTACGTGGTGCCTGGTGCCTGGTAGTGATACAGAATCGGCCATGGCTCTGGTCCCACCAAAATCTGACAACATCATTGTATCGAAGTTGTCTCCGCCTCAAATAATCGGTCCAGCCACTGGTGAGTGCAAAAAGGTCACCCTTCCTTCTCCACGTGAAGATGAAAGTGTGATCCACTCCATCCTCAATGTTATGTATGCGCAGCTCCAACCTTGATTCACGCCTCAGCATTACTTTCTGCTCGTTTCTGAATCTCTCCACGGATAACTTGGGAAGCACAAGCCTACACTGTTGTTGATTGACATCCGACTCTGTTAATTGCTTCTCAAATAATAACATAAAATCGCTACTCTGGCTTATATCCACCAATGTATTTGCCGCTTCAATCATGCTTATACCCACCAATGTATTTGCCGCGTCAACCATGCTTGTATCTTGTGTTTGGGGCATATTATTGTTCTCCATAGCGCTAAGTTCTTGCTTGAAACAAGAAATATCGCAAGAAATATCGCAATCCCAGGTCACCGAATGGTACAGACTTCAAAATATTCGCAAACTCAGCGCAAACAATGAATGAACTAAAAGTTCAAACAAGTCGTTGTTTTATAGGCTAGATATTCGATTTATTTATCCATAAAGTTCATATTTGCACGGACAAAGTACTTTGCTGTTTTAACCGAATTATCTAATTATTTTATATTTAAAATTTTTATGTGAAATCTTTCAAAATATTCGCAAATTCACATCAAATAACGAATGAATTAAAAATTCAAATAATTCGTTGTTTTATAGGTTAAATATTCGATTAATTTATCCATAAAGCTCATGATTACAGGGACAAAGTACTTTCTTTTTAACAAAATTGTTTAATTATTTTATATTTTGAATTTTTTTTTATTGAAGTTTGGTAAGATTTTTCGATTTTCAAGTTTACATGTCCATTATTTACATCGCTATGGGGTAGGGTAGCACAAGATTCGGATCCAAGATCTTCGGTTGGGTATAGGGTAGCACAAAATTCAGACCCAATATCTCCGGTTGGGTGAGACTTCATTCCACTCATCCCCACTTGAGCTACCCCACACGGAATTATATTTTGAATTTTTATTTGAGCTACCCCACACGGAATTATATTTTGAATTTTTATTTGAAATTCCTTAAAATATTTTTTGGTGAAATTTTAATATTTTGTTATTTAAATTAATTTTTTAAAATGTAGAAATGGATTTACTTCATTGAAAACTTTTGTGACACTCAAATGTTGGCCGTTTTATAACTTGATTTTAGATTTGGATAAATTTAACCAAAAAATATAATTAAACCCAACAAGTTTAAGAGAAATTCTTCCCTGTAAATCACAGGATAAATCATTTGTCAACGTGTTTTGAACCAACAAGTTCATAGTCAGGACAAGTTGAAGAAACAGATCCAGCTTAGCATGTTAAATAGTGTGAGCAGAGGCTATCCTAACTAACCGCTAATTTTGACTTTAGGACCACACTCAAGATTTAATGGAAATTAGTTAAATTATGTGAATATATAACAATATAAAATAACTTAGAAAATGTTAAAGGTTAATTAGGAAGTTATTAAAAATTATAATTTGTTATTTAAATGGGAATCAAAGTATAAATTATACGTGTGTGTGTATATATATATATATAGAGGGGAATTAGTTAGAAAATTATTGGAATAATAAAATTGAAATATACATAAAAATAATAATATATAAAGTTTAAACTTTATATATTATTATTTTTATGTATATTTCAATTTTATTATTCCAATAATTTTCTAACTAACCTTTGTATATCTTTCTTTATATATATATATATATATATATATATATATATACACACACACACACACACACACAAGTATAATTTATACTTGAAGTCCCATTCAAATAACAAATTATAATTTTTAATAACTTTTTAACTAACCTTTAACATTTTTTAAATTATTTTATATGGTTATATATTCACATAATCTAACTAATTTCCATTAAATCTTGACTCTTGTCCTAAAGTCAAAATTAGCCATTAGTCAAGATAGCCTTCAGAGTCTGTGCTCACACTATTTAACATGGTAAGCTCGATCTGTGTCTTCAACTTGTCCTCACGATGAACCACACTTGTTGGTTAGAAACGCCTTGACAAATGATTTATCTTGTGATTTACACAGAAGAATTTCTCTTAAACTTGATATGAATCACAGAAGCCTCAATTCTAACAATTAAACCCAACAAACTAATATATATATATATATATATATATATATATATATATATATATATATATATAGATATATATATATATATATACACCACTGATTTAATTACATATTCATTTTTACTAGAAAATAACAATGGTAAATTAAATGAAAATTAATTTAAAATATATATTAAAAAATCAATATATTTCTAAATACATCTATTAATTAATACAAAGATTATATATTTTCAAATATAGAGATAAACTACTGGGTTTTCATATTTTTATGTTGAGAGGATGGAGGCACGTGGATTAGGGTAGTCCCAAAAAAATATGCCTCAAAACCCTCCAAAACATAACCTAATTAAACCCAACAAACTAATATACATATGACACATTTACTAATTTAATTAGATATTTATTTTTATTAAAAAATAACAATGGTAAATTAAATGAAATTTAATTTAAAATATATATTAAAAAATCAATATATTTCTAAATACATGTATTAATTAATACAAAAATTATATATTTTGAAATATAGATATAAACTAATGGGTTTTCATATATTTGGGTTGAGAGGATGGTGACATGTGGATTACGGTATTGCCTTTGCAACTATTTCAACTTAGAAGTCAAACCAAATTTTAGTTGAAACCAAGTTGGGTTTTTCCTATGACTTGTGGACACTAATAAGTTGAAGTGGTGACAATGCACATGGTGGGGAACCCTAGGGCAATTGGTGGATGATATGGTGACAAGATCATTCAAGGATGTCGCGATGGGAGCCTTACCTAGTCCAAGTAATATAATTATTGTGGGGTTACACAAAAGATTCAAACTAGCATGGTAATCATTGAAGTTGAGGCCCCACCCAAACCATCCAACCCAAGGAGCCTAACAAATAGATTCCTAGCTAAGACTCACAAAAACCCCAAGTACGAAGTAACCTTGATTAAAGTGGGAGAGAATATCCAATACATGAGACACCATTCACTTATAGGCAAGTTTCTAGGTCTGTATCCTTCTAAGAAGACTCTTTTTCAATGGATAACATCTAGGTCGAAGGTTAAAGGATTTCTTTATAGTCAAGTTTCACTATGCAAAGGATAGGGAGAATGCACTAGGTTCAAACCACTAACTATGAAAACATCTTATTCTTCTGGTAAAAATGCCATGACCAATCGAAAGAAAAACAACTAACACAAGCAAGACACAAAGATATCTAACAATAGAATTGCAGCCCTTTCTAAACTAAGAGGGGAAGTGATGCCAAGTGAATATTCTTAAGACAACTAGTTTAAGAATCTACAAGAAACTCACAAGGAAACAAAAAAATCAAAGGAAATGAAAAAATGATCCAAATTAAGGCAATCCCATTCTGAAGAGGAGGGAGAGATGAGAATGGTGGATGTGTTAGTTCCTATTAACCTCACAATGAAAAGAGAAGATCAGATGTTCACCTTGGATAACACTATATTATACATCAAAGCTTTGGTATAGGAGAAAAGAGAGATCCAACTCCAACATTGTTGTAGGGAAAAGTATCCGACTCGGATGACCCTATCCCACTCTAAGGGTGATAGTACCTCAGCAACAACTGTAAAGAAAACTACTTAAGGTTTACTTCTTTATGAAAGCAAAAGAGAGTGGATAAATGCACTAACCGTTGCCTTGCGCTTAATGTCGAATCCAAACTCTCCTCTATGGCTGCTTACTCCCAGCTCCTTGCTCTATTGCTGGCCCAGCTACAATGAGATCCTGCAAAATAGAAAAGAAGGAAACTACAAGCAACATGCAATCATAACTGATTCAGAGATTAGTGTAAATCAAATATACAATCATCACAATACATCATTGAAACAAGAGCATATAGAAGAACCTCAATAGATTTTATTAATGAAGAAGTAAAGGTTCTGAGAGTGTTACAACCATTGAAGGTCCTAATCCAGCAACACCTCCCAGCAGAAAGAATTTCTCCTCTTCACCTCCCTCAAGCAATCACCCAATAGCTCTATAATGAAACCAACAGCATATCATTACTTTGCACAAAATTCAGCCTCCTGAGCTCATAGGAGAGAGCTCAATATATAGATGAATTGAGAAGGGATGAGTCAGCTTGCAACTGATGTGAAACTGCCTTGTGTCCTCTCTCTCTTCAGTTGATCTTCAGTTCTTGAGTCCACTTGGAGAACTTTGCTTCCACTTGGAGAAACATAGCCTCTGACTCATCACAAGGAGAAATCCCTGATCCAAGTGTCATTTTTGGAGCAATGACTCAGTGTGCCACTTGTCCAATCTCACTCAACGCAGGTGGCCTTTGTCCTACCTGCTTTGCAACGCAGGTACACCATGGAGGAGTTGAGTTTCAGCACAGAAGCCTAGTGGAGCACCTGCTTTGATTTCAGGATTGCTTGTTTTTGAGTGTTTTCAGGTGGAGAACTGATCTGAGAGCTGTTGGTTTGCTGACCTTGTTCCTCTAGGGGTAGGAACATCATGTTTAGGGAACTTTGGATCCCCTGGATTATTTACAATTCATGCTTGTTGCTGTAAGGCACAAAATTGTCTATAACAGATGCCCCCTAAAGTATGAGGTCGTTTATCGGGTGAAATGCTTTATTGAGAGGATCCGAAGTTCATTCAATCTGCTGAGAAGTGTCCTGTAATAAGATACAATACAATACATTATTTTTCATACATTTTCATGATCTAGCTGAGGCGGGCATTCCCATGCTCAGCTTTATAAATACATTTTGGTACATAGAACAGACAATCGTTTGATTGTAGACTGATAATTTTCTGCTGAAATTATCATCCTTTTGAGAAGGATGATCATCTGCTGTAATGATGTACATATCAAATGTATTTATGTCCTGAATATATATCGCAGCCCGGATGGATGAAACTAGATCCGGGGTCTTCAATCTCTTCTGATCTTCACTCGATGTACAAGTCGATCCATGTGAGAATTTCTTGAAGTCGAACATGGAAAGACATCGCTTGATTACCGGTCAATGATGTAAACCATTAACAAGCGCGAGAGGAATCACCGATAAGGATGATGACCCTCAAGGTACGACAGTACAATTCACATGGTGGGAATAAAGGACTTGGCGTCGACCACCATGCAAAATCTTCTGGTCGAAGGTCATTGATGTATACCTGTCGCCGGAAGTGAGAAACTTGCCATTGAGGCATGCAAGCTTCAAAGTACTGAAGGGGGTGTTCCTAGATCAACTTCTTGGATAATGAGCTGATGTCGACAAGGAGCGATCCGTCAAAGGAGGGCCTTAATGAATCCCACATCAGTGACACGGAACGGAGCTAGTGATTGTGATGAAGTGAAAACAAACTGTGATGTATAATTCAGGGTGGCGATCATGAAATGGATGAAGGACAATGTATGGCAATGGATGGGACACGGTTGACTCTTTGCAGAACAACATCTCTTGAACATATAACGACACTGATGTGATGGATTGATAGCATTACCCCAATTGTGGATGGTGTGGCGAGGACCATGGTTATGAGACCGGTGAATGAAACAACCCAACCCGATGTGATACGGAGGACAAAGTGTCATGTTCAAGAGCGACTTGCTACCATTAATGCTGTGAGGTTCTCCCAATTTTTCCCCAGTCATTGCTGACCAGTACCTCTTTATTTTTGTCAAGCTTGAGGAGGATAACATATGCTTGTTCTATAACCTGCCCTTCGGGCAAGCCCATCGCTATGTTTTAACGAGCCTAGCGATAGGGAAACTCGTTCTCGTCTAAAGACAAGTTTGTCGCTATTTAATCATTTTAACGAGTCTAACGACAAGGAAAACTCGGTCCTTTTCATTTTTAGAGAGTCTGAAAAGGTACGGAAAGTTAACTCCAAAATTCCTTTTTCGTCATCTAATCCCTTAAGTCCGAAAAAGTATAAAACAATACAAATGGGATGAATTTTCGATTTCTTTAACGAGCCGAACAAAACAAGCGCTCGATCTTTTTGTGCAATAATCCCTCAGGTCCAAAAAGATTAAAATCTAGAGGAGGGATAGCTCTTCCGGTCCTTTTAACGAGCTGGAAGGCCAAAACTCGGCAAACTTTTCATATTTTACGAGTCAGTGAAAAGAGCTCAAAGAAGACTCGTCTTTTGAGGAACGAGTGATAAACAGGGATAGCAGTAGATTCCAGGTACAGGTTGGAATTTTCCAATCACGACAGTGTCACAAGGATGGCTAAGTGAAATCACTCTTCGCAGCTGTTCCTCAAAAAGGGTAAACAAACATATGGAGATGAACGATTGGCCAAATGAACGGATGGAGGTGACGACATATAAACACGACCAAGGGCTTTAATATGGCTGTCAAAGGTTACATTTCTCAAGGTTATTTACCGGTTCATTTTTTCTGGGTGAGCTTGAACTGCTAGGGAAAGATTGCTCACAACTTATGTTTATTTTTTAACGAGCATGAACTCTATACAAAAACTGCTCGATTATGGATGCCCCCAGCATAATAATGCAGACGAGGCATATGCCCCCTAAACTTTAAGGGGCAGTTCATTTTTTAACGAGCTTGAATGCGTTCAAACCTTGCTCGATTATACCAGTCTTAATACAAGGAATGCCTCAGGTGAGGTAATCTTATTTAAGGAGCGATACCTCACTAATTACTCCAATTCGGCAGGTTTTAACTTTTGCCTCACATCCTTTCTTTATGCAAGCTGGAAATGGCTAATCCTACGAGTTTAACGGGTTAGACCTACAGGTTTAAAGGGAGGACCTAAAAATTTAAAAAATAAATAGTCGTCCTGTGCTTGCACTCCAAAAGGTTCGCATGCCCCCAGGTATAAAGTATAATTTCGAGATTCTGTCCTCTTACTTATTATCCGAAAAATGGTTTTGTTTGTTGCCGCAAACTAAACTCTCTTTTCGGCGATGTCTATCATTAGGTTGCTAAGGATGGTGACTACTTGTTGCAGCAATTTCATCTCTTTCTTTGAAGACTGCCCCTACTTATCCTTCAAAAAATATGTTTTAATGGGTGAGGCTTGACATTCAAAGATGGTGGCTACTTGCCGCCACAAATGGATCTCCTCCTTACGAGAGCCTACTTTTTTAGACAAAGGGAGTCGATCTTTTCGCTCACATAACTTTGACAAAAGAATTTTATCCTAGAACAACCCTCTCTTCCTTTTTCGGACGGGGTACGGACTAGTCCATTCTTTTGCGGAAATTAACTTTATACCCAAGGTTTTCTCTGCCCAAGGCAGGCCAGGGTGCATGCCCCCTGGGTCCCAGTTCTTTCTTTCTGAATTACTCGCATTCATCAGGAAGTAGAACCGGGGGGGGGAGGCATTCCTTGAGTGAATAAACCGTTAAGGGATGGTATTTGACTATTTGCAATGCGTGATCCTGGAAATGAAAGTTGGTCTACGAGCTTGACCATTCTTCCTTCATGTGGAAAACACATGACTCTAAAGAGCGAGGACACTATTGCCTCCATGCAATATATATAGTCTCGTCCAAGGAGTAAATTATAAACCAAGGGTCCCTGGACGACCATGATGTTCATATGAACTGTCTTCCCTTTCAATGTAATTGGAACATTGGGGAGAATCCCTAACGGGTGACTGGTTCCTTTATCAAAACCTGATAGATTTCTCATCTCAGGTAAAAGCGCCGGGCAACCTAGTGCTTTCCAAGCAATAGAGGAAAGGATACTCACAGATGCCCCTTCATCAATGATAGTTCCAGCCATCACCATTCTGTAGATTTGGACTATGATTCTGAATGGGATACTGGCTGGTAACCGGGGTCTGCCTAGTTGGTTCCAATCAAAGGATACAACTAGGTTGCTTGGTGGTGGGACCGAATATACGGCCGGATACGACCCTGACGATGTTCCTTCCTGCGATAAAGGAATGGGCGCATTGCCCTGATGCTCATCAGAGTCTGTGTTGATGAAAAGAATATGGACGGTGTCATCCTTATCCTCTTCAGTGAGGGTGTCATTTGAAGATGGGTCTTCAATGACGGAGTCATTGGAGGATGAAACCTCTGAAGGAAGAACCAGGTCAACTGCCGTTTCGACCTTTAGACTTTCGTCTGGTCTGGATTCAGTAGGTTCATTCTCAATGACCGACACTTCAGCCGACCACTTGAGCGGGTCAGCTGGATTTTCAACTATCGAGGGATTAGGCGCGAGTTTTTGGTATCCAGGAGGAAATCGTAACGGTGAAACCGGACGATCTTCCAAAACTCTCTTTGCCTCATCTAAGAATGGACATCGGTGGATGGCATGATCGCCTTCACACAACATACAGGGTGATCTTGGTCTCCCTCTTCGTCCTTCACTCTCGCTAGTTGACGGACTGCAATCAACATGACTACCAGAGGTTGATGCTACCGGATTGTGCAACCTTGGGGACCAGTCCCTTAGTATCCGGGGAATACAAGGACAATCACGATGGAAGTGGGCCCCTTTGCAAATGACACATGGCGATTTAGGCCCGGTCGGTCCATTGTGTGGATTTTTGTCAGCTGTCTTTTGCTTGCCCCCAGTCGCCTTCGCCATAGGCCCCTTCTGCTTCTTTTCTCTTTTCTTCTTTTCCTTCTTCTCCATGGGAGGCTGACTTTTGCCGGCTCTACCTTGTGAAGATGAAGGATCAGAGGGAGAATTATAAGAAGTGGAAGGCTGGTGAGTAGCTCTAGACTTCTCTGACTGTTGATTCGACTGCTCAGGATTAGTGGCGATCTGAACTACATTGGTTGAAAAGAGCCATACAGGTAGGCCAATTGTCAATCCTGGAAGTGACAATGTGGCCATATGAGGCGCACCAACATCTCCCCAAGAGGAGAAGGGATTGGGACTTCCGCCAAGGTTACTTCCTTGGTTGGTGGGCTCCATACTTTTCAACTGAAAGATCAATGTGGGAATAACAGGTGATTATGTTCCGTTTAAAATAAATTTTATTAACGACGCTTTTAGACACAAACTTGCTTTTTCATGTTTTAAGAGTCGAGAAAAAGCTAAAGATGACTCTAGTCGCCTTCGATGTTTTAACGAGCCCGAAGTGACAAATGCTCGGATGGACTTTTTCAGTTATAGAGTTTGAAAAAGGCCAAAAGAAACTTCTCTGGAGTTCTAGGCAGAGGGTGTGCCAAACTTTTCGCGAAACCACAAAATACGTTTTACGGTACGGGTGGTCGATCTTCGTGAATGCTGTGTTCACTGCATCGCGATCAGTAGGGCGGCCGACACGGCTTCCTATGGATAAAGGATAATTGCCTATAGGGGTCTCCCAATATATACGCGACGGTACGTGGGAGCACAAGTCCGTATTAGTGCCACCGAATCTCAGGAGGAATCACCCACCTTCGTAGAGATCGACAGTCACTATGTTTAACGACGCCGGAACACGTCTCTACCTAGACCTCTATGTGTTTGCGTTATGTTACAAAGCGTTGTTATGTAAATTGGATTTATTTTAATGTTGATCTTGCTTAGCAGTTTGCCTTTAAGGATCACCACGAGATGTATGTAACAAATTCCTGAATGCAGTCTAAGATGAGAAGCAAACTTTTCAATCTTTCAACTTTGAAAACCTTAACTACTGAGGGAAAAGAAAGGAAAATCTTTTCACACAGATCATAGAGCACACACTAAATGCAAATTTTTCCTAAATCGTCAAGCAAACAGTCAAATGCAATATGCACAATGCATGTATTTTCTTTTCCCTTTCTTAATGTAGATGGGTTACAAAAAGAAAGTTGTTATATAACTTTGATTTCGATTTAAAGTGAAAACAAAAAAGCTTGTCCAAAATCAAAAGACACCTTAAGATTTACTTGCTTAATCACTGGAAATGCATGAAATCAAACCATAATGATGAAAGTAAAATGACTAATCAGCTATGGACAACAAACAAGCTAACTCTTTAGACCAGCAAAATGCCTAACACAGGTTCAGATCTAAGAGGCCAAAAGCAAGACTAGTTTACTCTTCGTTATGGGAAATTGTAAATGAGTAAGAAATACAAAAGAACAAGTACAATTTCGTTATATAACAGAGGCAGAATGATGGCAAGTAATGTTGGTTTCAGAACAGGTGCAAGACTGGTAACTGGCAGCCAAATCTATAGTGAAAACAGGCAAGAGAAAATGAGGAAACCCCAACAGCACTAGGGAAAATTGGGCCAACGCAGGTGCTGCACAGCCAGTCTGCCTCTCAGCGCAGGTAGCCCCTTCGGGACCTGCGTTGCAAAGCAGGTAGCCTGTGTACTACCTGCTTTGGAAAACGAAAGTTGCGTTTTCATAGTTTCCGGGTCATAATTTTCTCAAAAATGCATAGTTTTTGCTCAAATCAAAAGCAATCAGTCAAGCACACTCAAAGGGATGATAAGGAAGGTGAAAAGATATCACTAAGAGCTTACAAGGATCCTTGTAGATCAGCTCTTAAAATCATGAACTTGCTCAGAAATGAGCTAGAGTAGCTGTCCTCTACTTCGCTTTTGATATAGTCAAAAGATTTTTGATTTGGTACTCTTTTGTTCAGGAAATGAATAGAAAAATACTACAAACACAATCAAACGGATACGATCCCCAGTAGAGTCGCCAGTTTGTTGTAGGGAAAAGTATCCGACTCGGATGACCCTATCCCACTCTAAGGGTGATAGTACCTCAGCAACAACTGTAAAGAAAACTACTTAAGGTTTACTTCTTTATGAAAGCAAAAGAGAGTGGATAAATGCAGTAACCGTTGCCCTGCGCTTAATGTCGAATCCAAACTCTCCTCTATGGCTGCTTACTCCCAGCTCCTTGCTCTATTGCTGGCCCAGCGACAATGAGATCCTGCAAAATAGCAAAGAAGGAAACTACAAGAAACATGCAATCATAAATGATTCAGAGATTAGTGTAAATCAAATATACAATCATCACAATACATCATTGAAACAAGAGCATATAGAAGAACCTCAATAGCTTTTATTAATGAAGAAGTAAAGGTTCTGAAAGTGTTACAACCATTGAAGGTCCTAATCCAGCAACACCTCCCAGCAGAAAGAATTTCTCCTCTTCACCTCCCTCAAGAAATCACCCAATAGCTCTATAATGAAACCAACAGCATATCATTACTTTGCACAAAATTCAGCCTCCTGAGCTCATAGGAGAGAGCTCAATATATAGATGAATTGAGAAGGGATGAGTCAGCTTGCAACTGATGTGAAGCTGCCTTGTGTCCTCTCTCTCTTCAGTTGATCTTCAGTTCTTGAGTCCACTTGGAGAACTTTGCTTCCACTTGGAGAAACAGAGTCTCTGACTCATCACAAGGCGAAATCCCTGATCCAAGTGTCATTTTTGGAGCAATGACTCAGTGTGCCACTTGTCCAATCTCGCTCAATGCAGGTGGCCTTTGTCCTACCTGCTTTGCAACGCAGGTACACCATGGAGGAGTTGAGTTTCAGCGCAGAAGCCTAGTGGAGCACCTGCTTTGATTTCAGGATTGCTTGTTTTTGAGTGTTTTCAGGTGGAGAACTGATCTGAGAGCTGTTGGTTTGCTGACCTTGTTCCTCTAGGGGTAGGAACATCAAGTTTAGGGAACTTTGGATCCCCTGGATTATTGACAATTCATGCTTGTTGCTGTAAGGCACAAAATTGTCTATAACAAACATATCATAGAAGACCATCTCAATCAACTTCAATAAGAGATAGTTAAAGGAAAAATAAAATTCCTCTTAGAAGTGGCCTCTCAAGCATCCACAGGTAGCCTTGGTATTAGAACCAACCCTCGTATACAAGTTAAGAAAGGGGGGAAAGAAAAGAAGAAGGGATGTCAATCAAATAAATAGAATTTGAACTCAAGAAATTTCTTTCCTCATCGATTCAAGATATATCCAAGGCCTTCAAGAAAATCACTCCTCCCCACATGCAATAATTGGTTGACAAAGATCACAAAATAAAATATAAATCTCTTAATTTCCCGTGAAACAAAGGATTTTGAAAAGCCAAATGTCTTTATTTTTTTCAAGAAATGAAATCTGACTCCTATCCCATGGGTAGAATAGTAGCTAATGTTTGGAAAGGGTCAAAGGTATTAGAAATTAGACGGACTTGAGGAATAGGACTCTCAATCATGTGCAACCCTCGTCATATTTTTGTTTAAATCATAACCTTCTCCCAATACATGATAACTATTAAGCACAAAGTTACAGAGAAATCCTAGATGGATGTATCCATTCCCACGAATTTATTCACTCTTTAAAAATGTATAAATGCTCTAGGATGCTAATGAAGTTAAATATTTGTAAGGTTTATGATTATTTGATGTCTGATTTTCTTTTTGAAATTATTCAAGCCTTTCCATAAGGAGTGGAGATCATGGATTCTTTAATTTCTTCTCCCTTCTATTACATCTTGGTTAATGGATATCCATCTAAGCCCTTCAATCCTTCTGAAGGAATTCATAAAAGGGGACCTTGTGTCTCCCTTGATGTATGTCTTTATTTATAAAGGGTTGGGTCATTTTATCAAATGGGAAGTTTCTAATATCTCCATTCAAGGCCTCTCTCTTGCTTCTAACATGGACCCTCTGTCCGACCTTTGATTTGGGGATGTAACCCTCCTATTGAGGACCCCATCTATGGCGAAGCTAAAGCCTTCAAAGAAACACTAAATACCTTTATGTTAGCATGCAAAGTAATTTTCAATAAATCTAAAGCCCATATCTTATTTTTTAATGTTCATGTAGTCATTCAAAGGAATGTTAATTGTATCCTAGGTTTTTAACAAGCTTCCCTTCCTTTTAGATATTGGGGATACCCCCTTGATCTAGGTGCTTATTGGTGGCCACCTTCCTATTCCACTTGGACCGCCACCATTGTTTCTTTCAATTTTTCATTTTTCTTAATTGTACCACAATTTACTATTTTTGGTGGTTTTTTGGGTCCTGAACTTGTGGAGCGGTTTTGAGGCCTTAAATGATGTTTTTTTGAAAAATGAGAAAACAAGAGCATCTAAATTCCCTGTGCAATTGAAATTTATAGTCCTCATATATATATTTCTAACGAGGTATTGTGGGCGTCAAACAAATATCGTATACAAAAGTTACAACTTCTGGAAGTTGATGTACCAATTTACCCCAATGGGGCCCATGGTTTTGGCACTTCATCTCCTTTAACTTTTTGGATCTTTAGGGTTTTCCTTTGTTTCTCAATAATAAATAGGCCTTAGAGCCTCATTGTAACATAGTTCAATGGCATGTATCTTCCACATCGCTTCTCATAGATAAGCTACCATCGTTCGAGCTAGTTTATTTCCATTTCTGTAAGTAAACATATTTCAATTCTTTGATATTAATGAAATGAATTTTTTTTTTTTTGTACCTCTGTGTTTATGTGTATATCTATATTTTGTTGCATTTGTACATAAGTTTGGATCAATAGTATGATGGGGGTTTGCTCTTTCTCTATTTTTCTTTACATGTCCCTAATGACGTCAAGGTATAAGGAGTTAGTGCTCGAACTGGTTGAACCTTTGCAAGACCATCCTCACAAACCCCGACAGCCTCCCATGGCGGAAGGAAATAAAGGCCGGGGGCGGGAGATCCCTTTAAAATATTTCTCAAGGAAGCCCTCCAGCAACAAAGGAATGTGATGATGGGTAACTTTGCCTAGATCCTTTAGAGGCTAGACACAAGCAACATCTCTTCATCCAGCAACTATTCTTGAGGCACCACTCCTTTTAAGGTACAAGTTAAATTTGACATTCACATATTTCAAGGGAAGATAGATGCAGACAACATAGATAGATTGTTAAATTTGTTGGAAGGAAAATTTTCAATTCATGACTTTTCCAATCTGGAAAAGATTACATTTGCACTCCTCAAAGTCGCCCCACATGTGAAGGATTAGTGGGAAACTTACTGTGAAAAAAAGGACGAGAGGGAATCCTCACTATTTTCAATTGTACCCACTTGGAATTCTTTCCAACATGCCATCAGGAAATAATATCACCCTATCGGGAGATATGAAGATCAATACATAAAGTGGACCATGCTGTGGCAGGGAAGGGACCAAGATGTGTCAAAGTTTAGAAATTTTTTCCATACCCTTCGCATGAATCTGGGTATCAAGGATTCTAAGAAAAATTTGGTACTCAAGTACCATGACTATCTGCATAAGTAGATCCAGGATGAGATAGAGCTCCTAGGCATCTCCTCACTTGGAACCGCCTATCGATATGTTGTTAAGATCGAGCAGAAATTTAAATATAAGAAGAGAGACTTTGTATCTATGAATTTGAAGTAAAGGAAAGGCGCTCCCAAACCATAGAACAAAGGACAAAGCCAAGGTGGGGTGACCTAGGACAACCCACTGAAGCTACAAGAAAATAACAACACCGCAAGGATAAAGAAGGATATAGGGAAATGGTGTGAGTTCCATAAGAGGCCCACTCACAAGACAAGTGAGTGTCAAACCAGGCAGTCATTGGGGACCGAGATGGAGGCTTCCAAATCAGATGCATGCTCTGACTCTAAGCCAGAAACCAGCAAGGTAAATGACAAAGGGAATCATATTATTGATGCAGATCCTAGCCATCGTTGTCATGATGAAGATCCAAAAGGATGAGCTGAACATTCGGAGGAGGGCGAGTAGCTCTTCCACTCATAGATGTGGTGAAGGGTTCTTAGCTAAAGTTCATTGTCGTGACCACACCACACCAAAAACTATACGCATCGAGTGGATTCACCAAGGGCAAGATCTCCACATCAACAAATAGTGTCGGCTTCCCTACAACATCAAGCCCTTCACAGATGAGGTACTATCTGATGTTTCTCCTATTGAATTTTTTGATGTATTATTAGGCCACCCATACTTGTGCAAGAGGAATGTTCTGTATGCGTCTAGGCCTCACACTGTTATTATTACTTTAGGAAATAAGTTGTACATGATACTGATGGTAGCATGGCCTACTACAATTTCTATGATCACTTCGAAGAAATGCAGTAAGATCATTTCACAGATCAGGAATTTGTTTTTTCCTTATTATTCGCCCTCACGGCAAGAAGAAGATTGTGGATGAGAGCTCCAAACAAGGCTCCTCTACACAAGAGCAGTAAATGGACAAGGTTGTGGAGGAGTACAGGGACATCTTCACCTCACCCACAAGGGTACCTCAACATTGTCAAGTCAAGAACTCCATCGATTTGACCCCAGGCGCGTCACTACCTAATGGACCGATCTATCAATGCTCTGTTCTATTGAATGATGAAATCAAGAGGCAGATTCAGGAGTTGTTACAAAAAGGGCACATCATGCCAAGTTCATCATCGTGTGGGAGCCCAATTGTGTTGGTACAGAAGAAGGATGGGACCTGGAGACTTTGTATTGACTATCAGGCACTAAACAAGATCACTATTTGGAATAGGTATCCAATCTCGTAGATTGATGACCTTCTAGACTAGCTCATTGGGGGAAAGTATTTTAGCAAGATGTACTTAAATTTCAGTTATCTCCAGGTACCGATCGAACCCTCCAATGTGTGGAAGACTACCTTCAAATCCAAGGAGGGCTTTTTCGAATGCTTTTTCATGCCTTTTGGGTTGATGAATGCCCCTACAACCTTCATGAGGATGATGGACGACATCTTAGGACACTTCACCAACTCATTCAGTGGTGTATTTCGATGAAATTTTGATCTTCAACCAGAGTTGAGAAGAGCACCTTCACCATATTCGAGAGGTCCTCCAAACCCTACAACAACACAAGGTGTTTGCCAATTTCGAGAAATGCAATTTTGGCATGACCCAGATTCAATATCTGGGGTACACCATTGATTAGGAGGGTGTGCATGTGGACCCAACCAAGATACAGGTCACTCGGGATTGGCCAACCCCAACCACTCTAATAGAGCTCCTCAGGTTTCTATGTCTTGGGAACATCTATTGCAAGTTTGTGTTGCGGTCCTCTCATATCACTTGGCCTTTGAGTCAAGTCACCAAGGGAGGAGCGAAAGAAAAATTATTTTGGTTTGAATCCCAAAAAAGGGCATTTTTTGAGTTGAAGCATCAACTCTTCCTTGCACTATTTCTCATTACCAGACCTACAACAACCATTTGATATCAAGGTAGATGCCTCTGACCATGCGATTGGTCCAGTTCTTACTTAGCAAGAGCATCGAGTGGCATATCTTAGTGAGACGCTTTCAAATCTAGTTTGAAAGTATCCCACCAGTGATGAAGAGATGTATTCGCTTGTGTAGGTCTGTTGAAAAGGGAAGCATTATATTCTGGGGAAGGAAACGATCATCTACACAGACTGCCAACCCTTGCAATTCATGTAGTTATAGGGGAAGCTGTAAACTGATTGACATAAAAAATGGTCCACATACTTGCAACAGTTCCATTTGAACGTTAAGTACAAGAAGGGTAGCACCAAAAATGTTTCATACTTCCTCAGCCGACCATTAGTCATGGCGCTGACCAATGTGCTCAACCGTTGTGGGCACGAGACTACGGGGTGGCTGCATCTTTACAAGAGTGATCCAAAATTCGTAACACATACCAGACACTCCTGGCAGGCAAGAAAATTCCAAATTTTCACCTTTAGGGTGCACTATTATGTCAGTTGGGACACCTTTATGTTTTTTCAATAGCATGTATCAAGATGGTTTGGGAGGCACACTACAATCAGTTCATTGTACATTTTGGGGTAGAGAAGGTAGTGGTAGTGCTGCAGAAGTTTTTATATTGGTCAAATCCTCGACGAGATGTTGGGAAGTAAATTAGATCTTGCACTGCCTATGACATTTCCATACCGACCATCAAGAAGCAAGACCTATATACTCCTTTGCCTACTCCTAGTTGACCTTGGGAATTTATCTCCATCGGTTACATGTCGAGCCTTCCTTCTACTAAGCGTGGAAATGACTGTGTTTTCATGGTCATCGAAAAATTCTCTAAGATGACTATTATAGCGGCCTGCAACAAGAGTATGATAAAAGAAGCCACTGCTAAGCTCTTCTTTGAGCAAGTGTGGGTAGACTTTGGGATCCCACAGTCCATTATCTCGTATCAAGACAGCAGGTTCCTAAGCACATTTTTGTTGACTCTTTAGTCGACGTTGGGTACCAAGATCACTTAGTCCATGGCTTTCAACCCCCAAACCGATGGCCAAACAGAGGTTTTCAAGAGGATGATGATACATATTCTATGCATGTACAACTCGAAGAATCCATACACATGGAATGAAAGCCTCCCTTATGTCCAACACAACTACAACAAATCTCTCCATAGTTCAACTAGCCATGGCCCCTTTTAGGTAGGATTGGGATTCTAACCACTATGTACCATTGATGTGGCCATACCATTTGTAGCTACTCAGGCAGATTTGGCTCTTATCCAAGCTGAAGCTAACAGGGATAAAAACTTCATTGAGCACATTCAACACATCTACTAGCAAATCCATGACATATTGGATAGAGCCAATGCTAAGTACAAGCAATGACATGATCAGCATCGGGTGCCACAAAAGTTGCAGGTGGTCAACTAGTACTAGATCTGGAAGAGAGAGAAGGTGAATACTAGAACACAAAAATATAAAAAAACATCCAAAAAATGTATTTAAAACATGACAACATTGTTATCCACAGACAAAAATTAGTAAAGAGAATTCACAAATTTGAAGACATATTCACTATATCTGAGTGGTGCTTTCTTGTGATATAGAATCAGCCATGGAACTCATCCCACAAAAATTTGACAACGTCATTATATCGCAGTTGTCTCCACCTCAAAAAATTGATCCAACCATTGGAGAGTGCATAAGTTTCACCCTTCCTTCTCCACCTGAAGATGAAAGCGTGATCCACTCCATCCTTACTGTTATGTATGCACAGCTCCAACCTTGATTCACTCCTCATAATTACTTTCTGCTCATTTCTGAAGTGTGATATGATATATTTCTCCATGGATAACTTAGGAAGCATGAGCCTACACTATTGTTGATTTCCATCCGCCTTTGTTAATTGCTTCTCAAATAATAACATCAAATTGCTTCTCTGGCTTACACCCACCAATGTATTTTCTGCTTCAACCATGCTTGTACCTGGTCTTTGGTACATGTTAATGGGCTCTATAGTGCTAACCTCTTGCTTGAAATGAGAAATATCACAATCCCATGTGACCTAATGGTACAAAGCTCAAAATGTTCACAAACATAGAGCAAACAACAAATGAAATTAAGTTCAAATAATTTGTTGTTTTATAGGCTAAATATTTGATTTATGTAACCACAAATTTCATATTTACATGGACAAAGTACTTTGCTGTTGTAATGGAATTTTCTAATTCTTCTCTATTTTGAATTTTTTTTTAAATTATCTAAAATATTTTTTCGTGAAACCCTAATTTTTTTGTATTTAAATTATTTATTTTTTGGTGAAACCCTAAGTTCAAACAAGTGGTTGTTTTATAGGCTAGATATTCGATTTATTTATCCATAAAGTTCATATTTGCACGGACAAACTACTTTGTTGTTTTAACGGAATTTTTTAATTATTTTATATTTTATTTCTTTATGGGAAATTCTTCAAAATATTTGCAAATTCACAACAAATAACAAATGAACTAAAAATTCAAATAACTCATTGTTTTATAGGCTAAATATTCGATTTTTTTATCCATAAATATCGTGATTACACAGACAAAGTACTTTGTTGTTTTAACACAATTATCTAGTTATTTTATATTTTGAATTTTTCTTGTAGGTTTGGTAGAACTCTCCAATTTCCAAGTTTACATGTCCTTTATTCACTCCACTATTAGGTAGGGTAGTACAAGATTCGGACCCAAGATGTCCAGTTTGGTGAGACTTCATTCCACGCCATTGTCACTTGAGCTACCATAGACGGACTTATATTTTGAAATTTTATTTGAAATTCCATAAAAAAAAATTGGTGAATTTTTTTTTTTTAATTTACAAATGGATTTACTTCTTTGAAAACTTTTGTGACACTCAAATGGTGTCCAATTTATAACTTAAATTTAGATTTGGGTAAATTTAACCAAAAAACATGCCCGAAAACCCTCCAAAACATAACATAATTAAACCCAACAAACTAATATACATATAACACATTTACTAATTTAATTAGATATTTATTTTTAATAGAAAATAACAATGGTAAATTAAATGAAAATTAATTTAGAATATGAATTAAAAAATCAATATATTTCTCAATACATGTATTAATTAATACAAATATTACCTATTTTCGAATATAGAGATAAACTAATGGGTTTTCATATTTTTGGGTTGAGAGGATGGAGGCACATGGATTAGGGTATCACCTTTGTAACTATTTCAACTTAGAAGTCAAACCCAATTTTTGTTGAAACCAAGTTGGGTTTTTCCTATGACTTGTGGACACCAATAAGTTGAAGTGGTGACAATGCACATCGTGGGGAACCCCAGGGCAATTGATGGAGATAATGGTGACAAGCTCATTCAAGGATGTTGTGATCTAGTCCAAGTAATATAATGATTGCGGGGTTGCATAAAAGATTCAAACTAGTTGTTGGCTTGATGGGGCCTAAACTAGGTTTAGCGTTAATTAGCCAAACAAATTCTTGCATTGCTGGCCCTTTTAGCATCAGCCTGTGGAGCATAGACCAAAGTCTCACCCGAAGAAGTATGGGGGGATGCTAGAAGCAAGTTTCCACACTCTGAGATGGTCGTGATGTTGTTTTATTCCTTCTATTCCTGCCTTTGCGTAGGGCACTTAGTTCTAGGGCTCTATCTAGCTAACCCCTTATTCCTTCCTTCGATACCTCCGTGAAAGGGTATGACTAACCTTCGTACAACCCTAACCTTTAGTTTAGATGCTTTCATGCTACTAAGGCATAATATTGTATAGATTGTCCAGTTATCTTAAGAATCTCACTTATCTTATTAGATACTCACAGTTAACACTGCATAAATAGATATTGTTATTGGCGTTCAATTATCCAACATAATTATACACTTTCATGCATCACGTAAGTAGTATAAATGAAATTCATACATAAAATGAAAAGATGCATCAATCGGAATAAAGACACAGAAATTGCAGAGTACTTCTCTTTATTGATATCTTCCAAGTGATTACAGAATCTATCCGGCCTAGGCACACAGCTACAGGGGTCCATGCACTCAGCTACGGACTTCTACCCTAGGCCTCTACGCACTCATTCGAAGAGCCTCTACCTATGCTACGACCCGAAATTTAGACTTCCTACTTCAGAGCTATGACTCTCTTACATGATCTTTCTATTGATGTCTCTTCAAACTACTTAGAGCTTAGCTCTTTTTATACAATGCCATGGTCCTCGAATCATGGGTAGATCTCTTACAGTATACTTTACTTTAAAAAACTAAGGGAAGACAACCATTTATGACTTATGACAAATTCACACTCTGTGACCAAAAAATGTCGAGTCTTTACAACTTTATTACAAAATTTGACCAAAACATGGGCTTTTAGCCCCAAAACTGTCCTTTGGGGGATCCCGTTTCCAACAAGCCCACAACACAAACATCACGACTTGCCCTTGAGTCACTTGGTAGGCATGAAGATCTTTGCGTGAAGCCCTTCCAGCTTGACTTGTATGACTGCAACCTCAGCCATGCACTCTACGACTGCCTGCTTTGCATCTTCCACTAATTGTTCGGTCACTGCTCCTGCGTTGTCAACCTAAAGCTTTTGCTGCATTGCTTGTAGAGTCACAGCGTCACCTTTGATAGATATTTTCACTAGGTAAGCCTCATTTGGCCAAGGCTTTAGTCATTCCTTCAGCACTGCTTCCTTATGCAGCGTTGTGTCTGCCTATTCCTTCAACTGCTTGGCATCCTCCAGCTTGGCTAGTCTTTGTGTTAGCACGATGGTTCGCACTGTGCCCTTAACCTCATCATAGCATTGATGTAGCTCTTACGCTTCCATCTCTAGAATCTGTACATTAGGTTCCTCCTGCAAGCTTGCCAACACCTCAAATAATTGCTCGAACAATTGTGTACAATCTACTATTACACTATCCACCGCCGCTACTACTTTTGTGACAATGGTTGCCAATGTTCCTTCACTTTTGGCAAAGTTGAAGTTTGGGCCCTCAACTGTAACTTTGTAATTTGTAGGTTCTGTTAGCCTCCTATACCAATAGGTTTTCATCTCTCATGATTGACAATGGAAGGGCCAAAAATGTGCACCTTCCATGTTGCTAAGGTTCCATTTTTGTGAAAGAAGCAGACAATTTAAAAAATGTAAAGAGGGTATGCCTTAAGAGAAAAATCAAAAGGCAAGAAAATGAATTGGTCAAAGAAAAAATAAAAGAAATGAACCCCAAACAAGGACCATGAAAGTGGCTAGTCCAACTGGCCACTGCTACTTTGATGGGTGGTCCAACAGCTCAAGCTGGGCCTCACCATGTTTTGAATTGCATGTTGTAAACTATACAGGAAGTACCTGTTCAAACAGTTAAAGCTTGATAGATGACTAGGTGAATAGAGAAGGAAAGGAGCCCAACTGCTTAATCTGGGCCCTTGGAAGTCATAAGGGTAGACTTAGATAGGAGGGCAGCAAAAAGGAGAATTATCAGGGTTTGCAAGACCAAGTGCACCCATCCAAAGGAAGAAAAAATGTTAGGCATATTAGGCAGGGTAGGCAGTTGAAGGTTGCAGAAAGCATGATCTAAGCATATCAATTGGGAAAAATCACAATGATGTCACCAGCAGGAGAAAGGCAAGGGCAGTGGCCTATTTGGAAAACTACTAAACCATCACTAAATTCCTTCATCCCCTTCAAAAGTTTCTTACTAACCTCCCATGAGCACTGCAGGATCTGCCTGATCAGTGCTCCTTATACTCCTCATTTGTAAAAAGTTCATGTCAAATGTGACTTCTCTCTTTGAAAAGAAGCCACATTTCTTGTGTAAAAATTCTTTTCATTTTGATCTACTTCCTAACTAAGTTTGATTCCCAAAAAGCTTAGTAGCTATCACTTCCCATTCTCATTCCCCTCCAAATACTAACTACTAACTGTATCTACACTAAATCCCCTATGTTCCCCTTTTCCCCTACTATTATAACACCATGGTGTATAAAACCCCAAGCAATGTATAAATATCCCCCCTTTAGCATTATAGCTAAATAATACTTCTAAGGGAGACATTAGTCCACCAGGGACTATAGTCAACCCTGCTTTGGGATTACTCTAACCTCTGGCCAGAGTAATAACCTATACTAAGCCTTCATTTTCCCTTTTTCCAAAAAAATTCATAAAAACCGCCTCTCCCGCTCTCAAAACCCAATATCCATATGTTTTATAAAACCCGACAGTCTAACGCTCATACCCCAAAACCCACAAAATCCCCTTAACCAAAGTTTAAAACCCCGAAATATTAAAATGAATATTTTAATTGGCCGGCGGGTCCCCCCAACATGCACGACGGGTCGGGGCGCCCGCCATCCCTTGATCTCCCGCCCCCCTTGATCCAACGGTGGGAGGGTGTTTTGAGATCTCAACCTGCCGCCCTTTGACGTCCGGGGAACGGGCGGTTTCCCCCCCCGTACGCTGGACGTGTGGCGGGCAACGGAGGTGTTTGGAGCCCCCCTCCCCGATACCGCCTTCTCCCAAAAGCGGTGAGGGGAGACCGCTTACCACCCTCCCGCTTACCACCTCCTCTATCACGTCATCCTGACGTCATGTCACTGGCCCCCGCCCTCGCACCTCGTGGCCCTCCATGTCACTTTGCCACCCCACACCACCCGCCACCGTGTCCGGCCAAGCTAGCCTCCAGCTCAGCGCCCACGTCACCTTCCGTACTCAGGCCCGCCATGACGTCATGTTGACGTCATCGGCAGAAAAGCGCCAATGACCCATTTTTTCCAAATTTATCGTTAAAAACGCTCTATTTGGCCATTTTATGTCATTTTCGTTGGAAACAAAGAAGATTCGTTGTGAGCTGTTCAGTGCAAAATTTACCTCCAAGTCGCCAAATTCAAAGCTGCAGACGCCGCAAAATCACCAATTTACCTGCATTATTCATCCACTATCGACCCGGAGCCTCTCGGCGTTGTTTATCCAGGTATTTGCCAGAATTCACCTGTTTCACCCGTGTTTTTGCCATTTCTCTGCAAATTTTCCATGAAATACCTATTAAATCCCAAATTTAAGATTGTCTCTTAGTTAATTCTAAACTAAAGCAACCTGCATTGCCCCCTGCTCCAAAAATCTGATGTTAAAACAATAATTCGCGGCCTTAATTTGCAAATTCATCCTCAAGCTACCCGACATTGTTCCCTTTTGCCGAGTGCAGGCTTGAATAGCTATGTTTCACCACTTTTAGTCCTGCCCGCTCTCTGCATTTTATCCTAATTGCTCCCAATCACTGTGAATTTACCCAAGCAGAGCAGAGGCAAGCCTGCCTAGCCTGCCTATTTCTCTTTGAAGAATATTTTTAGCATTATCTGCATTCAGTCTGTCACCTGAGCTTTGAGGAACCTTTCAAACCATTGCACTTACCTTGTTCCATTCGAAGACTACATAATGGTTGCTCCTGCACCCACAGCTCTCAGTGTTGCCCCCACAAATCCACCAAATAAAGAGCTGGAGTCCCTGCCTCTTGCTGACAGGGATTACCTCATCCAATACTTTGTGGGTGATATGAACCATTTGTAGACCTTCAGGGAATTGAGAGATGACTATTTGAATGGCAAGGATACATATGGGATATGGGAATCAAATCTGCCATATTACTTTCTCCCATCTGTTAACATTTTTCCAGAGATTATCCGCCTGTGTGCTAAGAATTATGATGCAAACCACAGAGTTGTCAAGTCTCCATCAGGGAGCATCCTCTTTCACATTAATGCTGAGTCCATCAACCAGATGCTCAACTTCAAACAAACTCAGCTGTTGTTTCCTTTCTCCATGAACTATCTGCTGGATACAGGTGCCAAGATGTCCACTCCTGACATTCAGAAGATCACCCAGACATTTATGAGGCCTGACCGCCAGCCCACAGGGCCACCTCCCTACCTATATGTCCACTTTACTGATATAGGCAAACTTCTGCTGGACATGATTTCGTATGTGTTTGGCTATAAAACCAGTGAATTTGTTGATGAGACAGTGCTGGTATTACTAGCTGCTTATAGCCCAGGCCAACCTCCGGCCTACAAATATAATTTTGCTAAATTCATAGACAACAAGATACATGAGAAGCTTTTCAAAGTGGACAGGGAGGGCATCTTCAAGTATTCATCTTATATCTACCACATGTTCATGTACTACCAGTCTGAGGCTTTTCCATGCTACATCAAAAATCTGGATTCTAGAGGAGAAAGAAGATCTGTTATCTTCTGGACATCTGTCTTCCACCAAGTCCAAAATTCACCATATTCATATTGTGAATTTATTGATCAATTTGTATACCCAGTCTCATGCTTATTGATAAGGTCCCCTCCTCCCAGAGTGTCATTTGAAATACAGAAAACCCTGCAGCTCTCTAAAAACTATAAAATAGATGATTGGTACCTATACCAGGATCATACAGTCATCAGAATCTATGGTTGTGAGCTCTGTCCATACAGGCTCCCAAAATATGTGCCCATGAGACTGTTTGCCTTGGAGTATTATAGGCAGCTCATTCACTTTGACCTCACCCACTTCCACAGTGCCAAAAAGAAAGCCCACCTCAAGTTCAAGCACCACCTGGGTCCCTTCATCATGAAAAAAAAGAGGGATGGCAAGATGCTGAGCAAATCCTCAAAGACAAGTACATGCTCTCAAAAAGCTTCCGGTGGGTCCCTTACGACGCTGAAGGCTTCATCTGTGCCAGGAGGGTTAAGTACAGGCTATTAGGCTATGAGCATTGCAAATATCCACATATTGAACAGTATGCGAATCAGCAAGAATGGAAACAAGATACATTAATTGAGAAATTAACTGAAGAAGAGGTAATGCAAAAGAATGTCAAGGATTTGCAAAAAACTATTGACTTAGATTCTATGAAGCAGGTAATCTTCAAGCAACCACATCCAGTGGGAGAAGGGACCTCAGCCACAAAAACTGCACCAGCCACCCAGGCACCTTCCACAGCAGCATCAGGTACAGATAAAGGTAAAGGGATAATGGGTGTTGAAGAGGACACACTAAAAGAACAACCTGCCTCCTCAATTGTGCAGCAACAAGAGCAGACCCCTCCACCACAAACTGAACAACCAACAACCCCTATTTTGCAGACTCCAGCACATGAGGAGAGGGGTAAGAAAAGAGACAGAGAAGAGTCCACTCCTGCTAGTGGATCCTCCCAGCAACCTGAGCCCAAGAGGCAAAAGGTTGACTCCCCAATAGTAGAAGAAATAAGTGAAGAAGTCCTTGACAGTCCAAGGAAAGATGTTGAAGGCAGCCAGCAAACGGGCACAAGCTCCTTTCAGCAGGAGCAAGGATTGCAGCTTGGTTTGGAGGTGTCCTCCTCCACTCAGCAGAGCAAGAAGCCTTCAAGCACTAAGGCTTCTTTCAAACAAATAAAGGCACAAAATGACTTGCTGAGAGTAGAAGTATATAAACAGTTTCTCAAAGCAACATCAGCCAAGCAAGAAAGGCTAATGTCTGTATATGACATTCAAGAGGAGAAAATGATCCTCAGCCACTTCAAACCTAAGGTGCCGCAGCCTAAATCAGCTGCAGATTTTCTAAGGACAAGGGTGGAAGTCATGGAAAAAGACATTCACCCCATGGACCAAATTGAACTGCACAAGCATACTGGAGAAATGGTCTATGCCACCTTGGTGGACAGGGCAACAATGGCCCATGAATTAAAGGAATCATTAAAGAATACCAACATTCAGTTGGATTTTGAGAGAATGTCCTCCATGGCCAAGGACAACAGGATCAAATCATTAGAGGACATCATTATAGACCTAGGACATGATCCCAAGGACCCAAAGGGCGTGAGGGCCCTCATGAAGAAAAAGGAAGATGACCTTAATGCATTGAAGAAAAGGTTAAAGCTGCTGCCCAACGAGCACCCCCAAACAACAGAATTGCGGAAGGAAAAGGAGGTTGATGAGCAACTTTATCTAATAATGCAGCTCAATCAAAAGGTCCTCGATTTGGAAAAGTAGCTTGAAGGGGCACTACAAGATAAGCAGGGAGAATCCACTTCCCAAGCTCCTCCAACTACTTCAACCACTACAACAACTACAGAGGCAGCAATAGCCCCTGTAACAACTACAACAACAACAGAAGCAGCAGCAACAACCACAGCCCCAGAGTCCAGTTTAAACATGGAAGATTTGACTAAGGCTATCAAAGAAATGGAGCTCCAGGCTACTGAGATTAAGCAGGCCAAGGAAAAGTTGGCAGAGCTAGAGGCCAAATATGACAAATCAAAGATGATTGTGGCAGAGCAAGGTAGAGAAATAAAGGCCCTGAAAGAGAAAATAAAGGCCTTGCAGAAAGAGCTCAAGCTAGAAAGTGCTATGGCAGAAATAAAAAGAATTTTGTGGGCCCGAATTGACCAATCAATCACTAGACAATGGAAGTCAATCAAGATTGTGCATGAACAAATGGAATTAATTGCCAAAGCACAGATGGAGATCCAGAAGGCCAGAACAGTACTGGGGAACAGGCCTGAGTCGGCCAATAGAATGATAAACTTTTTTAACAATCAGACCCAGGAGGAGCTAGCAGCCATCAACATTGTCAACAGAACAGAGGTTGTCCTTACGACTAAAAAGGTGCTAACTCTCAGGAATTATGTACGGACTGTAGAGAGAAAGTGCCACGAAATACAGGCTGAGGTGGATGAATACAAGCTCAAAATGGGAGCACTACAAGGAAAGGGATTGCCCAGCCTACTAACCAGCATAGGGAAACTGCTCCCCCATGAGCAATATGCTGCCAGGATGGCAACTTTTATTGAAAATTATATCACTGCATCTGCCAGTACTTCTGAGGAAGCAGGGCCTCCAATAGGGTAGGGCCTTTATGACAAACTAGAAAATCTGTTTTTCATTGAAAATGAAATCCATCACCTTTTTGAGGTTCCTCCTAATTTTTACAGGTATACAGAGGCAGATGAAAAATTGGTGAAAATTCGAAGACACCAGCTACCCAAAGAGGATTGGTGGCAGGAAATGCTACAAATTTTGCCACAGTAGTCTAAGTTGTTCAGTCGCAGTCAGCTCCAACTCAGCAAAAGGCAAAAAAGGCAGAATAAAGACAGCACTTTAGGCAGCCGAAAGGGTGACTCAGCAAAGGACAACTACAACAAGCAAACGATCAAAAATACGCAAATTTTGGGTAGCATATCTTCAGCCGACTCCAACGGTCACAAAGTCAACATTCTCTGACCTTTTTGGACAGCTAAGGCACTGAGGAGTTACTACAACATTTACTTTCTCAGCTACAATGCTCCAGGAGTTGGCATGACATTAATGAAACATTTACTCATCAGCTAGATATTTTCTTATGTAAATTATGTATATATACCTCCCCTGGCAACGTATGAGGGGTTGGTGATTTCATTCTGAGGCAAATGTATTGTATATTTTCAGATTACCTAATGCAAAAGGCTGGAAAAGCTCAGTGATTTCCTGAATGTTTGATGTCTTGGTGATGCTATGCGTGCTGTTGCAAAATTCCTGTGTTGTCTGATGGAACAATAAGTTTTTCTCAATCTATGTTTTTTTTTCTTCTTATGTTTATTAAATCATACACATGTCTCACTAATCTAGCAGTAGAGAAAAGGCATAGTACAGGAGATGTTTGGTTACACCTTGTGCTCAATCTTTATTGCTGAAAATGTTTTCTTCAGAATTGATCATGAACATGAATTCTTAATTGCTCATGTTTTCATTAATTCTATAAATATGAATGTTATGTAGAAATTCTTCAATGCTTCTAAATAATATTCTCACTGTTTCTCAATACCAGTTTGTTGAAAGATACTTAATTGCCTTTCATTCCCTGGTTACATCACACTTAATCACACATTCAAAGAATTGTTTCTCAGACATTTCAAACAAATTAAGCACTGTTGACTCCATGCCCAATGGACTAGAACACCCAGGTAAGCACATATATATCTTGACTGAAGTCATCATCCAACAAATTCAAAAAACAAACCTTGAGCATCATAACTAGCCTAAAATATTATACAAACAAAGTTAAATCATAAAGAGGGAGCCCTCTCTGGTCGTAGGTAGGCTAGAACCTTTGACCCAAAGATTGTTTAGTCGTTACCTTGGCCGTATTCCCTTGGGAGTTAAAGGGAACAACCTGAGTGATAACATAATTGGTGACTCCGCTGGGGACACAGCGTATTTTTCTACTGCTGTCTGTTTTTAGACAGTGGTTCCAAAAGCTTGAGCAGTCCCTTAAAATAGTTCTAAAAAGCATCCTCAAAAATACCATAAACAAGTTCAGAAGCTGGCTCCTAAGAAGAGAACTAGGCACACCAGGTCAAATCCTGACCCAAATCCCCCACCTGTTTTCGAGAATCCAAATTTTATCCATAAAACTCATAGGAACCAGAAGGAACCAGAACAATCTCCTGAAACTAGCCCTGAGGCAGTTCAGCAAAGTTTTATTCCAACCCCTTCTAAACCAACCGTTCACCTTCATACAACTCATTCTCCCCCCTCTTCATCATCCACTTCACAAAACATATTGTCTACAACCAACACACAAGCTGTTGTTGCTGTCCCTGTTCTTCCAGTTGTCCCACTCTTCCCACCAAATATCGCTAATCGATATGCACCCCTACAGTTGCCTGGCAATCGTAGGGCCATGCCTCAGGACTACCAAGGCAAAATTACTTATTTTGATGGAACCAGTACATACACTGCCTTATAGCATACTAAGAAAATGCAAGACTACTTTGAGAACTATGAGATAGATGATGATGATGTGAGGAAGAAAATCTTTGTCCAAAGTTTACCAGGTGAAGTCAGAACTTGGTTCAGGGCACTGGCTACACATTCTATAACTAATTCACGTGCCCTTTATCAGTCCTTCCTCAACAGATGGGAAAAGAAAAAGGACCCTCTGCACATTTTATCTGAATATGATACCATAAAAAGAGGCCCACAAGAAGCTGTCTTGGACTATTGCACTAGATTCAACACTATTTATAATGCCATTCCTAAAAATCTTAGACCTCCACCTGATTTAGCATTAATTAAATTCCCTGATGGATTCGATGCTAACATGGCATATCAACTAAGAGAAAGAGCCCCTGCAACTCTAGCAGACATGCAAAACATAGCTGTTAGTGTAGAAGCAAATGTAATTGCCAAAAGAAACCGAGCGAGAACTTAAAGGAGAACTACTTTCAAAGAAGAACCCTCATCATTTGAGAAAAAGCTAGATGCAATCATTAAAGGGATGGATAGACTTGGAGACAGGGTGGAAACCATAGAAAGAAAATCATCATGGGAAGGTCAAACAAGCAATATTAGGAACCCAAACCTCAGAAAGAATAAAAAACCTAATGTCGGAAGGACTGATCCTGACTAGCATGTCAGACCCCCTTTCCAAGAGAATTATGCTGAGGCTTCAACATCTAGTGAACCTAATGAAGACCCTCACATCAATCTAATGGGTCTGGATGGTGAAAATCAAGTCTTTTTGACACAAGAAGACCAAGAGGTTTACAATCACAGTCAATTCCACACTAAGTCGGGAGAATCATTTGATTTTAAAGAAGGTTATGATGCAGCTGTGTATGAGGTACACAAACAGTACAAACTGAGGAGTAGAAGAGTAAATGTACCTACACCCCTCAAACCAAAGGACAATAAACAACCAAAAAAGATAAATGAAAACGTTAGTCTTCCCCAATCAGCTGACAGCTCAAACCCACCTGCCACAGAAGTGACTGTGGAAGACATTTCAGAACAACAGTCCTCTCAAAATTAGCCAGGTACACCCCATCCATTAAAGACAAAGGTAGATGCTCCCCTAGGCAACAAACATGGCACCATTTTTACTCAAAATGGACCTAACTATGAGCAAAAGACACTTGATAACTCAGCTGAAAAGGAAAAATCTGTTCCAATGAATGCCAAAATTCAAATGGAAAAACCGTTCAACTTGGAAACAGAAATAAGCAAGCTAAAGATATCAGTTCCTCTTTCAGAATTAGCCAAACATGACATATACAGATAGCAGATCAATAAATCACTCCAAGTATCAGACAATAAAGATGTTGTGAATGTCCTAGATGACCAACCGGAGTTGCTGTTTGGGCCTGAGGTTAATGGAAAAACAGAAAATGGAGGGGTACCACCCTTTTATGTCAGTCTAAATATTCATCATAAGGTCCTCCATAATGTAATGTTCGATTTTGGGGCCTCACACAACTTAATGCCCAAATCTGTAATGGAAAAGCTTGACTTAGATATCACAAGACCTTATAAAGATCTATTCTCATTTGATTCAAGCCAAGTCAGGTGTTTAGGCCTGATCAAAGATTTATGTGTCTCTCGGGTTAAATACCCAACCAAAACCATCTTGATGGATGTAGTGGTAGCTGACATACCCCCCAAGTATGGCATGCTCTTGTCCAGATCCTGGGGGGCCAAACTTCAAGGATCTCTGTAATTAGATATGTCCTATGCAACTATTTCAGTCTTTGGGCAGCCAAAGAGATTGTACCAGGAAACTTTGATGAAATATGTGGTAAGCAGTCAAGACAAGCCCCAAAACTTTCCAATCTATTCGATACACTCAGACATGGATTCATTTATTCTCTACAATGCTGACATCTGTCACAAAGCTTATTCTGAACTATTAATGACAGTAGAGACCGAGGAGTTAGATGAGCAATGTGTTTACAAAGACCAAGGGACCATGGGGATGGCTGATAAGAAGACAGAAGAAAATGATGTGCCAAGTAACTTGCAAGAGACCAACCTACCCATCATCCAACTTTCTAGTGATCCCAATCCAAACCTCGATCAAGAAACTTTATGGTATCTAGAATTTGATGGCTTTGTAAATAAGCTAGGAGCTGGGGCAGGAATATGGATCCGCAATATGCACAATGATCAAGCTGAGGGCCATGCATACAAACTAAACTTTCGATGCATAAACAACATGGTTGAATATGAAGCCCTCCTGCTAGGTCTGAAACTCATAAAAAATCTAGGTGCAACCAAAATCTCAATCTTGGGAGATTCAGATCTGGTCATACAACAGATGAAGGGAAATTTCACCACAAATGATCTGAGGTTGAGAGCATACAAGGGGGCAGCTATTCAAATACTTGAGAGCTTCTCACAATCAGAGTTGACTAAAATTTCTAGAGAACTCAATATACATGCTCACAGCTTGGCAACCTTTGCCAACACTTGTAAATTGCCTTTCAAAACCAATCATACATTTACAGCTGAAATCAAACACAGACCTTCAGTTCCGGATAAAATCAAGAATTGGCAAGTCTTTGAGAGTAACAAACAGATAAATATATTTCTCACTTTAAAGGAAGAATTTTCTGGCATGAACATTGACACTAGAACTAGAGATGATCAACCACAGATCTGCATAATTACAAAGGAAATATCAGCTGAAACAGCTGATCTAGTTTTGCATCCTACCACCTTTGACAAGGAAACTATACGGGAATTGAAACAATCAGATGATGCAAAGGAAATGACTAAAGCAGAAGATGAGGTAATTGAGCTAAAAGATAATTTTCTGCCCATAGGTCTAACCCCTTTGGAGGATCTGCTCGATTCAAATGACATCTAAAGAAAACCAAAAATGCGACCATTGAATGCTGAAATAAAAGATTGTAAAATTGGGACCCCTGAAAATCCCAAAATGATTAAGCTATCCAAAGCATTACCGCCTGAACAGAAACTAAAATACATTGAGTTATTCAAAGAGTTTCAATATGTCTTTTCCTGGAGTTACGAGGACCTTAAATCCTATGATACATCAGTTATCCAACACACTATCCCTCTAAAAGAAAATCAAAATCCTTTCAAACAGAAGCTTAGGAGAGTCAATACAGTCCTACTCCCCCTCATTGAAAAAGAAGTTAAACGTATGTATGAAGCTGGGATCACTGCCCCAATCAGATTCTCAGAGTGGATTTCAAACCTAGTGCCTACTAGGAAAAAGACAGGGGAAATCCGACTATGTTTTGACCTAAGAAATTTGAACAAAGTATCTCTCAATGACCATTACCCCTTACCAAAAATGGATCATATTTTGCAAATAGTAGTGGGAGCTGCTAGGATCTCTTTACTAGATGGTTTTTCAAGATTCAATCAGATTCTAGTACACCCGGATGATCAAGACAAAACTGCCTTTACAACACCTTGGGGAACATTTAAATATGTCAAAATTCCTTTTGGGCTTAAAAATGCAGGAGCCACATTCCAAAGAGCAATGGATATTGCCTTTGCTAAGGAAATTCATGACTTCCTAGTAGTCTATCTTGATGATCTAACTGCCTTTTCAAAATCAGATCAAGCACACATAGAACACTTGAGGGAGGTTTTCACAATTTGTAGAAAGTATGGCATATCATTGAACCCAAAAAAGTCACTATTTCGGCTGGAAGAAGGTAAACTCCTGGGGCATATAATCTCGAAAGATGGTATTAGGATTGACCTGGACAGAATTCAAGCTATCCTACAAGTACCTCATCCAAGAAACATCAAAGAACTACAAATATTTCTAGGAAAGATCAACTTCTTGAGGAGATTCATTCCCAATCTAGTTGAACTCATTAGACTGCTAAACAATATGCTGAAAAATGATTCCAAGGTCAAATGGACTATGGAAGCTAAAAAAGCCTTTGAGGATATCAAAAGAGCATTGACAAACACACCAGTCCTCACGAGCCCTAGATTTGATCAAGATTTCCTTATTTTTTCTTTTGCTTCTGAGCATACTATTGCCGTTGTTCTGCTACAAAAAGATGACCAAGGCTGTGAAAAACCCATTGCATTTTTTAGTAGAGCCCTTAGGGATGCTCCTTTGAAATATCAGATCATGGAAAAACAAGCCTATGCCTTGGTAAAAGCCATCAAGGAATTCATAATCTATATTCTTTACTCTCATATAATTGCCTATGTTCCTAATGCAGTGGTCAAAGATATTCTAACCCAAGAAGGAATTGAAGGCAAGAGGGGCAAATGGATTTCCAATATCTTAGAATATGACATTGAGATTAAACCTACCAAACTGATAAAAGGACAAGGCTTAGCCAAACTAATGACTGAAACCAATTTTCAGGCCCTTGACATTAATGAACTGGATGACGAACAGGAGATGGTGACTCCACAGATCAACTAAGCCTTTATGCAATCTCCCTGGTATACTGATATATGCTTTGTATTATTAAACCTGCAAGCTCCTCCAGGGTTTTCCAGAACCAAGAAAAACTTCTTGAAAATGAAAGCATCAAAGTTTTGTATTATTGACAATGTTCTATTCTGGAAAAATCATGAAGGGATCTTACTCAATTGCTTAACAATAGAAGAAATTGATAATGTCCTCAAAGAATTTCATGCAGGTGACTGTGGAGGACACCTATACTGGAAATCTACAGCTGATAAAATCCTAAGGGCTGGATTTTATTGGCCCTCCTTGTTTGCTGATGTGAAGAAATTTGTAATGTCCTGTCACAAATGCCAAATTTTTGAGGGAAAGAGGAAACTGCTACCTTTACCACTCAAACCAGTTTCAGCTGAGAGACCATTCCAGCAATGGGGTTTAGACTTCATTGGTGAAATTCACCGTTCATCCTCTAGCCAGCATAGGTGGATTCTCACTGCCACAGATTATTTCACCAAATGGAGAGAAGCCATCCCTTTCAGACAAGCCAATGACTCCATTATTATACAATTCCTAGAAACCAACATCTTGTCCAACTTTGGCTATCCAGACAAAATCATTACAGACAATGCTGCTGCTTTCAAGTCCAAGAAAATGATCAACTTTTCTCACAAATATCACATGACCCTAGGTCATTCCACTGCCTATTATCCTCAAGGTAATGGCCTAGCTGAATCTTCCAATAAAAGTCTCATCAACATCATTAAAAAAGTTTTGGAAGAAAACAAAAAGAATTGGCATAAAAAATTGGTAAATGCACTGTGGGCTGATAGAGTGACCACCAAGAGATCAATTGGCATGAGTCCATATGAACTGGTCTATGGGATAGAAGCAACGTTTCCTACATCCCTTGGAATTCCTGTGGTCAAGCTGCTGCAAGAAATACAAGCTGAGCCAAATAAAATCCAAAGAAGAATTAATCAAACAATTCATTTACAACAAACAAGAGAAGAAGTCTATCAAAGAACTCAAGTTCTACAAGAAAAGCTCAAAAGAATATTTGACAAAAGAACCAAAGCTGAAGATTTCTGCATAGGAAATAAAGTGTTAAGATGGGATTCCGGAAGGGAGGACAAAGGCAAACATGGAAAGTTTGATTTTTTATGGAAAGGACCCTATGTCATTTATGCCATACAAGGAAACAATACCTATTTTTTAAGAGGTTTGGATGGCTCAAACACTGAGGAGGGCCCAGTTAATGGGAGAATGCGCAAGCATTATTTTGAATCCCTTTGATCAAACACTGAACATGCATATATTGTACATAAATATTTGTATTTTAATATTTTCAGTTACAGCAGATAAAAAAAGCACCGAGTGCAGCATATTTTGAGAAGACAAGGGTGCTGCATGTTTCCCTTTTTTGAATATATATGATCCTGCCAATTGGAAATCAAAGAAAAAAACAGTACAACTATCAAGTGATGATGAGAAAGTCTGAGAAACAGGTAAAACAGATCTGCAAGTTCACAGCAAATCAGCTCACTAGGTGCTGCCTGCAACTATCTAGCATCCTAGCTAGTGGTCTCCAACAAACAGAGAAATTCAGCCTGCAGCAAGAAAGCAGAAACTCAGGCAATCTGACCTGCTGTTCTTGGCTTTTCACCTGGAAAAGCCATCCCCAAGTGGAGCCACTGTTAGCCTCCTATACCAATAGGTTTTCATCTCTCATGATTGACAATGGAAGGGCCAAAAATGTGCACCTTCCATGACGCTAAGGTTCCATTTTTGTGAAAGAAGCAGACAATTTAAAAAATGTAAAGAGGGTATGCCTTAAAAGAAAAATCAAAGGGCAAGAAAATGAATTGGTCAAAGAAAAAATAAAAGAAATGAACCCCAAACAAGGACCATGAAAGTGGCTAGTCCAAATGGCCACTGCTACTTTGATGGGTGGTCCAACAGCTCAAGCTGGGCCTCACCATGTTTTGAATTGCATGTTGTAAACTAGAGAGGAAGTACCTGTTCAAATAGTTAAAGCTTGACAGATGACTAGGTGAATAGAGAAAGAAAGGAGCCCGACTGCTTAATCTGGGCCCTTGGAAGTCATAAGGGTAGACTTAGATAGGAGGGCAGCAAAAAGAAGAGAGAATTATCAGTGTTTGCAAGACCAAGAGCACCCATCCAAAGGAAGAAAAAATGTTAGGCATATTAGGCAGGGTAGGCAGTTGAAGGTTGCAGAAAGCATGATCTAAGCATATCAATTGGGAAAAATCACAATGATGTCACCAGCAGGAGAAAGGCAAGAGCAGTGGCCTATTTGGCAAACTACTAAACCATCACTAACTTCCCTTATCCCCTTCAAAAGTTTCTTACTAACCTCGCATGAGCACTGTTGGATCTGCCTGATCAGTCCTCCTTATACTCCTCATTTGTAAAAATTTCATGTCAAATGTGACTTCTCTCTTTGAAAAGAAGCCACATTTCTTGTGTAAAAATTCTTTTCGTTTTGATCTACTTCCTAACTAAGTTTGATTCCCAAAAATCTTAGTATCTATCACTTCCCATTCTCATTCCCCTCCAAATACTAACTACTAACTGTATCTACACTAAATCCCCTATGTTCCCCTTTTTCCCCTACTATTGTAACACCATGGTGTATAAAACCCCAAGCAATGTATATATATCGCCCCTTTAGCATTATAGCTAAATAATACTTCTAAGGGAGACATTAGTCCACCAGGGACTATAGTCAACCCCACTTTGGGATTACTCTAACCTCTGACCAGAGTAATAACCTATACTAAGCCTTCATTTTCCCTTTTTCCGAAAAAATTCATAAAAACCCCCTCCCCCCCTCTCAAAACCCAATATCCATATGTTTTATAAAACCCGACAGTCTAACCCTCATACCCCAAAACCCACAAAACCCCCTTAACCAAAGTTTAAAATCCTGAAATATTAAAATGAATATTTTAATTGGCCGGCAGGTCCCCCCAACATGCACGACGAGTCGGGGCGCCCGCCAGCCCTTGATCTCCCGCCAACCTTGATCCAACGGTGGGTGGGCATTTTGAGATCTCAATCTGCCGCCCTTTAACATCCGGGGAACGGGCGGTTTTCCCCCCCGTACGCTGGACGCGTGGCGGGCAGCGGAGGTGTTCGGAGCCCCCCTCCCCGATACCGCATTCTCCCAAAAGCGGTGCGGGGAGAACGCTTACCACCCTCCCACTTACCACCTCCTCTGTCACGTCAATCTACGTCATCCTTACATCATGTCACCGGCCCCCCCCTCGCGCCTCGTGGCCCTCCATGTCACTTTGCCACCCCACACCGCCCGCCACTGTGTCCGGCCACGCTGGCCTCCAGCTCAGCGCCCAGGTCACCTTCCGTACCCGGGCCCGCGATGACGTCATGCTGACGTCATCGGCAGAAAAGCGCCAGTGACCCATTTTTTCCAAATTTATCATTAAAAACGCGTTATTTGGCCGTTTTATGTCATTTTCTTTGGAAACAAAGAAGAGTCGTTGTGAGCTATTCAGTGCGAAATTTACCTCCAAGCCGCCAAATTCAAAGCTGCAGATGCCGCAAACTCACCAATTTACCTGCATTATTCATCCACTGTCGCCCCGGAGGCTCTCGGCGTTGTTTATCCAGGTATTTGCCAGAATTCACCTGTTTCACCGGTGTTTTTGCCATTTCTCTGCAAATTTTCCATGAAACACCTGTTAAATCCAAAATTGAAGATTGTCTCTTAGTTAATTCTGAACTAAAGCAACCTGCATTGCCCCCTGCTCCAAAAATCTGATGTTAAAACAATAATCCGCGGCCTTAATTTGCAAATTCATCCTCAAGCTACCCGACATTGTTCCCTTTTGCCGAGTGCAGGCTTGAATAGCTGCGTTTCACCAATTTTAGTCCTGCCCGCTCTCTGCATTTTATCATAATTGGTCCCAATCACTGTGAATTTACCCAAGCAGAGCAGAGGCAAGCCTACCTAGCCTGCCTATTTCTCTTTGAAGAATATTTTTAGCATTATCTGCATTCAATCTGTCACCTGAGCTTTGAGGAACCTTGCAAACCATTGCACTTACCTTGTTCCATTCAGAGACTACATAATGGTTGCTCTTGCACCCACAGCTCTCAGTGTTGCCCCCATAAATCCAACAAATAAAGAGCTGGAGTCCCTGCCTCTTGCTGACAGGGATTACTTCATCCAATACTTTGTGGGTGATAGGAACCATTTGCAGAACTTCAGGGAATTGAGAGATGACTATTTGAATGGCAAGGATACATATGGGATATGGGAATCAAATCTGCCATATTGCTTTCTCCCATCTGTTAACATTTTTCTAGAGATTATCTGCCTGTGCTGAGAATTATGATGCAAACCACAGAGCTGTCATGTCTCCATCTCGAAGCGTCCTCTTTCACATTAATGCTGAGTCCATCAACCAGATGCTCAACTTCAAACAAACTCAGCTATTTTTTCCTTTCTCCATGAACTATCTGCTGGATACAGGTGCCAAGATGTCCACTCCTGACATTCAGAAGATCACCCAGACATTTATGAGGCCTGACCGCCAGCCCACAGGGCCACCTCCCTACCTATATGTCCACTTTACTGATATAGGAAAACTTCTGTTGGACATGATTTTGTATGTGTTGGGCTATAAAACCAGTGAATTTGTTGATGAGACAGTGTTGGTATTACTAGCTGCTTATAGCCCAGGCCAAACTCCGGTCTACAAATATAATTTTGATAAATTCATAGCCAACAAGATACATGAGCAGCTTTTCAAAGTGGACAGGGAGGGCATCTTCAAGTATTCATCTTATATCTACCACATGTTCATGTACTACCAGTCCGAGGCTTTTCCATGCTACATCAAAAAGCTGGATTCTAGAGGAGAAAGAAGATCTGTTATCTTCTGGACATCTGTCTTCCACCAAGTCCAAAATTCACCATATTCATATTGTGAATTTATTGATCAATTTGTATACCCAGTCTCATGCTTATTGATGAGGTCCCCTCCTCCCAGAGTGTCATTTGAAATACAGAAAACCCTGCAGCTCTCTAAAAACTATAAAATAGGTGATTGGTACCTATACCAGGATCATACAGTCATCAGAATCTATGGCTGTGAGCTCTGTCCATACAGGCTCCCAAAATATGTGCCCATGAGATTGTTTGCCTTGGAGTATTATAGGCAGCTCATTCACTCTGACCTCACCCACTTCCACAGTGCCAAAAAGAAAGCCCACCTCAAGTTCAAGCACCACCTGCGCCCCTTCATCATGAACGAAAAATAGGGATGGCAAGATGCTGAGGAAATCCTCAAAGACAAGTACATGCTCTCAAAAAGCTTCCGGTGGGTACCTTATGACCCTGAAGGCTTCATCTGTGCCAGGAGGGTTAAGTACAGGCTGTTAGGCTATGAGCATTGCAAATATCCACATATTGAACAGTATGCCAATCAGAAAGGATGGAAACAAGATACATTAATTGAGAAATTAACTGTAGAAGAGATAATGCGAAAGAATGTCAAGGATTTGGAAAAAACTCTTGACTTAGATTCTGTGCAGCAGGTAATCTTCAAGCAGCCACATCCAGTGGGAGAAGGGACCTCAGCCACAACAACTGCACCAGCCACCCAGGCACCTTCCACAGGAGCATCAGGTACAGATAAAGGTAAAGGGATAATGGGTGCTGAAGAGGAAACACTAAACGAACAGCCTGCTTCCTCAATTGGGCAGCAACAAGAGCAGACCCCTCCACCACAAACTGAACAACCAACAGACCCTATTTTGCAGACTCCAGCACATGAGGAGAGGCGTAAGAAAAGAGACAGAGAAGAGTCCACTCGTGCTAGTGGATCCTCCCAGCAACCTGAGGCCAAGAGGCAAAAGGTTGACTCCCCAATAGTAGAAGAAATAAGTGAACAAGTCCTTGACAGTCCAAGGAAAGATGGGGAAGGTAGCCAGCAAACAGGCACAAGCTCCTTTCAGTAGCAGCAGGGATTGCAGCTTGGTTTGGAGGTGTCCTCGTCCACTCAGCAGAGCAAGAAGCCTTCAAGCAGTAAGGCTTCTTTCAAACAAATAAAGGCACAAAATGAATTGCTGAGAGTAGAAGTATATAAACAGTTTCTCAAAGCAACACCAGCCAAGCAAGAAAGGCTAATGTCTTTATATGACATTCAAGAGGAGAAAATGATCCTTAGCCACTTCAAACCTAAGGTGCCGCAGCCTAAATCAGCTGCAGATTTTGTAAGGACAAGGGTGGAAGTCATGGCGAAAGACATTCACCCCATGGACCAAATTGAACTGCACAAGCAGACTGGAGAAATGGTCTATGCCACCTTGGTGGACAGGGCAACAATGGCCCATGAATTAAAGGAATCATTAAAGAATACCAACATTTAGTTGGATTTTGAGAGAATGTCTTCCATGGCCAAGGACAACAGGATCAAATATTTAGAGGACATCATTATAGACCTAGGACATGATCCCAAGGACCCAAAGGGCGTGAGGGCCCTCATGAAGAAAAAGGAAGATGACCTTAATGCATTGAAGAAAAGGTTAAAGCTGCTGCCCACTGAGCACCCCAAAACAGCAGAGTTGCAGAAGGAAAAGGAGGCCGATGAGCAACTTAATCTAATAATGCAGCTCAATCAAAAGGTCCTCGATTTAGAAAAGGAGCTTGAAGGGGCACTACAAGATAAGCAGGGAGAATCCACATCCCAAGCTCCTCCAACTACTTCAACCACTGCAACAACTACAGAGGTAGTAGTAGCCCCTGTAAAAACTACAACAACAACAGAAGCAGCAGCAACAACCACAACCCCAGAGTCCAGTTTAAACATGGAAGATTTGACTAAGGCTATTAAAGAAATGGAGCTCCAGGCTACTGAGATTAAGCAGGCCAAGGAAAAGTTGGCAGAGCTAGAGGCCAAATATGACAAATCAAAGATGACTGTGGCAGAGCAAGGCAGAGAAATAAAGGCCTTGAAAGAGAAAATAAAGGCCTTGGAGAAAGAGCTCAAGCTAGAAAGTGCTATGGCAGAAATAAAAAGAATTTTGTGGGCCCAAATTGACCAATCCATCACTAGACAATGGAAGTCAATCAAGATTGTGCATGAACAAATGGAATTAATTGCCAAAGCACAGATAGAGATCCAGAAGGCTAGAACAGTACTGGGGAACAGGCCTGAGCAAGCCAATAGAATGATACACTTTTTGAACAATCAGACCCAGGAGGAGCTAGCAGCCATCAACATTGTCAACAGAATAGAGGCTGTCCTTACGGCTAAAAAGGTGCTAACCCTCAGGAATTATGTACAGACTGTAGAGAGAAAGTGCCATGAAATACAGGCTGAGGTGGATGAATACAAGCTCAAAATGGGAGCACTACAAGGAAAGGGATTGGCCAGCCTACTAACCAACACAGGGAAACTTCTCCCCCGTGAGCAATATGCTGCCAGGATGGCAACTTTTATTGAAAATCATATCACTGCATCTTCCAGTACTTCTGAGGAAGCAGGGCCTCCAACAGGGTAGGGCCTTTATGACAAACTTGAAAATATGTTTTTCCTTGAAAATGAAATCCACCACCTTTTTGAGGTTCCTCCTAATTTTTACAGGTATACAGAGGCAGATGAAACATTGGTGAAAATTCGAAGACACCAGCTTCCCAAAGAGGATTGGTGGCAGGCAATGCTACAACGTTTTCCACAGTAGTCTAAGTTGCTCGGTCCCAGTCAACTCCAACTCAGCAAAAGGCAAAAAAGGCAGAATAAAGACAGCACTTTAGGCAGCCGAAAGGGTGACTCAGCAAAGGAAAGCGACAACAAGCAAAAGATCAAAAATACGCAAATTTTGGGCAGCATATCTTCAGCCGACTCCAACGGTAACAAAGTCAACATTCTCTGACCATTTTGGACAGCTAAGGCACTGAGGAGTTACTACAGCATTTACTTTCTCAACTACAATGCTCCAGGAGTTGGCACGACATTAATGAAACATTTACTCATTAGTTAGATATTTTCTTATGTAAATTATGTATATATACCTCCCCTGGCAACGTATGAGGGGTTGGTGATTTCATTCTGAGGCAAATGTATTTTATATTTTCAGATTATCTAATGCAAAAGGGTGGGAAATCTCAGTGATTTCCTGAATGTTTGATGTCTTGGTGATGCTATGCGTGCTGTTGTAGAATTTCTGTGATGTCTGATGGAACAATAATTTTTTCTCAATCTATGCTTTTTTTTCTTCTTATGATTATTAAATCATACACATGTCTCACTAATCTAGCAGTAGAGAAAAGGAATAGTACAGGAAATGTTTGGTTACACCTTGTGCTCAATCTTTATTGCTGAAAATGTTTTCTTCAGAATTGATCATGAACATGAAATCTTAATTGCTCATGTTTTCATTAATTCTATAAATATGAATGTTATGTAGAAATTTTTCACTACTTCTAAATAATATTCTCACTGTTTCTCCATACCAGTTTGTTGAAAGATACTTAATTGCCTTTCATGCCCTGGTTACATCACACTTAATCACAGATTCAAAGAATTGTTTCTCAGACACTTATCTGTCTCTGCAGCATCACTACTGTATCAACACAGACATTTCAAACAAATTAAGCATCGCTGACTCCATGCCCAATGGACTAGAACACCCTGGTAAGCACATATATATGTTGACTGAAGTCATCATCGAGCAAATTCCAAAAACAAACCTTGAGCATCATAACTAGCCTAAAATATTATACAAACAAAGTTAAATCATAAAGAGAGAGCCCTCTCTGGTCGTAGGTAGGCTAGAACCTGTGACCCAAAGATTGGTTAGTGGTTACCTCGGTCGTATTCCCTTGGGAGTCAAAGGGAACAACCTGAGTGATAACATAATTGGCGACTCCGCTGGGGACAGAGCGTATTTTTCAACTGTTGTCTGTTTTTAGACAGTGGTTCCAAAAGCTTGAGCAGTCCCTTAAAATAGTTCTAAAAAACATCCTCAAAAATACCATAAACAAGTTCAGAAGCTGGCTCCTAAGAAGAGAACTAGGCACACCAGGTCAAATCCTGACCCAAATCCCCCACCTATTTTCGAGAATCCAAATTTTATCCATAAAACTCATAGGAACCAGAAGGAACCAGAACAATCTCCTGAAACTAGCCTTGAGGCAGTTCAGCAAAGTTTTATTCCAACCCCTTCTAAACCAACCGTTCACCTTCATACAACTCATTCTTCCCCCTCTTCATCATCCACTTCACAAAACATATTGTCTACAACCAACACACAAGTTGTTGTTGTTGTCCTTGTTGTTCCAGTTGTCCCACTCTTCCCACCAAATATGGCTAATCGTTATGCACCCCTACAGTTGCCTGGCAATCTTGGGGCCATGCCTCAGGACTACCAAGGCAAAATTACTTATTTTGATGGAACCAGTACATACACTGCCTTACAGCATACTAAGAAAATGCAAGACTACTTTGACAACTATGAGATAGATGATGATGATGTAAGGATGAAAATATTTGTCCAAAGTTTAACAGGTGAAGTCAGAACCTGGTTCTGGCCACTGGCTGCACATTCTATAACTGATTCAGGTGCCCTTTATCAGTCCTTCCTCAACAGATGGGAAAAGAAAAAGCACCCTCTGCACATTTTATCTGAATATGATACCATAAAAAGAGGCCCACAAGAAGTTGTCTTGGACTATTGCACTAGATTCAACACTATTTATAATGCCATTCCTCAAAATCTTAGACCTCCACCTGATTTAGAATTGATTAAATTCCCTGATGGATTTGATGTTGACATGGCATATCAACTAAGAGAAAGAGCCCCTGCAACTCTAGCAGACATGCAAAACATAACTCTTCCTGTAGAAGCAAATCTAATTTCCAAAAGAAACCGGGCGAGAACTGAAAGGAGAACTACTTTCAAAGAAGAACCCTCATCATTTGAGCAAAATCTAGATGCAATCATTAAAGGGATGGATAGACTTGGAGACAGGGTGGAAACCATAGAAAGAAAATCATCATGGGAAGGTCAAACAAGCAATATTAGGAACCGAAACTTGAGAAAGAATCAAAATCCTAATGTCGGAAGGACTGATCCTGACCAGCATGTCAGACCCCCTTTCCAAGAGAATTATGCTGAGGATTCAACATCTAGTTAACCTAATGAAGATCCTCACATCAATCTAATGGGTCTGGATGGTGAAAATCAAGTCTTTTTGACACAAGAAGACCAAGAGGTTTACAATGACAGTCAATTCCACACTAAGTCATGAGAATCATTTGATTTTAAAGAAGGTTATGATGTAGCTGTTTATGAGGTACACAAACAGTACAAACTGAGGAGTAGAACAGTAGATGTACCTACACCCCTCAAACCAAAGGACAATAAACAACCAAAAAAGATAAATGAAAACGTTACTCTTCCCCAATCAGCTGGCAGCCCAAACCCACCTGCCACAGAAGTGACTGTGGAAGACATTTCAGAACAACAGTCCTCTCAAAATCAGCCAGGTACACCCCATCCATTAAAGACAATGGCAGATGCTCCCCTAGGAAACAAACATGGCACCAGTTTTACTCAAAATGGACCTAAATATGAGCAAAAGACACTTGGTAACTTAGCTGAAAAGGAAAAATCTGTTGCAATGAATTCCAAAATTCAAATGGAAAAACCATTCAACTTGGAAATAGAAATAAGAAAGCTAAAGATATCAGTTCCTCTTTCGGAATTATCCAAACATGACATATACAAACAGCAGATCAATAAATCACTCCAAGTATCAGACAATAAAGATGTTGTGAATGTCCTAGATGACCAACCAGAGTTGCTGTTTGGGCCCGAGGTTAATGGAAAAATAGAAAATGGAGGGGTACCACCCTTTTATGTCAGTCTAAACATTCATGATAAGGTCCTACATAATGCAATGTTCGATTCCAGGGCCTCACAAAACTTAATGCCCAAATCTGTAATGGAAAAGCTTGACTTAGATATCACAAGACCTTATAAAGATCTATTCTCATTTGATTCAAGCCAGGTCGGGTGTTTAGGCCTGATCAAAGATTTATGTGTCTCTCTGGTTCAATACCCAACCAAAACCATCTTGATGGATGTAGTGGTAGCTGACATACCCCCCAAGTATGGCATGCTCTTGTCCAGATCCTGGGGGGCCAAACTTCAAGGATCTCTGCAATTAGATATGTCCTATGCAACTATTTCAGTCTTTGGTCAGCCAAAGAGATTGTACCGGGAAACTTTGATGAAATATGTGGTAAGCAGTCAAGACAAGCCCCAAAACTTTCCAATCTATTCGATACACTCAGACATGGATTCATTTATTCTCTACAATGTTGACATCTGTCACAAAGCTTATTCTGAACTATTAATGACAGTAGAGACCGAGGAGTTAGATGAGCAATGTGTTTACAAAAACCAAGGGACCATGGGGATGGCTGATAAGAAGACAGAAGAAAATGATGTTCCAAGTGACTTGCATGAGACCAACCTACCCATCATCCAACTTTCTAGTGATCCCAATCCAAACCTCGATCAAGAAACTTTATGGTATCTAGAATTTGATGGCTCTGTAAACAAGCTAGGAGCTGTGGTAGGAATATGGATCCACAATATGCACAATGACGAAGCTAAGGGCCATGCATACAGACTAAACTTTCGATGCAAAAACAACATGGCTGAATATGAAGCCCTCCTGCTAGGTTTGAAACTCATAAAAAATCTAGGTGCAACCAAAATCTCAATCTTGGGAGATTCAGATCTGGACATACAACAGATGAAGGGAAATTTCACCACAAATGATCTGAGGTTGAGAGCATACAAGGGGGCAGCTATTCAAATACTTGAGAGCTTCTCACAATCAGAGTTGACTAAAATTTCCAGAGAACTCAATCTACATGCTCACAGCTTGGCAACCTTTGCCAGCACTTGTAAATTGCCTTTCAAAACCAATCATACATTTATAGCTGAAATCAAACACAGACCTTCAGTTCCGGATAACATCAAGAATTGGCAAGTCTTTGAGAGTAACAAATAGATAAATAACTTTCTCACTTTAAAGGAAGAATTTTCTGGCATGAACATTGACACTAGCACTAGAGATGATCAACCACAGATCTGCATAATTACACAGGAAATATCAGCTGAAACAGCTGATCTAGTTTTGCATCCTACCACCTTTGACAAGGAAACTATACGGGAATTGAAACAATCAGATGATGCAGAGGAAATGACTGAAGCAGAAGATGAGGTAATTGAGCTAAAAGATAATTTTCTGCCCATAGGTCTAACCCCTTTGGAGGATCTGTTCGATTCAAATGACATCTCAAGAAAACCAAAAATGCAACCATTGAATGCTGAAATAGAAGATTGTAACATTGGGACCCCTGAAAATCCCAAAATGATTAAGCTATCCAAAGCATTATCGCGTGAACAGAAACTAAAATACATTGAATTATTCAAAGTGTTTCAATATGTCTTTGCCTGGAGTTACGAGGACCTTAAATCCTATGATACATCAGTTATCCAACACACTATCCCTCTAAAAGAAAATCAAAAGCCTTTCAAACAGAAGCTTAGGAGAGTCAATCCAGTCCTACTCCCCCTCATTGAAAAAGAGGTTAAATGTATGTACGAAGTTGGGATCATTGCCCCAATCAGATTCTCAGAGTGGATTTCAAACCTAGTGCCTACTAGGAAAAAGACAGGGGAAATCCGACTGTGTGTTGACCTAAGAAATTTGAACAAAGTATATCTCAAAGACCATTACCCCTTACCAAAAATGGATCATATTTTGCAAAGGGTAGTGGGAGCTGCTAGGATCTCTTTACCAGATGGTTTTTCAGGATTCAATCAGATTCTAGTACACCCGGATGATCAAGACAAAACTGTCTTTACAACACCTTGGGGAACATTTAAATATGTCAAAATGCCTTTTGGGCTTAAAAATGCAGGAGCCACATTCCAAAGAGCAATGGATATTGCCTTTGTTAAGGAAATTCATTACTTCCTAGTAGTCTATCTTGATGATCTAACTGCCTTTTCAAAATCAGATCAAGAACACTTAGAATACTTGAGGCAGGTTTTCACAATTTGTAAAAAGTATGGCATATCATTGAACCCAAAAAAGTCACTATTTCGGCTGGAAGAAGGTAAACTCCTGGGGCATATAATCTCAAAAGATGGTATTAGGATTGACCCGGACAGAATTCAAGCTATCCTACAAGTACCTCATCAAAGAAACATCAAAGAACTACAAAGCTTTCTAGGAAAGATCAACTTCTTGAGGAGATTCATTCCCAATCTGGCTGAACTCATTAGACTGCTAAACAATATGCTGAAAAATGATTCCAAGGTCAAATGGACTATGGAAGCTAAAAAAGCCTTTGAGGATATCAAAAGAGCATTGACAAACACACCAGTCCTCAGAGCCCTAGATTTGATCAAGATTTCTTTATTTTTTCTTTTGCTTCTGAGCATACTATTGCTATTGTTCTGCTACAAAAAGATGACCAAGGCTGTGAAAAACCCATTGCATTTTTTAGTAGAGCCCTTAGGGATGCTCCTTTGAAATATCAAATCATGGAAAAACAAGCCTATGCCTTGGTAAAAGCCATCAAGGAATTCAAAATCTATATTCTTTACTCTCATATAATTTCCTATGTTCCTAATGCAGTGGTCAAAGATATTCTAACCCAAGAAGGAATTGAAGGCAAGAGGGGAAAACGGATTGCCAATATCTTATAATATGACATTCAGATTAAACCTACCAAACTGATAAAATGACAAGGCCTAGCCAATCTAATGACTGAAACCAATTTTCAGGCCCTTGACATTAATGAACTGGATGACGAACGGGAGATGGTGACTCCACAGATCAACCAAGCCTTTATGCAATCTCCCTGGTATACTGATATATGCTTTGTATTATTAAACCTGCAAGCTCCTCCAGGGTTGTCCAGAACCAAGAAAAGATTCTTGAGAATGAAAGCATCAAAGTTTTGTATTGTTGACAATGTTCTATTCTGGAAAAATCATGAAGGGATCTTACTCAATTGCTTAACAATAGAAGAAACTGATAATGCCCTCAAAGAATTTCATGCAGGTGACTATGGAGGACACCTATACTGGAAATCTATAGCTGATAAAATCCTAAGGGTTGGATTTTATTGGCCCTCCTTGTTTGCTGATGTGAAGAAATTTGTAATGTCCTGTCACAAATGCCAAATTTTTTAGGGAAAGAGGAAACTGCTACCTTTACCACTCAAACGAGTTTCAGCTGAGAGACCATTCCAGCAATGGGGTTTAGACTTCATTGGTGAAATTCACCCTTCATCCTCTGGCCAGCATAGGTGGATTATCAGTGCCACAGATTATTTCACCAAATGGAGAGAAGCCATCCCTTGCAGACAGTCCAATGACTCCATTATTATACAATTCCTAGAAACCAACATCTTGTCCAGGTTTGGTTGTCCAGACAAAACCATTACAGACAATGTTGTTGCTTTCAAATCCAAGAAAATGATCAACTTTTCTCACAAATATCACATTACCCTAGGTCATTCCACTGCCTATTATCCTCAAGGTAATGGCCTAGCTGAATCTTCCAATAAAAGTCTCATCAACATCATTAAAAAAGTTTTGGAAAAAAAAAAAGAATTGGCATAAAAAATTGGTAAATGCATTGTGGGCTGATAGACTGACCACCAAGAGATCAATTAGCATGAGTCCATATGAACTGGTCTATGGGCTAGAAGCAACGTTTCCTACATCCCTTGGAATTCCTGTGGTCAAGCTGCAGCAAGAAATACAAGCTGAGCCAAATGACATCCAAATAAGAATTAATCAAACAATTCATTTACAGCAAACAAGAGAAGAAGTCTATCAAAGAACTCAAGTTCTACAAGAAAAGCTCAAAAGAATATTTGACAAAAGAACCAAAGTTGAAGATTTCTGCATAGAAAATAAAGTGTTAAGATGGGATTCCAGAAGGGAGGACAAAGGCAAACATGGCAAGTTTGATTTTTTATGGAAAGGACCCTGTGTCATTTATGTCATACAAGGAAACAACACCTATTTTTTAAGAGGTTTGGATGGCTCAAACACTGAGGAGGGCCTAGTTAATGGGAGAATGCTCAAGCATTATTTTGACTCCCTTTGATCAAACATTGAACAAGCATATATTGTACATAAATATTTGTATTTCAGTATTTTTAGTTACAACAGATAAATAAAGCACCGAGTGCGGCATATTTTGAGAAGACCAGGGTGCTGCATGTTTCCCTTTTTTGAATATATATGATCCTGGCAATTGGAAAGCAAAGAAAAACACAGGACAACTGTCAAGTGATGACGAGAAAGTCTGAGAAATAGGTAAAACAGATCTGCAAGTCCACAGCAAATCAGCTCACTGGGTGCTGCCTACAACTATCTAGCATCCTAGCCGGTGGTCTCCAACAAATAGAGAAATTCAGCCTCCAGCAAGAAAGCAGAACCTCAGGAAATCTGACCTGTTGTTCTTGGCTTTTCACCTGGAAAAGCCATCCCCAAGTGGAGCCACTGTTGCCTCCTACACCAATAGGTTTTCATCTCTCATGATTGACAATGGAAGGGCCAAAAATGTGCACCTTCCATGCTGCTAAGGTTCCATTTTTGTGAAAGAAGCAGACAATTTAAAAAATGTAAAGAGGGTATGCCTTAAAAGAAAAATCAAAAGGCAAGAAAATGAATTGGTCAAAGAAAAAATAAAAGAAATGAACCCCAAACAAGGACCATGAAAGTGGCTAGTCCAAATGGCCACTGCTACTTTGATGGGTGGTCCAACAGCTCAAGCTGGGCCTCACCATGTTTTGAATTGCATGTTGTAAACTAGAGAGGAAGTACCTGTTCAAACAGTTAAAGCTTGACAAATGACTAGGTGAATAGAGAAAGAAAGGAGCCCAACTGCTTAATCTGGGCCCTTGGAAGTCATAAGGGTAGACTTAGATAGGAGGGCAGCAAAAAGAAGAGAAAATTATCAGGGTTTGCAAGACCAAGTGCACCCATCCAAAGGAATAAAAATGTTAGGCATATTAGGCAGGGTAGGCAGTTGAAGGTTGCAGAAAGCATGATCTATGCATATCAATTGGGAAAAATCACAATGATGTCACCAGCAGGAAAAAGGCAACAACAGTGGCCTATTTGGCAAACTACTAAACCATCACTAACTTCCCTCATCCCCTTCAAAAGTTTCTTACTAACCTCCCATGAGCACTGCGGGATCTGCAGGATCAGTCCTCCTTATACTCCTCATTTGTAAAAATTTCATGTCAAATGTGACTTCTCTCTTTGAAAAGAAGCCACATTTCTTGTGTAAAAATTCTTTTCGTTTTGATCTACTTCCTAACTAACTTTGATTCTCAAAAATCTTAGTAGCTATCACTTCCCATTCTCATTCCCCTCCAAATACTAACTACTAACTGTATCTACACTAAATCCCCTATGTTCCCCTTTTTCCCCTACTATTATAACACCATGGTGTATAAAACCCCAAGCAATGTATAAATATCCGCCCTTTAGCATTATAGCTAAATAATACTTCTAAGGGAGACATTAGTCCACTAGGGACTATAGTCAACCCTGCTTTGGGATTACTCTAACCTCTGGCCAGAGTAATAACCTATATTAAGCCTTCATTTTAATTGGCCGACGGGTCACCCCAACATGCATGACAGGTCGGGGTGCCCGCCAGCCCTTGATCTCCCACCCCCCTTGATCCAACGATGGGCGGGCATTTTGAGATCTCTACCTGCCGACCTTTAACGTCCGGGGAACGGGCGGTTTTCCCCCCCGTACGCTGGACGCGTGGCGGGCAGCAGAGGTGTTCAGAGCCCCCCTCCCCGATACCACCTTCTCCCAAAATCGGTGCGGGGAGACCGCTTACCACCCTCCCACTTACCACCTCCTCTGTCACGTCAATCCAGGTCATCTTGACGTCATGTCACCGGCCCCCGCCCTCGCGCCTCATGGCCCTCCATGTCACTTTGCCACCCCACACCACCCGCCACCGTGTCTGGCCACGCTGGCCTCCAGCTCAGCGCCCATGTCACCTTCCGTACCCAGGCCCGCCATGACGTCATGCTGACGTCATCGGCGGAAAAGCACCAATGACCCATTTTTTCCAAATTTATGTTAAAAACGCGCTATTTGTCCGTTTTATGTCATTTTCGTTGGAAACAAAGAAGAGTCGTTGTGAGCTGTTCAGTGCGAAATTTACCTCCAAGCCGCCAAATTCAAAGCTGCAGACGGCGCAAACTCACCAATTTACCTGCATTATTCATCCGCTCTCGACCCGGAGGCTCTCTGCGTTGTTTATCCAGGTATTTGCCAGAATTCACCTGTTTCACCCGTGTTTTTGCCATTTCTTTGCAAATTTTCCATGAAACACCTGTTAAATCCCAAATTGAAGATTGTCTCTTAGTTAATTCTGAACTAAAGCAACCTGCATTTCCCCCTGCTCCAAAAATCTGATGTTAAAACAATAATTCGCGGCCTTAATTTGCAAATTCATCCTCAAGCTACCCGGCATTGTTCCCTTTTGCCGAGTGCAGGCTTGAATAGCTGCGTTTCACCAATTTTAGTCCTGCCCGCTCTCTACATTTTATCCTAATTGGTCCCAATCACTGTGAATTTACCCAAGTAGAGCAGAGGCAAGCCTGCCTAGCCTGCCTATTTCTCTTTGAAGAATATTTTTAGCATTATCTGCATTCAATCTGTCACCTAAGCTTTGAGGAACCTTGCAAACCATTGCGCTTACCTTGTTCCATTCAGAGACTACATAATGGCTGCTCCTACACCCACAACTCTCAGTGTTTCCCCCATAAATCCACCAAATAAAGAGCTGGAGTCCTTGCCTCTTGCTGACAGGGATTACCTCATCCAAGACTTTGTGGGTGATAGGAACCATTTGCAGACCTTCAGGGAATTGAGAGATGACTATTTGAATGGCAAGGATACATATGGGATATGGGAATCAAATCTGCCATATTACTTTATCCCATCAGTTAACAGTTTTCCAGAGATTATCCGCATGTGTGCTGAGAATTATGATGCAAACCACAGAGCTGTCAAGTCTCCATCTGGGAGCATCCTCTTTCACATTAATGCTGAGTCCATCAACCAGATGCTCAACTTCAAACAAACTCAGTCGTTGTTTCCTTTCTCCATGAACTATCTGCTGGATACAGGTGCCAAGATGTCCACTCCTGACATTTAGAAGATCACCCAGACATTTATGAGGCCTGGCCGCCAGCCCACAGGGCCACCTCCCTACCTATATGTCCACTTTACTGATATAGGCAAACTTCTACTGGACATGATTTTGTATGTGTTGGGCTATAAAACCAGTGAATTTGTTGATGAGACAGTGCTGGTATTACTAGCTGCTTATAGCCCAAGCCAACCTCCGGCCTACAAATATAATTTTGCTAAATTCATAGCCAGCAAGATACATGAGCAGCTTTTCAAAGTGGATAGGGAGGGCATCTTCAAGTATTCATCTTATATCTACCACATGTTCATGTACTACCAGTCCAAGGCTTTTCCATGCTACATCATAAAGCTGGATTCTAGAGGAGAAAGAAGATCTGTTATCTTCTGGACATCTGTCTTCCACCAAGTCCAAAATTCACCATATTCATATTGTGAATTTATTGATCAATTTGTATACCCAGTCTCATGCTTATTGATGAGGTCCCCTCCTCCCAGAGTGTCATTTGAAATACAGAAAACCTTGCAGCTCTCTAAAAACTATAAAATAGGTGATTGGTACCTATACCAGGATCATACAGTCATCAGAATCTATGGTTGTGAGATCTGTCCATATAGGCTCCCAAAATATGTGCCCATGAGACTGTTTTCCTTGGAGTATTATAGGCTGCTCATTCACTCTGACCTCACCCACTTCCACAGTGCCAAAAAGAAATCCCACCTCAAGTTCAAGCACCACCTGGGCCCCTTCATCATGAACAAAAAAGAGGCATGGAAAGATGCTGAGCAAATCCTCAAAGACAAGTACATGCTCTCAAAAAGCTTCCGGTGGGTACCTTATGACCCTGAAGGCTTCATCTGTGCCAGGAGGGTTAAGTACAGGCTGTTAGGCTATGAGCATTGCAAATATCCACATATTGAACAGTATGTCAATCAGCAAGAATGGAAACAAGATACATTAATTGAGAAATTAACTGAAGAAGAGATAATGCAAAATAATGTCAAGGATTTGGAAAAAACTCTTGACTTAGATTCTGTGCAGCAGGTAATCTTCAAGCAACCACATCCAGTGGGAGAAGGGACCTCAGCCACAACAACCGCACCAGCCACCCAGGCACCTTCCACAGCAGCATCAGGTACAGATAAAGGTAAAGGGATAATGGGTTCTGAAGAGGAAACACTAAAAGAACAGCCTACCTCCTCAATTGGGCAGCAACAAGAGCAGACCCCTCCACCACAAACTGAACAACCAAGAACCCCTATTTTGCAGAATCCAGCACATGAGGAGAGGGGTAAGAAAAGAGACAGAGAAGAGTCCACTCCTGCTAGTGGATCCTCCCAGCAACCTGAGGCCAAGAGGCAAAAGGTTGACTCCCCAATAGTAGAAGAAATAACTGAAGAAGTCCTTGACAGTCCAAGGAAAGATGGGGAAGGCAGCCAGCAAACGGGCACAAGCTCCTTTCAGCAGGAGCAGGGATTGCAGCTTGGTTTGGAGGTGTCCTCCTCCACTCAGTAGAGCAAGAAGCCTTCAAGCACTAAGGCTTCTTTCAAACAAATAAAGGCACAAAATGACTTGATGAGAGTAGAAGTATATAAACAGTTTCTCAAAGCAACACCATCCAAGCAAGAAAGGCTAATGTCTGTATATGACATTCAAGAGGATAAAATGATCCTCAGCCACTTCAAACCTAAGGTGCCGCAGCCTAAATCAGCTACAGATTTTGTAAGGACAAGGGTGGAAGTCATGGCAAAAGACATTCACCCCATGGACCAAATTGAACTGCACAAGCAGACTGGAGAAATGGTCTATGCCACCTTGGTGGGCAGGGCAACAATGGCCCATGAATTAAAGGAATCATTAAAGAATACCAAAATTCAGTTGGATTTTGAGAGAATGTCCTCCATGGCCAAGGACAACAGGATCAAATCATTAAAGGACATCATTATAGACCTAGGACATGATCCCAAGGACCCAAAGGGCGTGAGGGACCTCATGAAGAAAAAGGAAGATGACCTTAATGCATTGAAGAAAAGGTTAAAGCTTCTGCCCACCGAGCACCCCCAAACAACAGAATTGTAGAAGGAAAAGGAGGCCGATGAGAAACTTGATCTAATAATGCAGCTCAATCAAAAGGTCCTCCATTTGGAAAAGGAGCTTGAAGGGGAACTACAAGATAAGCAGGGAGAATCCACATCCCAAGCTCCTCCAACTACTTCAACCACTGCAACAACTACAGAGGCAGCAATAGCCCCTGTACCAACTATAACAACAACGGAAGCAGCTGCAACAGCCACAGCCCCAAAGTCCAGTTTAAACATGGAAGATTTGACTAAGGCTATCAAAGAAATGGAGCTCCAGGCTACTGAGATTAAGTAGGCCAAGGAAATGTTGGCAGAGCTAGAGGCCAAATATGACAAATCAAAGATGACTGTGGTAGAGCAAGGCAGAGAAATAAAGGCCCTGAAAGAGAAAATAAAGGCCTTGGAGAAAGAGCTCAAGCTAGAAAGTGCTATGGCAGAAATAAAAAGAATTTTGTGGGCCCGAATTAACCAATCCATCACTAGACAATGGAAGTCAATCAAGATTGTGCATGAACAAATGGAATTAATTGCCAAAGCACAGATGGAGATCTAGAAGGCTAGAACAGTACTGGGGAACAGCCCTGAGCAGGCCAATAGAATGATACACTTTTTGAACAATCAGACCCAGGAGGAGCTAGCAGCTATCAACATTGTCAACAGAACAGAGGCTATCCTTACGGTTAAAAAGGTGCTAACTCTCAGGAATTATGTACAGACTATAGAGAGAAAGTGCCACGAAATACAAGTTGAGGTGGATGAATACAAGATCAAAATGGGAGCACTACAAGGAAAGGGATTGCCCAGCCTACTAACCAGCACAGGGAAACTGCTCCCCCATGAGCAATATGCTGCCAAGATGGCAACTTTTATTGAAAATCATATCACTGCATCTGCCAGTACTTCTGAGGAAACAAGGCCTCCAACATGGTAGGGCCTTTATGACAAAATTGAAAATCTGTTTTTCATTGAAAATGAAATCCACCACCTTTTTGAGGTTCCTCCTAATTTTTACAGGTATACAGAGGCAGATGAAACATTGGTGAAAATTCGAAGACACCAGCTGCCCAAAGAGGATTGGTGGCAGGAAATGCTACAAATTTTGCCACAGTAGTCTAAGTTGCTCGGTCCCAGTCAGCTCCAACTCAGTAAAAGGCGAAAAAGGCAGAATAAAGACAGCACTTTAGGCAGACGAAAGGGTAACTCGGAAAAGGACATCGACAACAAGCAAAAGATCAAAAATACGCAAATTTTGGGAAGCATATCTTCAGCCGACTCCAACGGTCACAAAGTCAACATTCTCTGACCATTTTGGACAGCTAAGGCACTGAGGATTTACTACAGCATTTACTTTCTCAGCTACAATGCTCCAGGAGTTTGCACGACATTAATGAAACATTTACTCATCAGCTAGATATTTTCTTATGTAAATTATGTATATATACCTCCCTTGGCAATGTATGAGGGGTTGGTGATTTCATTCTGAGGCAAATGTATTGTATATTTTCAGATTATCTAATGCAAAAGGCTGGAAAAGCTCAGTGATTTCCTGAATGCTTGATGTCTTGGTGATGCTATGCGTGCTGTTGCAGAATTCCTGTGCTGTCTGATGGAAAAATAAGTTTTTCTCAATCTATGTTTTTTTTCTTCTTATGTTTATTAAATCATACACACGTCTCACTAATCTAGCAGTAGAGAAAAGGAATAGTACAGGAAATGTTTGGTTACACCTTGTGCTCAATCTTTATTGCTGAAAATGTTTTCTTCAGAATTGATCATGAACATGAATTCTTAATTGCTCATGTTTTCATTAATTCTATAAATATGAATGTTATGTAGAAATTCTTCACTGCTTCTAAATAATATTCTCACTGTTTCTCCATACCAGTTTGTTGAAAGATACTTAATTGCCTTTCATGCCCTGGTTACATCACACTTAATCACAGATTCAAAGAATTGTTTCTCAGACACTTATCTAGCTCTGCAACATCACTACTGTATCAACACAGACATTTCAAACAAATTAAGCACCGCTGACTCCATGCCCAATGGACTAGAACACCCTGGTAAGCACATATATATCTTGACTGAAGTCATCATCCAACAAATTCCAAAAACAAACCTTGAGCATCATAACTAGCCTAAAATATTATACAAACAAAGTTAAATCATAAAGAGAGAGCCCTCTCTGGTCGTAGGTAGGCTAGAACCTGTGACCCAAAGATTGGTTAGTGGTTACCTCGGTCGTATTCCCTTGGGAGTCAAAGGGAACAACCTGAGTGATAACAATTTCAAATCCAACTGAACCCGCACCATCTCAGTACACGTTTCAGACATCCCTATGGCCAACTTGTGGATGTGTACCTCGATTGGCTCCTCCTCCAGAATGGCCAACTCCGGGACCATTCTGCATGCCTCCTCAACGACTTGAAAAATTTCTTTCCTTGGTTGGTCGCCTTGGTCTCACCAGCGATGGAAACATTTCTCGGTAGGGCCATCTGCTTTTTATTGATCTGATTTTCACTGATCACCTGGAGGGCACGGTGCTCATGGACCCTCAGCTCTGAAATCACTCCATCCTCCAAGAGGTGGAGTGCTTCTCACAGGAGTGCTGCCAAGTTCAACCATACTCCTTTTAGGTCACTAACAGTGGGCCTGTCAGCCTCATTCTCTATGGTAAACAACAAGTTTTCTCCACAAGAAGACTAAGAAAATACATGCTTCTAGAGGAAAATTTAAATTGGTACTTATACAAAATGATGAGGAAGCATTCTCCTTGAAAGGAGGAAGCTTTCCCCTCCAAAATCCCTCAAATAGTGGATATGGTTCCCAACACTAGGAATCTGCATTAAATAGCACATAACACATTCTTAGATTTTCTCAATCACCGGAGCTATAGAATTTGTGCAATAATTTCATAATATCCTATTAATTTACTATCTAATCTTGATCCTCGTTTTGTAGGGATTAAGTCCCTAGATTATCTCCTCCTATAAATCTTCATAATCTTCCCAATATTGTCACAATATTCTTCAAAAGTAAATAATATTAGTCGCATAATATGGAATGATGTCTAAACCTTCCTAAGAACATATTAAAGTAAGAAAAACATTATTAAGTGTAGAAGGAGAGGTTTAATATAGCCTTCAAGTGCCTAAGAATGGTTACATGGGCCTTAATTTTTGTCTAATTTAGAGGCCTATCAATATTATTAATTGAGTCAACATTAAAATGTTCACACTCATTATGGAGACTACAACATCTCCCCCATATTGAACTCTATATTACTTTTAACCTTTTAATTTTTTTAACTAAAATGGCATGTAACTGTTTACAAAAGTTTACGCCCCTACAAAATTCCCTTATATTGGGTTGTACATCACCACTCACCCCCAATAAAGTTCCTATCATAATGTAGGGATTGATTTATAAATATGTAACAGTATTTGATGTTAATGAATTACTCAATATAATTTTAATCTGTGTAGAAACCATGTTGTTATAGACAATTTTGTGCCTTGCAGCATCAGGCATGAATTGTCAATAATCCAAGGGATCCAAAGTCCCTAAACATGATGTTCCTGCCCCTAGAGGAACAAGGTCAGCAAACCAACAGCTCTCAGATCAGTGCTCCACCTGAAAACACTCAAAAACAAGCAATCCTGAAATCAAAGCAGGTGCTCCACTAGGCTTCTGCGCTGAAACTCAACTCCTCCATGGTGTACCTGCGTTGCAAAGCAGGTAGGACAAAGGCCACCTGCGCTGAGCGAGATGGGACAAGTGGCACACTGAGTCATTGCTCTAGAATCTTCCAAAAATGACACTTGGATCAGGGATTTCGCCTTGTGATGAGTCAGAGGCTCTGTTTCTCCAAGTGGAAGCAAGGTTCTCCAAGTGGACTCAAGAACTGAAGATCAACTGAAGAAAGAGAGGACACAAGGCAGCTACACATCAGTTGCAAGCTGACTCATCCTTTCTCAATTCATCTATATATTGAGCTCTCTCCTATGAGCTCAGGAGGCTGGAATTTTGTGCAAAGTAATGATATGCTGTTGGTTTCACTATAGACCTATTGGGTGATTGCTTGAAGGAGGTGAAGAGGAGAAATTCTTTCTGTTGGGAGGTGTTGTTGTATTGGGGCCTTCAATGGTTGTAACCTTCTCAGAACTTTACTTCTTCATTAATAAAAGCTATTGAGGTTCTTCTATATGCACTTGTTTCAATGATGTGTTGTGATAATTGTATATTTGGTTTATGTTAATCCTTGAATCAGTTATGATTGCATGCTTCTTGTAGTTTCCTTCTTTGTTATTTTGCAGGATCTCATTGTAGCTGGGCCAGCAAAAGAGCAAGGAGCTGGGAGCAAGCAGCCAAAGAGAAGAGTTTGGATTCGACATTAAGCGCAAGGCAACAGTTAGTGCATTTCCTCATTCTCTCTTGCTTTTGTAAAGAAGTAAACCTTAAGTAGTTTTCTTTACAGTTGTTGCTGAGGTACTATCACCCTTAGAGTGGGATAGGGTCATCCGAATCGGATACTTTTCCCTACAACAAACTGGCGACTCCACTAGGGACCGTATCTGTTTGATTGTTTGTAGTATTTTTCTATTCATTTCCTGAACAAAAGAGTACCAAATCGAAAAGCTTTTGACTATATCAAAAGCGAAGTAGAGGGCAGCTACTCTAGCTCATTTCTGAGCATGTTCATGATTTGAAGAGCTGATATACAAGGATCCTTGTAAGCTCTTAGTGATAGCTTTTCATCTTCCTTGTCATCCCTTAGTGTGTGCTTGACTGATAGCTTCTGATTTGAGCAAAAACTGTGAATTTTTGAGAAAATTGTGACCCGGAAACTGAGAAAACGCAACTTTCGTTTTCCAAAGTAGGTAGTACATAGGCTACCTGCTTTGCAACGCAGGTCCCGAAGGGACTACCTGCGCTGAGAGCCAGACTGGCTGTGCAGCACCTGCGTTGGCCCAATTTTGCCTTGTGCAGTTGGGGTTTCCTCCCTTTCTCTTGCCTGTTTTCACTATAGATTTTGCTGCTAGTTGTCAGTCTTGTACCTATTCTGAAACCAACCTTACTTGCCATCATTCCGCCTCTGTTATATAACGAAATTTTATTTTTTCTTTTGTATTTCTTACTTCATTTACAATTTCCCATAACGAAAGTGAACTAGTCTTGCTTTGGCCTCTTAGATCTGAACCTGTGTTAGGCATTTTGCTGGTCTAAAGAGTTAGCTTGTTTGCTGTCCATAGCTGATTAGTCTTTTTACTTTCACCATTATGGTTTGATTTCATGCATTTCCAATGTTTAAACAAGTAAATCTTAAGGTGTCTTTTGATTTTGGACTAGCTTGTTTACTTTCGCTTGAAATCGAAATCAAAGTTATATAACAACTTTCTTTTTGTAATACATCAACATTAAGAAAGGGAAAAGAAAATACATGCATTGTGCATTTTGCATTTGACTGTTTGCATGCTGATTTAGGAAAAAATTGCATTAGTGTGTGCTCTATGATCTGTGTGAAAAGATTTGCCTTTCTTCTCCCTCAGTAGTTAAGATTTTCAAAGTTGAAAGATTGAAAAGTTTGCTTCTCATCTTAGACTGCATTCATGAATTTGTTACATACATCCCGTGGTGATCCTTAAAGGAAAACTGCTAAACAAGATCAACATTAAAATAAATTCAATTTACATAACAACACTTTGTAACATAACGCAAACACATAGAGGTCTAGGTAGAGACGTGTTCCGGCGTCGTTAAACATAGTGACTGTCGATCTCTACGAAGGTGGGTGATTCCTCCTGAGAGTCGGTGGCACTAATACGGACTTGTGCTCCCACGTACCGTCGCGTATATATTGGGAGACCCCTATATGAACAAAGCCTTTATCCATAGGAAGCCGTGTCGGCCGCCCTACTGATCGCGATGCAGTGAACACAGCATTCACGAAGATCGACCACCCGTACCGTAAAACGTATTCTGTGGTTTTGCGAAAAGTTTGGCACACCCTCTGCCTAGAACTCCAGAGAAGTTTCTTTTGGCCTTTTTCAAACTCTATAACTGAAAAAGTCCATCCGAGCATTTGTCACTTCGGGCTCGTTAAAACATCGAAGGAGACTAGAGTCATCTTTAGCTTTTTCTTGACTCTTAAAACATGAAAAAGCAAAGTTGTGTCTAAAGCGTCGTTAATAAAATTTATTTTAATCGGAACATAATCACCTATTATTCCCACGTTGATCTTTCAGTTGTAAAGTATGGAGCCCACCAACCAAGGAAGTCACCTTGGTGGAAGTCCCAATCCCTTCTCCTCTTGGGGAGATGTTGGTGCGCCTCATATGGCCACATTGTCACTTCCAGGATTGACAATTGGCCTACCTGTATGGCTCTTTTCAACTAATGTAGTTCAGATCGCCACTAATCCTGAGCAGTCGAATCAACAGTCAGACCAGTCTAGAGCTACCCACCAGCCTTCCACTTCTTACAATTCTTCCTCTGATCCTTCATCTTCACAAGGTAGAGCCGGCAAAAGTCAGCCTCCCATGGAGAAGAAGGAAAAGAAGAAGAGAGAAAAGAAGCAGAAGGGGCCTATGGCGAAGGCGACTGGGGGCAAGCAAAAGACATCTGACAAAAATCCACACACTGCACCGACCGGGCCTAAATCGCCATGTGTCATTTGCAAAGGGACCCACTTCCACTGTGACTGTCCTTGTATTCCCCGGATACTAAGGGACTGGTCCCCCAGGTTGCACAATCCGGTAGCATCAACCTCTGATAGACATGTTGATTGCATTCCGTCAACTAGCGAGAGTGAAGGACAAAGAGGGAGACCAAGATCACCCTGCAGACTGTGTGAAGGCGATCACGCCATCCACCGTTGTCCATTCTTAGATGAGGCGAAGAGAGTTTTGGAAGATCGTCTGGTTTCACCGTTACGACTTCCTCCTGGATACCAAAAACTCATGCCAAGTCCCTCGATAGTTGAAAATCCAGCTAGCCCGATCAAGTGGTCAGCTGAAGTGTCGGTCATTGAGAATGAACCTACTGAATCCAGACCAGACGAAAGTCTAAAGGTCGAAACGGCAGTTGACCCGGTTCTTCCTTCAGAGGTTTCATCCTCAAATGACACCGTCGTTGAAGATTCATCTTCAAATGACACCCTCACTGAAGAGAACAAGGATGACACCATCCAGATTCTTTTCATCAACACAGACTCTGATGAGCATCAGGGCAATGCGCCCATTCCTTTGTCGCAGGAAGGAACATCGTCAGGGTCGTATCCGGCCGTGTATTCGGTCCCACCTCCAAGCAACCTGGTTGTGTCCTTTGATTGGAATCAACTAGGCAGACCCCGGTTACCAGCCAGTATCCCATTCAGAATCATCGTCCAAATCTACAGAATGGTGATGGCTGGAACTATCATTGATGAAGGGGCATCTGTGAGTATCCTTTCCTCTATTGCTTGGAAAGCTCTGGGTTCCCCAGCGCTCTTACCTGAGATGAGAAATCTATCAGGTTTTGATAAAGGAACCAGTCGCCCGTTAGGGATTCTCCCCAATGTTCCCATTACATTGAAGGGGAAGACAGTTCATATGAATGTCATGGTCGTCCAGGGACCCTTGGCTTATAACTTACTCCTTGGACGAGACTATATATATTGCATGGAGGCGATAGTGTCCTCACTCTTTAGAGTTATGTGTTTTCCGCATGAAGGAAGAATGGTCAAGCTCGTAGACCAACTTTCATTTCCAGGATCACGCATCGCAAATAGTCAAATACCATCCCTTAACGGTTTATTCACTCAAGGAACCCCTCCACCCCCGGTTCTACTTCCCAATGAATGCGAGTGATTTGGAAAGATATAACTGGGACCCAGGGGGCATGCACCCTGGCCTGCCTTGGGCAGAGAAAACCTTGGGTATAAAGTTAATTTCCGCAGAAGAATGGGACTAGTCCGTACCCCGTCCGAAGGAAGGAAGAGAGGGTTGTTCTAGGATAAAGTTCTTTTGTCAAAGTTATGTGAGCGAAATAATCGGCTCCCTTTGTCTAAAAAATAGGCTCTCCTGAGGAAGGAGATCCATTTGTGGCGGCAAGTAGCCACCATCTTTGAAGGCAAGCCTCACCCATTAAAACATATGTTTTGAAGGATAAGTAGGGGCAGCCTCCAAAGAAAGAGATGAAATTGCTGCAACAAGTAGTCACCATCCTTAGCAACCTAGTAATAGACATCGCCGGAAAAAAGAGTTTAGTTTGCGGCAGCAAATAGAACCATTTTTCGGGTAATAAGAAAGAGGCAGAGCCTCGAAATTATACTTTATACCTGGGGGCATGCGAACCTTTTGGAGTGCAAGCACGGGACGACTATTTATTTTTTAAATTTTTAGGTCCTCCCTTTAAACCTGTAGGTCTAACCCGTTAAACTCGTAGGATTAGCCGTTTCCAGCTTGCATAAAGAAAGGATGTGGGGCAAAAGTTAAAACTTGCCAAATTGGAGTAACTAGTGAGGTATAGCTCCTTAAATATGACTACCTCACCTGAGGCGTTCCTTGTATTAAGACTGGTATAATTGAGCAAGGTTTGGTCGCATTCAAGCTCGTTAAAAAATGAACTGCCCCTTAAAGTTTAGGGGGCATATGCCTCGTCTGCATTATTATGCTGGGGGCATCCATCCGAGTAGTTTTAGCACATAGTTCACGCTCGTTAAAAAATAAACATAAGTTGTGAGCAATCTTCCCCCAGAGTTCAAGCTCACCCAGAAAAAATGAACCGGTAAATAACCTTGGTAAATGTAACCTTTGACAGCCATATTAAAGCCCTTGGTCGTGTTCTTTCAGTCTCACCTCCATCCGTTCAGTTGGCCAATCGTTCATCTCCATATGTTTGTTTACTCATTTTGAGGAACAGCTGCGAAGAGTGATTTCACTTAGCCATCCTTGTGACACTGCCGTGATTGGAAAATTCCAACCTGTACCTGGAATCTGCTGCTATCCCTGTTTATCACTCGTTCCTCAAGAGACGAGTCTTCTTTGAGCTCTTTTCTCCTGACTCGTAAAATATGAAAAGTTTGTCGAGTTTTGGCCTTCCAGCTCGTTAAACGACCGGAAGAGCTATCCCTCCTCTAGATTTTAATCTTTTTGGACCTGAGGGATTATTGCACAAAAAGATCGAGCGCTTGTTTTGTTCGGCTCGTTAAAGAAATCGAAAATTCATCCCTTCTGTATTATTTTATACTTTTTGGGAGTTAAGGGATTAGATGACGAAAAAGGAATTATGGAGTTGACTTTATGTACCTTTTCAGACTCTCTAAAAATGAAAAGGACCGAGTTATCCTTGTCGTTAGACTCGTTAAATTCATTAAATAGCGACAAACTTGTCTTTAGACGAGAACGAGTTTCCCTATCGCTAGGCTCGTTAAAACATAGTGATGGGCTTGCCCGAAGGGCAGGTTATAGAACAAGCATATGTTATCCTCCTCAAGCTTGATAAAAATAAAGAGGTACTGGTCAGCAATGACTGGGGAAAAATTGGGAGAACCTCACAGCTTTAATGGTAGCAAGTCGCTCTTGAACATGACACTTTGTCCTCCGTATCACATCGGGTTGGGTTGTTTCATTCACCGGTCTCATTACCATGGTCCTCGCCACACCATCCACATTTGGGGTAATGCTACCAATCCATCACATCAGTGTCGTTATATGTTCAAGAGATGTTGTTCTGCAAAGAGTCAACCGTGTCCCATCCACTGCCATACATTGTCCTTCATCCATTTCATGACCGCCGCCCTGAATCATACATCACAATTTGTTTTCACCTCATCACAATCACTAGCTCCGTTCCGTGTCACTGATGTGGGATTCATTAAGGCCCTCCTTTGACGGATCGCTCCTTGTCGACATCAGCTCATTATCCAAGGAGTTGATCTAGGAACAACCCCTTCAGTACTTTGAAGCTTGCATGCCTCAATGGCAAGTTTCTCATTTCCGACGACAGGTATACATCAATGACCTTCGACCAGAAGATTTTGCATGGTGGTCGACGCCAAGTCCTTTATTCCCTTGAGGATCATCATCCTTATCGGTGATTCCTCTCGCGCTTGTTAACAGTTTACATCATTGACCGGTAATCAAGCGATGTCTTTCCATGTTCGACTTCAAGAAATTCTCACATGGATCGACTTGTGCATCGAGTGAAGATCGGAAGAGATTGAAGACCCCGGATCTAGTTTCATCCATCCGAGCTGCGATATATATTCAGGATATAAAGACATTTGATATGTACATCATTGCAGCAGATGATCATCCTTCACAAAGGATGATAATTTCAACAGAGAATTATCAGTCTATCATCAGACGATCGTCTGTGCTATGTACCAAAATGAATTTATAAAGCTGAGCATGGGAATGCCCGCCTCAGCTAGATCATGAAAAAGTATGAAAAATAATGTATTGTATTGTATCTTATTACAGGACACTTCTCAGCAGATTGAATGAACTTTGGATCCTCCTAATAAAGCATTTCACCCGATAAAGGACCTCATACTTTAGGGGGCATCTGTTATAGACAATTTTGTGCCTTGCAGCATCAGGCATGAATTGTCAATAATCCAAGGGATCCAAAGTCCCTAAACATGATGTTCCTACCCCTAGAGGAACAAGGTCAGCAAACCAACAGCTCTTAGATCAGTTCTCCACCTGAAAACACTCAAAAACAAGCAATCCTGAAATCAAAGCAGGTGCTCCACTAGGCTTCTGCGCTGAAACTCAACTCCTCCATGGTGTACCTGCGTTGCAAAGTAGGTAGAACAAAGGCCACCTGCGCTGAGCGAGATGGGACAAGTGGCACACTGAGTCATTGCTCTGGAATCTTCCAAAAATGACACTTGGATCAGGGATTTCGCCTTGTGATGAGTCAGAGGCTCTGTTTCTCCAAGTGGAAGCAAGGTTCTCCAAGTGGACTCAAGAACTGAAGATCAACTGAAGAAAGAGAGGACACAAGGCAGCTACACATCAGTTGCAAGCTGACTCATCCTTTCTCAATTCATCTATATATTGAGCTCTCTCCTATGAGCTCAGGAGGCTAGAATTTTGTGCAAAGTAATGATATGCTGTTGGTTTCACTATAGAGCTATTGGGTGATTGCTTGAAGGAGGTGAAGAGGAGAAATTCTTTCTGCTGGGAGGTGTTGCTGGATTGGGGCCTTCAATGGTTGTAACCTTCTCAGAACTTTACTTCTTCATTAATAAAAGCTATTGAGGTTCTTCTATATGCACTTGTTTCAATGATGTGTTGTGATAATTGTATATTTGATTTATGCTAATCCTTGAATCAGTTATGATTGCATGCTTCTTGTAGTTTCCTTCTTTGTTATTTTGCAGGATCTCATTGTAGCTGGGCCAGCAAAAGAGCAAGGAGCTGGGAGCAAGCAGCCAAAGAGAAGAGTTTGGATTCGACATTAAGCGCAAGGCAACGGTTAGTGGATTTCCTCATTCTCTCTTGCTTTCGTAAAGAAGTAAACCTTAAGTAGTTTTCTTTACAGTTGTTGCTGAGGTACTATCACCCTTAGAGTGGGATAGGGTCATCCGAATCGGATACTTTTCCCTACAACACATGTATATTCTCATGAGAAGGGGTTGTGATCATGAAAATTCCACATTCTAAATCCTATGTAGATCTAGGATTAGGGAAAGAAAGTTGATTATTTGTTGTATATAACTTTTGTGTAATGTGATTGTACTAGTGGTTCCTAGTTGTCATTTTCTTATTGTAATTGAATTTGCTTGAGATGTAGGTGTTCAAATACTTGAAATAAGTCTATAGAAGACAACACACAAGTTGTCAGAGAAGAACTTACTAGTTTTCTACTTTGACGATGAATAGGTTATGCATATGCCATCTAGAAGATTGAAGCCCCCCATGCCCCTTCCCTACCCCCTTGCACCCCAACAAAAAAATACCATATTGGATTGGAGGAAAGATAAAATCTTTTCATCTAATGATATAGAAGAATTGTTTGAAATCTATGTGAGATTATGATTCCATGGAATATAGATTCTAATTTTGTCTTTTGACAGTAAGGAAGCAATTTCATGCCCATCAATAAGTGAAAAATGCTAGATCCTAAAGTTGTTGTAAGAATGAGAGAGCTATTACAAACAAATTTATTGTATCTCCTTTTGTATGAGATTACAGAACAAAACCATTATTATTGTTTGAAAGATATGATTATTGGAGGTTCTATCATGCTCAGACTAGTTATTAACATTATAGTTAGTGGGATAGGATTTGTAAAGAAATATGGGTTAATAAATTTCTTCTTGATATTGGAATAATGGAGAGCACTCATAGTAGTATTTTTTGTGATAATCAATCATGTGTCAAGCCATCAAATAATATTGTATTTCATTACATGTCAAAACACATTGAGACTACACACAATTTCATTAGAGACTTCATTAATAAGAAGGGCGCATAGGATATTGCCCTACTAAATATAATGATGTCAACATACTCATGAGAGCCTTATATAAGTAAAAATTTAAATGATGTATCGCTAGTGTTGATTTTAATGTCCTTAACACTATCCTTAAGAGGAAGTGTTAGAAAGTATGATTTTCGTGCCATCTAGAGGATTTACTACTTTCAATGGTTTGTTATTAGAGTGTTAGATGGGGTTTTCAAATTACCTACATAAATATGAATATATTATTATTTTAGAGTTTGTTGAATCCTAGTTGGATATTGGAAATTCTCTCCATCAAGAATTTCTCCTATATAATTAAAACATGGAGCTGATTTGATAGCTTGTTTTGTGTATCTGAGCCAAGCATTTGATGGCATAGCATATCCAAGTTGAGATGAATATCTTTCTTGGTGCACATCCAAATTGATAGATTTATTGGTGCATCTATGTTAAATAGAGGATTTCCTAGTGTGTGCAAGACAATAACCAAGTGGCTCCTTTTATGTTGTGCTTGAGCTATAAAGTTCAGTGTCTATCAGGCATAAGTAAGCTTAACTTAACTAGGAAATTTTGATGTGCATTCTTGTGCTTGGGTGCATAACCTAAACTAACCATCCTATCCTGCTTAAGCATGATGGTATCAAATTCATGTCCACATGGTATAATAGAGTTGAGTCCCTAGAGTAAGCACCTATTGAAATTCCCTAAAGGATAGAATTGTTGAACCCATATAATGGGTTGTTAACACTTGGACAAGTGGGTTATGTCAATGTTGAATGCTTTATGAGTGAATAATATGTTGGTTTGTGGATTCATGTTAATGTTGTTTAGCCAGAACACTTTATACAAGTTATTTTTATGAAAGGGATAGGTATTATCAAAGAGTGGATACATCTATCACACTTGTTATATCTTGCAATCATTCATGGAGTTCTTTGCATGTTTAAGAGGTGTTCATTGAGAAATATAATGACCCATGCACCTAATGGACATCCTACTAGAGAAATAATTGCAATGGTTGGATATCCATGTATTATGGTGGGTCGTATAAGTTCCTTTATATAGACATATAAAAATTATTCATGTATACAAGAAAAGTGTCTTCTATATCTAGAGAAGCATGTGTCTTCCATATCTAGTTTTCATTTTTAATGATCATATAATGTAGAGTTTGTCTCTACTTGATATTTGGATTGACATTAACATATTATGAGAAACCTCTAAAACTCACACACATTCTCCATTAGTTTACAATATTAAAAATAAAATTTATTGAATGAAATGATATGTTTACTAATAACTCACCTAAATTCATGGTCAACCTATGTTTAAATATAAAATATAAAGGTCTCAGGGGCCTACTCAATTGGTAATCAAAATAATGTGAGCCTTCATAAAACTGAGAAGTGAGAGATCCAAAGTTCAAATCCCTTAGTTGTGACCCAAAATTAAAATCTCATTGTTGTGACCAGGTTCATGGAGAGGAACACTAAAAACATGTTATTAAATATAAATTTAATCTAACTATAAATATAGAACAAGGAGCAAATTAATCTCTAAAATAAAATTTAAGTCGATCCAGCATTAAATATAGAATAAGAAGCAAAGTAATGTGGTGAGAGATAATACACCAATAAAACAATAAAATATAACACACTAATAAAAACAATAGTTTGACGTGGCTCGTTAAATTATAGGAAAAACCTATTTTATAAAGGACTAAAATAGCAAACTAAATTAATAAGAATCCATATACTTACACGGTTTACTAAATCATAGTGAGAAATAATACACCACTAAAAAATAAAATATAACACACTAATAAAAACAATAGTTTGAGGTGTCTCATTAAATTATATGAAAAAGATATAATATAGGAGACTAAAACGGAAAACTAAGTTAATTAAGGATCCATATACTTCTAAATAAAGATAAATTAATACACAGTTTACTAAATAATTATAAATAAATATAAAGTAACACAACTAAAGTGGATTCAAATCAGAGGTTCAGAGCAGTTGATATTAATAATAATAAAAGATCAAAATGACAGACTAGTTCAGAGAGATGGTGAACGATAAAATTCCAAAATGTAGCAAGAAACCCTTCCAAAAGTAGACACTCAAATCCAATCGAACCAGTCAACTAGCACCAGATCTGGAACAGAGAGAAGGTGAGTACTAGAACACAAAAATATAATAAACCATCCAAAAAAATGTATTTACAACATGACATCATTGTTATCCACAGACAAAAATCAGTAAAGAATAGTGGTGCCTCGTTGTGATAGTGCATGACTCTTTTAATTTTATTATTATTGTATTTTCTTTAACATGATTGATCCAACATATAGGTTTAATATTTTACAATGATTTTTTTTTTTTGTTAATTTATATATTTTCTTAAATACAATACAATGGGATCATATTTAAGAAAGAGATTGAGATGGAAGGGGGAATAGAGTGTCAGAGAGAGACATAAAGGTGAGAGACACAGTGAGAGAGAGAAAGAAAGAGAGAGAGGAGGGGTAGAGAGGGAGCAAGAGAGATTTATTTGGAGGGGGGAAAGAGAGGGAGTGACAAGGGAGAGATGAAGATGGAATGAGGGAGAGAAGAGATGAGGGAAGAGAGAGAAAAGGAGAGGATAAAGATAGGGAAAGAAGGGGAAGAGAGAGACAGAGAGACATAGATATGGAGGGAGGAGAGAGGAGGAGAGAGAGGAGAGAGAGAGGGAGATGGTGACAGAGTTGGATGGTGGAGAGAGAGTGTGTGTATGATGGGGGAGAGATGGAGGGAGGTGGGAGAGAAGGGTAGAGAGAGGAAGGGAAAAGAGAGAGGACTCGAGAGAGAGGAGAGATAGAGGGGGAGAGAGAGGAGAGAGAGGAAGATAGTGACAAAGTTGGATGGTGGAGAGAGAGTGTGTGTATGATGGGGGAGAGACGGAGGGAGGTGGGAGAGAAGGGGAGAGAGAGGAAGGGAAAAGAGAGAGGACTCGAGAGAGAGGAGAAATAGAGAGAGAGAGAGAGAGAGAGAGAGAGAGAGAGAGAGAGAGAGAGAGAGAGGAGAAATAGAGAGAGAGAGAGAGAGAGAGAGAGAGAGAGAGAGAGAGAGAGAGAGAGAGGGAGGGAGGGAAAGGAAGAGTGAGAGATAGATATATAGATAGATAGATATGGGGAGAGAGAGTGTGTGTGACATATGTTTAGAGGGTTGAGATAGAGAGAAACGTAAGGAGAGATGGAGGGAGGTATAAATATAGATAGTAGGGAGAGAGAGGAAAGACGAGAAGGATAGAGAAAGTTAGGGTGAAGCAAATAGAGTGAGAAGGGGGAGAGAGCGAGGGGAAGAGAGAGAAGGAGAGGGGGAGAAATATAGACATAGAATGCAAGGTGGAGAGAGATGGAAGAAGAAAGAGTCTCACGGAGACAAATACAAAAATAGAAGTTAGATCAAGAAATTCCTGAATTTCTTAGATTTTCAATGCGGTTGTTGATTTCTAATCCTATTTGATTGCATGCACTATATGCATTGATTTCAGTGTAGATGTTGATTTATAATTCTGTTTAATATGTTACACTAGAGGCATTTATTTCAGTGACAATGTTGATTTCTACTCCTATTTGATTGCGTGGACATGATGCATTTGTTTTAGTGTAGATATTGATTTATAATCCTATTTGATCGCTTGAACTAGATGCATTGATTTTAGTGCAGATGTTGATTTCTAATCATTTGATTGCTTGCATTATATGCATTGGTTTTAGTGTAGATATTAATTTCTCATCCTATTTGATCGTTTGCACTAGATGCATTGATTTTAGTGTAGATGCCGATTTCTAATCCTATTTGGTTGTTTGCACTAGATGCATTGATTTTAGTGTAGATGTTGATTTCTAATTTGATGCAACAAGATGTATGTTGTACATTAATTTCAAAGTAATTAGATTAATAGCGTGCATTGATTTCAGTGTAAGAACATCTCTACCTCCTCCATCTATATCTCTATCTCCCATTGTCTCTACTTGTTTATCTCTCTATCTCATCCCCTAAACATACACACTCTCTCTCCCTTTCCCCTCCCTCTCTCTCCTTCCCTCCCTTTCCCTTCCCTCTCAGTGTAAGCACATAATAATTATTCAACCATAAATACAATACTTGAATTTTCATCCTAAATAAAATGTTTTCTTACCTAAAATGTTTGCTTCTTGAAACTATAAACTATTTATAATTTGGTACATTCTTGTTATTCCGATTTTCCATCATTCAACATTGTTAATTACTTTTCATTCAAACACGGTAATAGAAAATAACTACCATTGAAAAATATTTGGGATTTAACACTCCATAAGTCACAATGATGATTTTCAAGAAAACTACTATTAATATTGGAGAGCAACATAGACATGGTATGTTGTTTACTATAGTACCACGAGTCAAATATTTGAATGGTCTAGGATTCCAACTACTCTTTTCGTATGATCGAGATGACAAAATGGAAAAACTAATAGGTGTGAAAATAGGAAGTCTCTCTCATCTCAACAAACTGAGGTAACTAAGAAAATTTTAAATTAAATTGACCAAATTAATCTTAGACATATTTAACATATTTAAAATGATCAAAATAATTAGATGTTCAACAAATTTTGTATGACCAAACACGACTGAAAACAGCCTAGATCCGTCTTAACACCAGATCTATTAAGCACCGAGAGGGATCAAATCTCTCAAGGTGCAAACCTTTCCTCAAGTTTTGCACTCAAAAAAATAGGTTTGCACCTCTAGAGATTTGATCCTTCTCAGTTCTTGATAGATCAGTGTCAAGATGGATCTAGGTTGGTTAGAAACTAACAATGGTAAATTAAATGAAAATTAATTTAAAATATATATTATTATATTATTATATTTCTAAATACATGCATTAATTAATACAAAGATTATATATTTTCAAATATAGAGATAAACTAATGGGTATTCAAATTTTTGGGTTGAGAGGATGGAGGCATGTGGATTAGGGTAGTGCCTTTGCAAATATTTCAACATAGGAGTCAAACCAAATTTTAGTTGAAACCAAGTTGGGTTTTTTCTATGACTAGGGGACACGAATAATTTGAAGTGGTGACAATGCACATGGTGGGGAACCCTAGGGAAATTGATGGAGGGGGAGGCAACAAGATCGTTCAAGGATATGGCGATGGGAGCCTTACCTAGTCCAAGTAATATAATGATTGTGGGGTTGCACAAAAGATTCAAACAGTCATGGTAATCATTGAAATTGAGGCCCCACCCAAATCATCCGACCCAAGGAGCCCAAGAAATGGATGCCTAGATAAGACTCACAAAAACCCCAAGTACGAAGTAAGCTTGATTAAGGTGGGAGAGAATATCAAATACGTGAGACACCATTCCCTTAAAGGCAATTTTCTAGGTCTTCATCCTTCTAATAAGGCTCTTTTTGAATGGATAACATCTAGATGGAAGGTTAAAGGTCAAATGCACCTAAAATTAGGCTCAAAATATTTATTTATAGTCATTTTTCACTATGCGAAGGATAGGGAGAATGGATTGGGTTCAAAGCACTAACTATGAAAATATCTTATTCTTCTTGTAAAAATGTCATGACCAGTCGAAAGAAAAACAGGTAACACAACCAAGACACAAATACATCTAACAACAGCTTTGCGGCCCTTTCTAAACTAAGAGGGGAAGTGATGCCAAGTGAATATTCTTAAGACAACTAGTTTAAGATTCTACAACAAACTCAAAAGGAAGCTAAAAATTAGAAGAAATGAAAAAATGATCCAAATTAAGGCAATCCCATTCTGAAGAGGAGGGAGAGATGAGAACAACGGAATTGTTAGTTCTTATTAACTTCACAATGAAAAGAGAATATGAGATGTTCACCTTTGATAACACTGAATTAGACATCCAAACTTTGATAGAGGAGAAAAGAGAGATCCAACTCCAACATCTCATAGAAGACCATCTCCATCAACTTTAAAAAGAGATGGTTAAAGGAAAACTAAAATTCCTCATAGAAGCTGCCTCTCAAGCATCCATGGGTAGCCTTGGTATTAGAACCAACCCTCTTATACCAGTTAAGAAAGGAGGGGAAAGAAAAGAAGAAGGGATGCCAATCAACTAGATAGAAACTTAACTCAAGCAATTGCTTTCCTCATTGATTCGAGATAGATCCTAGGCATTCAAGAAAATTGCTCCTCCACCCAACCAAGAATTGATCGACAAAGATCATAAAATAAAATATAAAATGTCTTAATTTCCCTTGAAAAAAAGGATGTTAAAAAGCCATATGTGTTGATTTTTTTTCAAGAAATGAAATATGCCTCCTCTTCCATGGTTAGAATGGTGGCTAATGTTTGGAAAGGGTTGAAGGTATGAGTAATTAGAAGGACTCGAGGAATAGAAGGACTCTCAATCATGTGGAACCCTCATCATATCTATGTCTAAATCTTAACCTTCTCGCAATACGTGATAACTAATAAGCACACAGTTATAGATTTTTCAAAAGAAACTTGTCTTGCCAATGTCTATGGCCCCTTGACCCCTTTAGAGGGGCATGTTTTCTTGTATCAATTCAATACATTAGGATAGATCTATTAGATAACCAATGGATAGTTTTAGGGGACTTTAATATTATTTCTACCTTACAAGTAAAATGTGGAGGCATTAACAAATTAGATATGGACATCCAATTCATTAAATATAGTATTAATAAAATACATATGATAAATGTCCAACCAATAATGGTTTATTCACCTAGAACCATTATAAAGGAGGGGCACACCAAATTTTTATTAGGTTGTAGCAATTCCTAGTCTCTAAATCCTAGTTTCAATCAAGCAAAGTGAAGGTAGATGTGATCCTCCCATTCTCTAGATCATACCATTCTTATGTTAATGTGGGAAGATGGAGTCCAACAAAGGCCCCACGCTTTCAAAAAAATTAGAAGGTTTGATTATAGAACCTATATTTCATTCCAAGTGTAGACTAATGGTGGAAAGAAATAAAAGCACTTTTGATACTAAACTGTATCGAATTTGGTAGTGCTTAAACTATTGTAAGGGGAGCATAAAAAATGGAATAAAGAATGCATTGAAGATATTTTTGAAGGAAAAATGTAGTTGAAACAAGAGATGGATGATATTCAATACATTCTAATCCAAAAAGGAACAAATTATGCCCTTCTCAAATGATATTAATATTTCACACAGGAACTACATAAATGTAAACTTCAATATGAATCCTATGGAGGTAGAAATCAAGAATTAGATAGTTAAAGAACGAAACTAGAATATTAGCTTCTTCCATAATTCTCTCCTTCAATGAAGAAGCTCTAACCAAATTTCTTCTCTAAAAATAGATCAACGGATGAAGTTTGAGAAGGATGAGGAGATAGAAAGGGACTTACTCAAAACACTTTTATTCTCTACTTCATGAACTTGATGTGGATCGCCCCTCACCACTTAAAATATTATAGAATATATTCCCCTATGGTCACAATAGAACATAATAGTAATCTAATGTATCCAATATGTTTTGAAGAGGTTGAGAAGATAATCAAATATATGGCTCTAGAAAAATCTCCAAGCCCTGATGTCTCCATCATAAATTTCTTACGAGCTTGGTAGTACATCTTTGTAAAGGATATATGGGAAGTAATGGGGGAATCCAGGCAGTCAAGATCAATTCTTCAAATCTTTGACTCAACATTCCTTTCTCTCATTTCAAGAAATAAAGAGGGCACTCTTATAGGTAAGTTCTACCCCATACCTCTATGTATTGTTTTCTATAAGATCTTTACTAAGCTCAGAGATAAACATCTAAAACCACATCTCAATTCCATTATATCATTAGATTAGGGATGATTTGAGGAAACTTTGCAAATCCTAGATGGGTGTATCCTTTCCAATGAATTTATTCACTCTAAGAAAATGTATAAATGCACTGGCATGCTAATGAATTTAAATATTTGTAAGGCTTATGATTATTTCACCTAGAATTCTCTTTTTGAAATTATTCAAGCCTTTCCATAAGGAATGGACATCATGGATTCTTTGATTTCTTCTCCCTTTTCTTACATCTTGGTTAATGGATATCCGTCTAAGCCCTTCAATCCTTCTCAAGGAATTCATAAAAGGGGACCTTGCATCTCCCTTGATGTATGTCATTATTTCTAAAGGGTTGGGTCATTTTATCAAATGAGAAGTTTCTACTATCTCCATTCAAGGCCTCTCTATTTCTCCTAACATGGACCCTCTCTCCCACCTCTTATTTGTCGATGCAACCCTCTTATTGGGGACCCCATCTAGGGAAAAGATAAAGCCTTCAAAGAAACACTAAATACCTTTATGTTAGCATGTGGAGTAATTTTCAATAAATCTAAAGCCCATATCTTATTTTTTAATGTTCATGTAGTCATTGAAAGGAATGTCAATTGTATCCTAGGATTTTAACAGGCTTCCCTTCCTTTTAGATGTTGGGGATCCCCCTTGATCTAGGTGGTTATTGGTGGCTACATTCCTACTCCACTTGGACCACCACTATTGTTTCTTTCAATTTTTCAGTTTCCTTAATTGTAGCACAATTTACTATTTTTTGTGGATTTTTCGGACCTGAAGTTGTAGAGCAGTTTTGAGGCCTTAAACGACATTTTTTTGCAAAATGGGAAAACAAGAGTCTCTAAATTCCTTGTGTAGTTTAAATTTATAGTCATCATATATATATTTCTAACAAGGTATTTTGGGCGTCAAACGGAGATCGTATACCGAAATTACGACCCTCAGAAGTTGATGTACCAATTTACCTGAACAAGGCCCATAGTTTTGGTGTTTCATCTCCTTTAATTTTTTGGATCTTTATGGTTTTCCTTTGTTTCTCAATAATAAATAGGTCTTAGAGCCTCATTGTAACACAATTCAGTGGCATGTATCTTCCACATCGCTTCCCATTGATAAGCTACCATCGCCCTAGCTAATTTATTTCCATTTCTGTATGTAAGCATATTTCATCTCTTTGATATTAATGAAATGAAGTTTTATTTCTTTTGCACCTTTGTGTTTATGTGTATATCTATATTTTGTTGTGATCCTGCATAATTCTAGATCAATGGTATAAGAGGGCTCAGCTCTTTCTTTATTTCTCTTTACATGTCCCCAACGAAGTCAGGGTATAAGGAGTTAGGGCTTGAACTAGTTGAACCTTAGCAAGACAAGCCTAGCAAACTTGGACAACCTACAATGGAGGAAGAAAAGAAAGACTGGGGGGTAGTAGATCCTTTCAAAATATTGTTCGAGGAAGCCCTTAACCAACAAAGGAATGCGATGATGGATAACTTTGCCTAGATCCTTCAGAGGCCACCCATAGGCGACACATCTTCATCCAACAACCACTCTGCAGGGACCACTCCTTTTAAGGTACAAGTTAAATTTGACATTCCCATATTTAAAGGGAAGATAGATGTAGACATGATAGATAGATTGTTAAATTTGTTGGAAGCATATTTTTCAGTTCATGACTTTTCCAATCTGGAAAAGATTACTTTTGCACTCGTCAAATTCGCCCTACATGTCAAGGATTAGTGGGAAACCTACTGTGAACAAAAGGATGAGAGGGAATCCTCACTGTTTTCAGTTGTACCCACTTGGAATTATTTCTGACATGCCATCAAAAAATAATACCACCCTATCAGGAGATATGAAGATAAAGACATAAAGTGGACCATACTACAGCAGGGAACGGACCAAGATGTGCTGAAGTTAACAAATGTTTTCCATACCCTTCACACGAATCTGGGTATCAAGGATTCTAAGAAAAATTTGGTACTCAAGTACCATGACTATCTACACAAGTACATCCATTATGAGATAGAGTTCCTAGACATCTCCTCACTTGGACCCGCCTATCGATAAGTTGTCAAGATCGAGTAGAAATTTAAACATAAGAAGCGAAATTTTGGATCTGTGAATCTGAAGCAAAGGAAAGGCACCCCTAAACCATAGAATAAAGGACAAAGAAAAGGCAGGGTGATGTAGGACAACCCGCTGAAGTTGCAAGAAAGAAAAACACCACGAGGATAAAGAATGATATAGGGAAATGGTCTGAGTTCCATAAGAGCCCCACTCACAACACAGGTTAGTCTCGAGTTAAGTAGTAACTGGGTGCTGAGCTGAAGGCTTCCAAATCAAATGCATGATTATTGATGTGGAGCCTAGTGCCATCATTGCCATGACCAAGATCCAGAAGGATGAGCAAGAGATCCAGAGGAGGGGAAGCAACTCTCCAACTCACAAATGTGGATGAAGGGTTCTCCACTGCAATTCATTTTAGAGAGGAGTGAAAATAACCTGATTTTAGCAGAGTTCATGAATCATTTAGGCATACCGACCACACCACACCCACAACTATATGCCATCGTGTGGATTCACCAAGGGCGAGATCTCTGCGTCAACCAACAATGCCGGCTTCCCTACAACATCAAGGCCTTCACAGATGAGGTACTATCTAATTTTTCTCCTCTTAAAGTTTGTGATGTATTATTATGCCACCCATACTTGTGGAAGAGGCATGTTGTGTATGTGTCTAGACCTCTCACTGTTATTATTACTTTAGGCAATAAGTTATACATGATACTAAATGTAGCATCGCCTACTGCCATTTCTTTGACCACTGTGAAGAAATGCAGTAAGATCATTTCCCATACTAAGATTTTGTTTTTTCCTTATGATTCACCCTCATGGAAAGAAGAAGATTGTGGCCGCGACCTCCAAACAAGGCTCCTCTACATGGTAGCATCAAATGGACAAGGTTGTGGAGGAGTACAAGGACATATTCACCTCACCCACAAGGGTACCTCTACATTGTCAGGTCAGACACCCCATCGATTTGACCACAGGCGTTTCCCTACCTAATGGACCGATCTATTGATGCTCTATTATGGAGAATGTTGAAATCAAGAGGCAGATTCAGGAGATGTTGCAAAAAGGGCACATCAGACCAAGTTCATTGCTATGTGGGAGGCAAATTGTGTTGGTACAGAAGAAGGATGGGACCTATAGACTTTGTATTGAATATCAGGCACTAGACAAGATCACTGTCTTGAATAGGTATCCAATCTCATAGATTGATGACCTTCTAGACCAGCTCAATGGAGCCTATGCCATTTCCAAACTTCTCATAAAGAAGCAAGGCCTATGTACTGCTCTACCTACTCCTACTTGACCTTGGGAATTTATTTCCATGGATTAGATATCGGGCCTTCCTTCTACTAAGCATGGCAACTACTGGGTTTTCGTGGTCGTCGACAGATTCTCTAAGATGGCTATTCTAGCAGATTGAAAGAAGAGTATCATAGAAGAAGCCATTGCTAATCTCTTCTTTGAACAAGTGTGGATACACTTTGGGATCCCATGGTCCATTATCTTGTATCAGGACAATAGGTGCCTAAGCACATTTTTGTTGAGTCTTTAGTCCATGTTGGGTACCAAGCTCACTTAGTCCATGGCTTTCAACCCCCAATCCAATGGCCAAACAGAGGCCATCAAGAGCATGATTATACATATTCTACGCATGTACAACTCGAAACATCAATGCACATGGGATGAAAGCCTCCCTTATGTCCAACACATCTACAACAAAGCTCTCCATAGCTTAACTGACCATGGCCCCTTTTAGGTGCGATTGGGATTCCAACCACTATGTCCCATTGATGTGGCGATAAAAGTTGCAGCTACTCAGGTAGATTCAGCTCCTATCCAATTCAAAGCTAACAGGGATAAAAACTTCATTGAGCACATTCAACACATCTACCACCAAGTCCATGACATATTGGATATAGCGAATGCTAAGTACAAGCAATGGCATGGTCAACATCAGGTGCCACACAAGTTCCAAGTGGGAGATAATGTTTGGCTACATCTGTAGAGGTAATGCCTTTCTAGGCTCCACCGTAAGCTTTGCCCACTCCGATATGGGCCATACACTTACCAAGGTTGTAGGGGACAATCCCTAGGAGCTTAGCATTCCACCATTCCTTCGCCTGCACCTAGTATTCAATCCAGACCACCTTTGGCCATACTTTCCACCATTGATGGGCACATCCAACATTGTAGAAAAACTCACACTAGAAAAGTTAAACCCAAACTACATGGAACAAACCACAACTGAACAGATCATGGACACACAGATATAGAACACTTACCAATAGAGGATCCACCTATATCAATTTGTGAAAGCAGGTTGTTGGGTGTGGAGCCTGATTATCTTCTTTATTAAAAGGTATCGTCACATTCACCCCCAGTTCATAACAAGGTGACAAAACCACCCATTTGATTGAAGTCAAGGGGGTCCATTGGGTCGATAACGATTTTATGAGACCCTCGTGGCAGGAGTTCCGGGGAAGCATCCATACAGCTAAAAATAGATGTAAAATTACCTTGTAAAATATTGTAATCTCGTAGTCAATATGAGTCATTCATTAGGGAGATGATCTGATCATAGAAGTTAGGTTTAATTTAGATTTTTTTCCCTAGAAGAAAACCCCTCATTATATATGAATAAATTGTACTGCAGCTATGTATATGTGTATACTAAGCGACGAAGAGAGAGGAGATTTTCTTAGAGTGAAGAGGAAATTACAAAGGATTTGTTGTTGGTTATATCTCTTCATTTTGTTGGATAATATAAAGGAAGGACTGGTTATTTCTCCATGGACATAGCCCGGATTGGGTAAACCACGTATATCTGTGTCTCTCTTGTTTTGTGTGTTTTCTATATTTGTGTTTCTAGAATATTTTATCTATTCCACTGCTCTGTAATATATAATTTGTTAATAACTGGTATACAGGACGAAGGTATATTTGGCCAATCAAGTCATAGGAGAGAAGGGTTCCTATTTTGAGTGGGAGCAATGGCAGAAGATGGTAGGTTTAGGGTTGAGAAATTTAACGGAAAAAATACCAACTGTAAAAGATGCAGATGAAAGATTATTTGTATCAGAAATATTTGTACCTACCATTGAGCAGAAAAACAAAGAAGATGATGAGTATGACAAACACAGAATGGGATATTCTCGACCGAAAGGCACTTGGAACAATATGGCTATGCCTAGCAGCATCAGGTGCCTTTTATATTTCAAAGGAAATGACAACTGAGGGTTTAGTGTTGGCATTGGAAAAACTATATGATAAACCCTCATCCTTAAATAAGGTATTACTTATGAAGCATTTATTTATTATGAAGATGTTAGAAGGTGGATCTGTTGTTGATCATTTAAATGAATTTAATATGGTTACCAGTCAATTAAGTTATGTAGGGGATTTTTTGATGATGAAATTAGTGCTCTGTTATTTCTATGCTCATTTCCAAAAAGTTGTAATGGTTTAGTTATGGCCATTAGTAACTACGTCTCTAGATCTAGTACTTTAAATTTTGATGATGTTGTCGGTGCAATCCTTAGTGAGGAAATGCAATGGAAAAGCTCCGGTGAGACATTAGGTAATTCTTTGAATTCAAATAATAGAGGAAGAAATATGGAAAGAGGAAAGAGCTCAAGGTATAACAGTAAGTCAAGGAAAGGAATATCCAAGTCGAGATCCAGGATAGTGTGTTGGAAATGTAGGAAGAAAGGAAACCTGAAGAAATTTTGTAAGCCTCGGAACGGAAAAGAAGGAGACACACAACAAGAAAATAATCATGAAACAAATGTGATAGGTGATCTGTTGCAATATTCTTTGATTATTTCATTAGAAAATATTATTGATGTCTGGGTGGTAGATTCAGGGGCCTCATTCGATGCCACACCTAATAGGAAATGTTTTCATGATTATGTTCAAGTATATTTTGGTCAAGTTCGTTTGGGTGATGATAAGCCCTATAAAATCATTGGAATGGGTAGATTTTTCATATAACATTAGAATCTTTAAAACCAATGGATATTGAAGGAGGTAAAGGATGTTACAGATTTGAAGAAAAATATAATTTCAAGAGGGAAGCTGGGAGGTCAAGGTTGCGTAGCTACTTTTACAAATAAAACCTGGAAGGTCACTAAAGGAGCCTTGGTAAAATAAAAAGCAGAAAAGGTTGGTACATTGTATTTATGCAATGGTATTTCTAATTATGTTAATTATATAACCCCCACAAGAGCAAACAAAACATTGTGTTATCATAGGCTTGGGCACATGACTGAGAAGGCAATGCAAATTATTCACTCAAGAAAATTGTTTCCAGGTTTGAAGCATGTTGTTTTAGAATTCTGTGAGAATTGTGTTCATGGAAAATAGACGCGAGTCAGATTCCTCAGAGTTGGGAAAGAAAAGAAGAGAGAAAAATTATAGCTTGTGCATATAGACATATGGGGACCTTCTTAGGTATCAGTGCTTGATGGCTCTCATTATTATGTTACTTTTATTGACGATACAACCTGAAAAACCTAGATTTATTATATTCGAAATAAATCTGATATATTTGATACTTTCAAGAAATGGAAAGCTTTAGTTGAGAATGAGATAGGAAAGAAGTAGAAGTGTCTAATATAAAAAAATGGAGGTGAATATTATAGCAAAGGGTTTGATAAGTATTGTTCAGAGCGTGGAATTCACAAAGAGAAGACAGTTCAAAGAACACCACAAGAGAATGATGTGTCAGTAAGGATGAGTGGTACAATCATGGAGCATGCAAGGTGCAGGAGAATGCATACAGGATTGCCTTTAAAATTTTGAGAATATGTTGTAGATACTATTGTTTATCTAATGAACAGAGGGCCTTCAATTTCCTTGGATGGTGGTCTTACAGAGGAAGCATTGGCAGGTAAAAAGGTAAATTACTTATTTTTAAATAATTTTGGTTGTGAAGCCTTTGTCCACATTAATAAGGAAAATATAACAAATCTTGAGGAAAAATCAAAGAAATGTACCTTTATTGGATATGGCCTTAATGCTTTTGGTTATCAATTTTATGGTTATGAAAAACACAAAATCATTAGGAGTAGATATGTCATATTCAATGAAAGTATCTTGTATAAGGATCAAATGTATGAAAAGAAATAGGAAAAATAAAATAGAGAATACACAGTGCTTGATGAAATCATATAAAAAGTAAATGTGTCTGAAAATCATAATGATCAATAGTCATAACAAAAACAAACACAATTGCATCAACAAGCACCTCAAACAGCTAAAAGTGGTGTTAGAATATCTACCACGATAAGTATACCCATTGAACGATACTCTCCTTCATTATATTATGTATTTTTGACTAATTCTAGTGAACGAGAATGTACATAACCAAACTTGGGACTTAGTTAGGTTGTCTTCATGAAAAAAATATTCCAAAATAAATGGGTTTACGGGTTAAAGAAAGAAGATTGAGGTAGAAAAAGGTAAAGCTACACTTGTGGTGAAGGGGTTTGCACATAAGAAAGGTATAGCCCTTGATGAAATATTTTCTCTTGTTAAAATGACTTCAATTAGAGTTATTTTAAGTCTAATACCAACAGAAGATTTACATCTGCAGCAGTTAGATGTAAGTACAACATTTCTCCATGGAGATTTGAAGGATTAGATCTTTGTAACAGCCACAAGGATATGAGGTCAAAGGGGAGGAGAAACTAGTGTGTAGGTTGAAGAAGAACTTTTATCGCTTAAAATAGGCTCTGAGGCAATGATATCTAAAATTTGATAGGTTTATGTTTGAACAAGGTTATACTAGATGTCACTCTTACCATTGTGTTTATATCAAAAGGAAAAATGATGGAAACTATATTATATTGTTATTGTATGTAGATGACATTCTTGTTGCAGGGTCTAACATGTAGGAAATAAATTCACTGAAAGGAAAATTGGAAATTTCATTTTTAATAAGGATTTGGATGTTACAAAACAAATACTTGGTATGAGAATAACTAGAGATAGGAAAAACCACAAATTAACATTGTCTCAAAGTGAGTATATACAATAGGTATTAGAAAGATTAAATCTGTAGAATGCAAAACCAGTTGGTACACCTTTGGCTAGCCATTTCAATCTAAGTAAGGCAATGTGTCTCAAGACTCGGGAAGAGATGGATTATATGTCTAAAGTTCCATATGCATTAGTAGCTCGAAGCTTAATGTATGCAGTGGTCTAGAGATGGCTTATATTGCACATGGAGTGGCAGTTGTAAGTGGGTACATGAAAAATCCAGGAAAACAACATTGGATGGCAATGAAGTGGATTCTTAGGGATTTGAGAGGTACCAAAAATCAAGAATTATACTTTGGTGGTTCAAACATTTCTATATAGGGATATGCTGATGTAGATATGGCAGGTGATATATATAATAAGAGGAGCTCCACAAGGTATGTGTTTATTGTAGGTGGAAAAAGTATCAGTTGAATTTAAAAAATTAAAATTGTTGCTGCAATTTCAATGACAGAAGCAAAGTATGTTGTTCATATAGAGGCTAGTAAAGAAATTATTTGGTTGCAAAGGTTTACGGATGAATTAGGTAAGAACCAGGAGATATGCATGTTATATAGTGATTGTCATTCATCTTGAATATAACTCAACATTTGATTCTAAGACTAAACATATACAACTCAAGTACCATTTCATACTGTCAGTGTTGGAAGATCGACAGTTGAAGCTGGAAAAGATACATACTAGCCAGAATCCTATAGATATGTTAACAAAAGTTGTAACCAGGGAGAAACTAATATTTTGCTCAGCCTCAATTGGTCTTCAAGTATGATGACGAAGGTGAGAAACAACCAGGTCCAAAGTGGAATCATTGTCCAGCAAATGAAGCAGTGGTGGAGTTGTTATAATCAGTATCCAAGTGGGAGATTATTGGGTGTGGAGCCTGGTTATCTTCTTTATTTAGAGGTATCAGAGCGTTGGACCCTAGTTCATGATGGAAAACTGCGTTGCCTATTTTATTTCTGTCTAGGGTGTCTAGGTGATGGAAATGACGATTTTATGAGATCCCCCTCCTCGCAGGGGTTTAAGGGAAATGCCCCTGAAGCTAAAAATAGATGTAAATTTGCCTTGTAAAATATTTTAATTTCGTAGTCAATCTGAGCCATTCATTAGGTGAATGATCTGATGGTAGAAGTTATGTTTAGTTTAGGGTATTTTCCCTAGATGAAAATCCCTCGCTATATACGAGGGAATTGTATTGCAGCTATGTATATGTGTATTCTAAGTGAGGAAGAAAGAGGAGATTGTGTCAGAGTGAAGAGGAAATTACAACGAATATGTTGTAGGTTGAATCAATTCATTTTTCTAGATAATGGAAGGACTAGTTGTTTCTCTGTGGATATAGCCCAAATTTGGTGAACCACGTATATTTGTGTCTCTCTTTTTTTATGAATTTTCTATGTTTTTGTTCTGCAATATTTTATGTATTCCATTTCTTTGTATATATAATTTTCCAACCATGGCCAACTCCTTCACCAAGGCAAGTGGTTCAATAGGAATAAGGTTCAATAGAAGTTTCTCGATCTCATGGGGATGCTCAACACCATGGGGACCATTGCTCCCTAAGGGGGAGGATAGATCCAGGTGGATATTTTTGGCCACCATCCTATTCCACTTGGACCCAACCATTGTTTCTTTCAAGTTTTTAGTTTCCTTAATTGTAGCACAATTTACTATTTTTTGCAGTTTTTCATGTCATGAACTTCCAGAGCAGTTTGAGGCCCTAAACAATGTTTTATTGGAAATTGGGAGAACATGGGTCTTCAAAATCATGTTTGTATTCAAAATATATATTCCTCAGATAGATATTTCTAACAAGGTATTGTGTGCATCAAATGAAGATTGTATGCAGAAGTTACTACCGCGGGAAGTTGATGTACCAATTTACCCCAATAGGGCACATAGTTTGGCACTTCATCTCCTAGGGTTAGGCTTTTGGATGTTTTGGAGTTTCCTTTATTTATAAATAGTAAATAGGCCTTAGAGCCTTATTGTAACATAGATCAAAGGCATGTAGTTGCCACATCTCTTCTCAGAGATAAGTGTCCATCACCCAAGCTAGTTTATTTCCATTTCTGTATGTAAGCATATTTTAGTTCTTCGATATTAGTGAAATGAAATTTTAATTATGTTGAACCTCTATGTTTATGTGTGTGTATATATATATATATATATATATATATATATATATATATATATATATATATATATATATATTTGCATTCCTATATAACTATGGATCACCCCTACTAGATAAATCCCTAAGGAATAAATATTGGGTATATCTTCTCCTTAAACTTAAAATTATACTTTTGAGTTGGACCTTCCAATTCCTCTGTTAGGTCCCTATACTACTAGTGTAACCCCTTATTATTATTAGTGCAATGACCTTATTGCATTATTGTGCCCATATAGTCCCCATGTTGTTATTATTGTTCCCCATATAAGCCCACTATTGTTATTGTTGTGCTCCTACAATATTATTGTTATGTAGGCTCTGATTATATTGGGACCCCTTAGACTCCTATATATAAAAAAGGAGGTCTTGTCATTTTTATCATACAAGAATTGTTCATTTGTGTAATATACAGGAGGTTTCCCCCTCAAAGAGGTTTATTTTGAAGTTGTTGATCTATCTTTTCTTCTATTTTGTAGGCTAGTTGCATAACATTTGGTATCAGATTTTTGGATTCTAGGGTTTCGTTGCTTCAAACAGGTCATCGTGGAATGTTCACTATAATGTTTTTTCTAAGAAGTTTCAAATGCTAAATTAAAACCCTTTTGAGCCAAAATATTGATGAACCTCGGGTCGAGATTTCAGATCTTGTCTCGCTATATGTTCGGAGATACGATCCAAGGAAGATAGGGTTTTTGCAGGCTCCCGAATTATATCTCAAACAGATGAACTGGGGAAACTCATCATAACTTTCTATCTGAGCATCATATTGAAATTTCGTAAAAAGTTATAGTAATATGATAGATTTCATTTTTCTTTCTATCATTTCTAGGTCTGAAGGTCAAAACAGTGGCACGTTGCACTTCGTACAAATTCCCTCTACTGAACTAGTCTATAATCATGCCATCGTGCGATATTTGGAATAACTCTTTCTTGGAGAATCCAATATTGAACAGAATTATGTGCTTGGAAAGAGGACTCAGAGGGCTACTGCAAAACTAAATTTTAGACGTTAGAGATTTGAAACTACAGAGAAACAACAGATTCCATATTGAGCTCCAACGAAGCAAAAGGGTGTAGTCTTTTTCAAATTTTGCATCAGTTTGATTTGAAAAATTACTTTGAAGTAATTCAAAGGGCATAGTGAAGCATAATTATCATTAAATGATTCACCTAAGAAAGAAAATGGAAACACCTAGTAAAGAATATGAAATTTCTACCATGACTCATGAAGAAGAGGAAGAAATGCAACATGATATATCAAACTTACAAGACCAAGTGCAACAAATTTCACTCTCACAGAAAGTAACAGAAGCTAAGATGGATGGTTTAAGGCAAGGCGTGGAAGCTAGGATGAATGGTGTGGAAGCTAATATTGATGGCATGGACTCTAATATGGACGGTTTAGAAGTAAACATTGAAGATTTGGAGAAAAATATGGAAGGTTTGAAAGGAGGTTTGACAAAATTGGTTCAAGAAATTCTTCCTAATGAATAAAAGATAGTAGAGGAAATTCATGATGAGAACAAAAAAAGCGTTGATCATGATTCCATAGAATCTAATTTTGGATTGAAGACCCACCATCTTCTAAATATCTATATGAGGAAGTTTGATGACAAGGATGCCATAAAATGGATAGTACAGATGGAGCAATATTTAAATCTCCATAATGTGCAAAACACACAAAAAGTACACATTGCGACTTCATATTTAGAACCCAATAAATTTATATGGTATCGATGGCTTTGCTCTCGTAACAAATTTTCACTTGGTTAGTTTTATAGAGGAAATTATAGCACATTATGAGGATAAAAAAAATAACCCCTTCTTTATCCAGTCGATAAATTTGAGACAAAAGGGTTCAATGGTGGAGCACATTGAGGAATTGTAAAAATTGAATATAAGGGTAAAAGATATTCTAGAGGAGCATAGAATTGACGTGTTCATAGGGAATTTAAAGGATAACATCCAACATGAGGTTTGCCTTTGGGAACCTGATTCATTAGAGAAGGCATTCAATTTGGCAAGAATAATAGAAAGAAAAATTATGGGAACAAGGAATCCTACCACTCACAACTCTAAATATGGAAGTTTTGTTCCCCTAGCCTTCCACAATGTACAAGGTTGACACCACAACAATTGGAAGAAAAAATAGCAATAGCCTATAGGGCTTTGTTACAGTTGTGATAGAAAATACACTACAGGTCATAAGTGTGGTGAGAAGAAATTTTTTTACATCGGTTGTGAAGAGGAGGAAGAAAATGAACTAGAAACATCAAAAGAAGAGGATATACACCAGGAACCAACCCTACAGAAAGAAGAAATGAATCCAACCATATCTTGTAATACATTGGCAGGAATTACCACTCCATGAACTCTCAAGATAGAAGGACATATCAAGAATAGAAAGGTAATAGTGTTATTCATTTGGGTAGTACCCATAATTTTATTCATTGTAAGATAGCCAAGGAATTAAATTTCTTCCTATATCCAGCACTAGAGTGTCAAGTGATGGTTGCAAATGGAGGATCCATAAACTACTCTGGAAAGTGCCATAATCTTAAGATATCCATGGGAGAATATGTAATTAATAGTTCAATGCTTTCCATTCCAATAGGTGGTGCTGATGTTGTAATAGGAGTCCAATGGCTAGAATCTTTGGGTGCAATTTCTTTTAATTTTCAAGAACTTTTCTTGGAGTTATTTTGGTAAGGAAAGGAAGTTGAATTAAGGGGTATCCCATGGAAATTGGGAAATATAATCAACTCTAACAGCATGACAAATATTCTAAGGAAAGAACAGTGGGTCATAATTGCACAATTATGTTCACTAGAGGTCCCACATTGAAATCATCTATTTCTCGACATCTCCAAAATGTTTTGGATAATCATTCCAAGTTATCTGAGACTCCCAAACGCCTCCCACCTATTCGTGATCATGATCATGTTATTTATTTTATTCCAGGAAGTGTTCCCTCAAACATCAAGCCTTACAGATATCCACATGCCCAAAAAGTTTGAAATTAATCGTGTGGTTGCGATGCTAGAGGTTGGTATAATTCAACATAATCAATGTTCTTTCTCTGCTCTAGTGGTATTGGTACACAAGAAACATAGATCATGGAACATGTGTCCAGATTATATGGAGCTCCACAATGGTGGGCTCCAGTATTGTAGCAATAATGCTACAACTCCTGGAACTCCCTTATTTAATTTTATCAACCCGGTAGTTCGTAACAAACTTGGAAGCGACGGTGCTGTATGCACAAGTACTAGCTCTTGTCACAGCTGTCACTTGGTCAGCTGGCACAAGTCCGCTAGGGCTCAAGACAACTTCTATATGCTCGCAGAAGAAGCTTTCTAAAAGATGGACGAAGGCTATCTCAAAGGAAATTAATATACTTTGCAAAAATGAACTGAAAGCCAACCAAAACATGGAAACCCTAGTAAACCCTAATCTGACTAGTCTAATCGCTATGATGCAATGGTGGGAGTGCAAACTTCTAGAAATGATGCCATTACTTCTAGTGATATGAGATGCATGAATTTAAAATAATTCTACTGAACAGGACATTGTTTTTGTATTTTTGTTTAAGTGGTTGGAGTTATTATGATTTTGTTTCTTATTAGGGTTGGACTATGCAGGGGTAGTTCGAAGGGAAAGAAAGCTTGGGAAAGGTCAGGAGGGATAGGAAAGGTTCCAGGGGATCCAAAACATCGTTCCACAGAAGTCCACAACATTCAGGTGCTCGGCAACCGAGTTTGCAGGCTTCTACAGGATGTCTGCAGGGGATCCTACAGGATGTTCAGAGATTTCTACAGGAAGTCTACTAACTTCTACAGGATGTGCTATGGTTGGAGTTTTGGGTGATGGAGGAGTGAAGGAGTGGTATGGGTGGATGGGTAAGGTGAAGGAGGAGTTTGTGGTGGCTCAGGGACAGAGATATGAGATGAAGAAAGAGTGGGTACAGTTGGTTGGTGAATAGAAGGGTGGAAGCAAGGAAAAGTTGAAAAGATGGAGCTACGTGAGAAGTAGATGGGTTGGAAGGCTAATGAGCTGAACAGAGGTCGAGCAAGTGGCTTCAGGTGTGGTGGAGAAGAAAAAGAACACGATAAAGTGATGCTATGCAGTGTAAAAGAAACAAATCCTCTATATCTTGCACAAAACCGAGAATTCCATCAACCTATTCTAACTGTGTTATTAAACCAATGAACAGCAATGTAAAGTGTGGAGAAAAATCGTGCATGGTGTTGGAACGAAGCAGTAGTGCTCCAGAGCAGAATGCATGGATGGATCTACAATTGAAATGACTGTGTGGCAACTTGCATGAAAGCATAAGACTGTGGTTTTTGGTGGTTGGTACAGCCCACACCCCCAATCTCTAAACATAGATGGCAGCGAGTGCACTATCAACCTTTTTTGGAGCTCTAATGGATTACAATCCTCCTAATCTAATCTAAGCAACTAAAAGCACTGGAACTGTAAACTAATCCTACTCAATCACATAATAGAAATCAAATCAGCAGACTGTAAATTCTAAATGCATGTCAAAACAGAGGAATAAAGTGTTGAAAGGAAAGTTAAATAACAATACAAGGAAGAGGATGTCTATTGCTCTCAGGTTGGGCCCTAACCTGAGAGCTATAGCTCCCTTAAGAACTCAGAATTGAATCCAAAGCTGCCTACCTTTATTAAAAGATCATAATCATGAGTCTAACATCATGCCAAAACTGGCTTACACTGGCTAACCCAAATTGACTAACTGAAATGAGGTCTTAAGCCCTCTTATTTATACAATTTGAGGACCCAACAGTCCTCCTAAAATTTAGGGACTCGGCTGCCCAAGACTTGTAGTTAACAACAGTCCTACTTGACTTGCTTGGCTGCCCTTGTGCTGATTGATTTGGTGGCCCTTGAACTCCGAGCTGATGGTGGAGAATTCGAGGTAAGGGCCCATAAATGAAGGGGACACCTTCCTACAAATCCTCTAGCTTGTTCTCCCACGAATTTGGCTGCCAAGTGCTCATTAAGACCTTCAATTTTGTCTCCACGTTGACCAAAAAGGCTACACAAAGCACCCATTAGACTTGTTGGCATAATGACTCACCAAATTCACTCTATTAACATAAATATAATCAAAAACATGTAATAAACTAATGAGAATGGTGGATTAAGTCAAATTAGGAGGTTGAATGAGCCCAAATAATTGTCCATTTTTAGGGCTCATAATCACCCCCCTACTGAAAGTGTTGCCCATCCTCTGAGCAACCAATCTCTCTCCTCATCTTTGATGGCCCTGGTGGCTTCTTTGGCTAACATCTCGGCTGTTTTATCCTTTGGCTTCCCTCTTTTCAAACTTCCTGTAGAAACAGTTCGCTGGCTTCCTGTAGAAACAATCCTCTGTCTTCTTGTAGAAACAGTCGGCACTGTCTTAGCCTGCTTGGCTGAGGGTGCTTTTCCTTTCAGCTTGGCTGTGGCAGCCTTCATCTTCTCGCCCTTCTGCTCTTCTTCCTCACTGTCTACTGCTTTTCTTAGTGAATCCTCAGCCTTGTTATGAGTGCACAAGTATATGCAATCATATGGAAGAAATGGTGCCCTATTCTCTGATGGTGGAGAATTCGAGGTAAGGGCCCATAAATGAAGGGGACACCTTCCTACAAATCCTCTAGCTTGTTCTCCCATGAATTTGGCTGCCAAGTGCTCATTAAGACCTTCAATTTTGTCTCCAAGTTGACCAAAAAGGCTACACAAAGCACCCATTAGACTTGTTGGCATAATGACTAACCAAATTCACTTTGTTAACATAAATATAATCAAAAACATGCAATAAACTAATGAGAATGGTGGATTAAGTCAAATTAGGAGGTTGAATGAGCCCAAATAATTGTCCATTTTTAGGGCTCATCATCACCCCCCTACTGAAAGTGTTGCTCATCCTCTGAGCAACCAATCTCTCTCCTCATCTTTGATGGCCCTGGTGGCTTCTTTGGCTAACATCTCGGCTATTTTCTCCTTTGGCTTCCCTCTTTTCAAACTTCCTGTAGAAACAGTTCGTTGGCTTCCTGTAGAAACAGTCCTCTGTCTTCCTGTAGAAACAGTCCTCTGTCTTCCTGTAGAAACAGTCGGAACTGTCTTAGCCTGCTTGGCTGAGGGTGCTTTTCCTTTCAGCTTGGCTGTGGCAGCCTTCGCCTTCTCGCCCTTCTGCTCTTCTTCCTCACTGTCTGCTACTTTTCTTAGTGAATCCTCAGCCTTGTTATGAGTGCACAAGTATATGCAATCATATGGAAGAAATGGTGCCCTCTTCTCTGTCAAAGACAATTCACCAGCATTTTGTGTGAAAGAAAATATACCATCAAACTATCACCTCTCAGCTCCAAAGTAAGATCTTCATAGAAATCATCAAAGATGAACATCTTGCCAACAATTCCTGAAATGCTAAGTTGGACCAGTTAGCAGAATGAAGCCATCACCAAATCACCCCACTTTTCAAAGGCTTTGGTAAGCAGGTTATTGTGCTTAAGCATATTAGTAAATGGAATAAGTAGCAATATACGAACACACCCAAGTCCCAAGTTGAAAACACCTTCCTCTTTTATAAATTTCACAAACATCAGTGAAACAAGGAGACACAAGACAATCAATCAGAACCAAGCCAAAATAGTGTTTTCAGGACTTCCTGTAGAAAGTCCTGTAGCTGATTTCTGGCTTCCTGTAGAAAGTGTCTTCACTGTTTTGGTCTGCGTGGCTGGGGGTGTCTTCCCTTTTAATTTTGGTGTGGTTGCCTTGGTTTTGTCTTCACTTGTTTGAACTTTTTCAGTCCTCTCTGCCCTACTTTGCAATTGTTTCCTCCGGGGTGTTTGTGTCTTTATTTCACCCGCATCTTTGGTCTCAACAGCTGGTCTTTTTTCTTGCTTTACCTCTAGCTTTTCCTGTTGCTTTACTTGTGTCTTTTCCTGTGGTGGTCTGTCTTGGGTTTCCTTACCCCTCGCTTCCTCTTCTGCCTCAATGTGCCCCCTTTCCTCACTGCTGGATGAAGTGAGTTCCTTGGCCAGAATTCAGATATAATGCACTGTTTTGGCTTATGCTCTGATCAGAAGGGGAATTTTGTGTATGGTTTCCTCCTTTGATTCTCAAGATAGGGTTTCTCAGATGTTTGTATCTCCCTTTTCACCAATTCCCTGGTTATATTGCTGCTGCTGCCCCAAAACTTGACTGTCAAAATGAAATTAGGCTTTCACAGACAGAGTGCAAAGCTTAATTTCCACACCCACCAGCATACATATAACCATGTAAAATTCACATTTTTCACACAGGTTAGCCCTGACAGTGATTTATCTTTTCTACAAGAGAGATTTTAATTCAAGACCCTGGAGAAAATCTCACATGCAGACCATGAAGACAATTCCAGGCAGCGATAATAAAACAACTTTTGAATTCGTAGACAGACTTCCATTCACATTTTCCTTACCCCCTCAACACATCGAATTCACCACCTTTTGAATTATTTGCATGGGAAAGTTATGTTCAGGCCTACCTCACTGAGAATTTCCACCCTCGACGTGAACAGTCCAAGCTTCTTCGTATGTTGGGTTTCTTGTAGCACAGCTTCCTGTAGAAACGCCTGTAGAGTGTGATAGGTGGGAGATTTTTTAAAAACGAAAGAAATCTAAGAAATCAGGAAGAAAACTCGTAGAGGACCATTGGTTAACTGATCTGGAAGTAGTGGACATGTGCTTCAGTTGACCGTAGTTGAACAAAGAGTGGTGAGAGTTTCAGCCGAGCGTTGTTTAACTGCAGCGTGATTTGTGGTGAGCTGGAAAAAACATGTGTTGTCTTCATTCGAACTACAGTGATGTTATAAACTGTATGTTCTCCTCTATCTGTAATTATTTGACGTCCTGTGCACTGGAGTTCAACTGATCTACCACTAACTGTGTTTTTCAACTCCCACGTGAATGACTTACCCATGCATGTTGCGTGGTATTTTCCCGGATGAGTGCAATCGAATATGGCTACCTTTCTAACTGAATCTCACCATCTCATTCATTCATGCAATGCTTTAGATTAGATCTATGCAAACAGATGAACAAGGTTTAGTCACGTACCTGAAGTCAAACGACTACTTGTGAAGCTTTTTGCTGCTGCATGCTTGGATCCTTTGATTGCATGTGGCTTGGCTGCTAATCTTTGATTGCTTGTTCTTGTGCAGGTGTCCTCTGGCCAGATCTAAGCTCCAGGCAATTGTTTCCACGCTCAGATCTGCACCCTCAAGCTGCTGCTGCTGCATGGTCACAAAACCAGAACTTGTTTTCGCCATTTCTCCCAAACGGTAAAGCGGATTGATCTGAAACTTGGTGAGCATGTTCCTATCATCATTATGCATCTCCCATAGCAAAATCATAATCAATGGATGCACGGATTTGGAGCAAAGTGGAAAATGGCTGAACATTTCAGAGCTCGATTTCTCGGAAACCGTGCATCAGAATCGGCTGAAACTTCTTGGGTAGGTTACCATTACGCACCTGCATATCCCCATGAAACAGGTTTTGAAACGGATGCACGGATATGGAGAAAATGCAAAAATGGCTGATGGTGATGGAGGCTGATTTCTTGGAAACTGTGCACCGGAATTGGCTGAAACTACTCAAGCATGTTGCCATCACCCTTGTACAATTCCCCATAAAACGGTTTGTCAAATGGATGCATGGTTTTCAAGTTATGGAAAAAACAAATTTTGCTCCATGTGTTTTTGCTTCAAGGCACTTTGCATGTGTTTGCATGGAAGGGAAAACTGAGCTTGGGCTGTGATGCAGGTATGGAGATGATGGAGGAGGAGTTGGAAGATTGCATGAGGGCTTCTGAACCCTTGAGGAAGCTACAATGTTCGCTAAACCACTTTTTGGAATCCATGTCTAGTTTCCCACAATTTCTACAGGAAGTTCCTGTAGAAGCACAATGAGGTGGAAAAAATGATGGAGTAAGGCAAGGGATGGACACACAAGTGCTTGTAGGCCTAATCAACAGATTCCCACCATTAGATCCCATTTTAGACTTGAATTTGGTTCGCCCAAAGGTTCTACAGGATGTTTCCTGTAGAAATACAGAGCTTCATGTAGAAGGCACAAGAAAGATTCCTTTAACCTTGATTTGAGTGCTCCTCCTGTCATGAAACGTCCTTCTTGCAACCTGCAATGTCATTGCTGCAACATGAAATTATTCAATGGAGATTAGCTTTGTTTTTCTTTTTCTTTTTCTCTTTTTTTTTTTTGAGAAACAACTAGGGCGCCTCATGGAGGTTTTCACCCTAATTGCCTGCCTTGGGCGCCTCCAAGGGAGGTTTTCACCCAAAGATCTTATTCTCTTTTCTCCTTTTTTCCAACCCATTGACCGCCTCATGGAGGTTTTCAATCAATGAGCCAATCTAAGGCACCTCCGAGGAGGTTTTCACCTTAGATTTCTATTTTTTTCATTTTTTTCATTTTTTCCCTTTTTCATTTTTTTCTCTTTTTTCTCTTTTTTCTACCCTACCCTACTTGAAAAACAAAATCATTTTCAAGTATAAGAATACTTCCAATGGAGCCATGTGCACATCGAGATTAGAGAAAAAATGATGTGAAGGCTCGAAATGCATGCTTTGATAGGCATCCAGATCTTAGAGACCAAATGATCTGATTTTGAAGGGATCAAACATAGCTGAGGAAGAGAGTACTGCTGCAACTTAGTGACTGTCTGGAACCATGTCTCAATATAGCTTTGATATCCTTGGTCCTTTTGCTGATCTAGGTCATGTTTCATGTCACTTTCTACTATGACTTCCTCATCTTCCTCTTTTTGCTGATCTTTCTTTTGAATACATGGAAGATTTGATGGTAACCATGAGGGATCTTTCTTTATCTCTGATTCTGATGTCTTCTCTTCATCAAGTGCAGCCCATGATTCTTTGATCTCCTCTTTTGAATCTTCTTTTGCCTTTGGTCCTTCAATGTTGTCAATAGATTCTCTCTTTTGCAACACTCTTCCTGAGCTTTGGTGAACATCATTGAGCTCAAAATGAGTTATTTGCGTATGTTGTGCCTTAGATTTGCAATGGGGTTGAGCTGCTCCATTGTATGGCTTTGGAAATGGTACGGGTAGTTGAGTGGAGGTGTGAAATTGAGATGGAGATGGATGGCATTGTGGTTGGGTATGCATTTGGGGTTGCCTTGGTGGAGGAGGAGGCGATGGTTGTGGATGAGCAGGTGGTGGAGGAAAATGAGCGGGATGAGAGTTGTACTGGGGCCTCCACTCCTGATAAGGTGCATTCCACTGAGGCTGTGGCTGAGCATAAGAGTGAAATGAATGAACAACTGGTAGGGCATAATATGGATCTGTGAAGGAACAAGGAGGATATGACCAAGGAGGAGGTGTAGACCAGGAAGGATGAGCAGGGGGACCCCAAGAAGGCATGAAAGTGGCTTGATAGGGGTCATAATAGGTCTCAGGTGTCCCTTGCAGTTCCTGCCGGTAAGATCTAGGTCCATGCGGCCAACTTTGGTTCATGTAATAGAGTGATTCAGTGGCTCCTTTGGCTCTCTGATATGCAACTTTGAATCTCGGTAAGGAAAGGCACTGATCTGTAGGATGGTATTCTTCACAGACAAAACACACTTCTATGGAGTACAATGGACATTTGTTCCTAGGATGCTTTCTAGTGCACCTAGGACAAAAAATGACCAAAGCCCTCTTGGATTCCTCTTGCTTCTATTGGATCCGCAAGATATCCAGTTGCATGGCAAGAAACTGCCTCATATCACTCTTGAAATCTTTGATCTGATTTTCAAATTCATCTTTGGACAAGATGTTGCTCCCAACATCTCTGCTTGTAGCCATTTGCTCCAGAGGAACGTTTTCTTCTTCTTCTCCCCTAGAGGTTCTTCAAATATGTCTTGATGTCCACCCAGGGGTTCTTCAATCACAGCCATCGAAGAAGAGAGAAGGCTGTGTGAAGCAGTGGGGGTGTTTTGCAATCATTTTTCTAACTTATCTCTACTCCTACAAGGCATGAAATGAAATCTTTTTTCTTGATTTTTGCTTTTTTCTACTTCTACTTGCAAAACTGAAATAAATTGAACTGCAACTAACTATCTCGCTAAAATGAACATGCGGAATTGAAATGAAAGCAGGAAAAGACTAATCTATTTTGCTCAAATGAAATTGCAGGAATGAAATGCTAGTCTACGCTTGCGGAATTGACATGTTAATCTACGCTTCCAAAAATGAAATTGCGGAATTGAAATGCTAATCTACGCTTGCAGAAATGAAATTGAGGAATTGAAATGCTAATCTATGAAAGCAAGAAATGCTGATCTACTTTTGCATAAATGAAATTGCATAATGGAAATGAAATAAACTACTTAGCAGAAGGTTGTAGTAGAAAATAGAAGAATAGAAACAATCACCAATACTCTGCCGCTTCCCCGACAACGACGCCAAAAAGATGGTGGGCTCCAGCATTGTAGCAATAATGCTACAACTCCTGGAACTCCCTTCTTTAATTTTATCAACCCGGTAGTTCGTAACAAACTTGGAAGCGACGGCGCTGTATGCACAAGTACTAGCTCTTGTCGCAGCTGTCACTTGGTCAGCTGGCACAAGTCCACTAGGGCTCAAGCCAACTTCTATATGCTCTCAGAAGAAGCTTTCTAAATGATGGACGAAGGCTATCTCAAAGGAAATTAATCTACTTTGCAAAAATGAACTGAAAGCCAACCAAAACATGGAAACCCTAGTAAACCCTAATCTCACTAGTCTAATCTCTATGATGCAATGGTGGGAGTGCAAACTTCTAGAAATGATGCCATTACTTCTAGTGATATGAGATGCATGAATTTAAACTACTTCTACTGAAAAGAACATTGTTTTTGTATTTTTGCTTAAGTGGTTGGAGTTATTATGATTTTGTTTCTTATTAGGGTTGGACTGTGCAGGGGTAGTTCGAAGGGAAAGAAAGCTTGGGAAAGGTCAGGAGGGCTAGGAAAGGTTCCAGGGGATCCAGAACATCGTTCCACAGAAGTCCAAAATTTTCAGGTGCTCAGCAACTGAGTTTGCAGGCTTCTACAGGATGTCTACAGGGGATCCTACAGGATGTTCAGAGATTTCTACAGGAAGTCTGCTAACTTCTACAGGATGTGCTATGGTTGGAGTTTCGGGTGATGGAGGAGTGAAGGAGTGGTATGGGTGGATGGGTAAGGTGAAGGAGGAGTTGGTGGTGGCTCAGGGACAGAGATATGAGATGAGGAAAGAGTGGGTACAGTTGGTTGGTGAATAGAAGGGTGGAAGCAAGGAAAAGTTGAAAAGATGGAGCTACGTGAGAAGTAGATGGGTTGGAAGGCTAATGAGCTGAACAAAGGTCGGGCAAGTGGCTTCAGGTGTGGTGGAGAAGAAAAAGAATACGATAAAGTGATGCTATGCAGTGTAAAAGAAACAAATCCTCTATATCTTGCACAAAACTGAGAATTCCATCAACCTATTCTAACTGTGTTATTAAACCAATGAACAACAATGTAAAGTGTGGAGAAAAATTGTGCATGGTGTTGGAACGAAGCAGTAGTGCTCAAGAGCAGAATGCATGGATGGATCTACAATTGAAATGATTGTGTGGCAGCTTGCATGAAAGCATAAGACTACGTTTTTTGGTGGTTGGTACAACCCACACCCCCAATCTCTAAACAGAGATGGCAGTGAGTGCACTATCAACCTTTTTTGGAGCTCTAATGGATTACAATCCTCCTACTCTAATCTAAGCAACAAAAAGCACTGGAACTGTAAACTAATCCTACTCAATCACATAATAGAAATCAAATCAGCAGACTGTAAATTCTAAATGCATGTCAAAACAGAGGAATAAAGTGCTGAAAGGAAAGTTAAATAACAATACAAGGAAGAGGAGGTTTATTGCTCTCAGGTTGGGCCCTAACCTGAGAGCTATAGCTCCCTTAAGAACTCAGAATTGAATCCAAAGCTGCCTGCCTTTATTAAAAGATCATAATCATGAGTCTAACATCATGCCAAAACTGGCTTACACTGGCTAACCCAAATTGACTAATTGAAATGAGGTCTTAAGCCCTCTTATTTATACAATTTGAGGACCCAACAGTCCTCCTAAAATTTAGGGACTCAGCTGCCCAAGACTTGTAGTTAACAGCAGTCCTACTTGACTTGCTTGGCTGACCTTGTGCTGATTGATTTGGTGGCCCTTGAACTCCGAGCTGATGGTGGAGAATTCGAGGTAAGGGCCCATAAATGAAGGGGACACCTTCCTACAAATCCTCTATCTTGTTCTCCCACGAATTTGGCTGCCAAGTGCTCATTAAGACCTTCAATTTTGTCTCCAAGTTGACCAAAAAGGCTACACAAAGCACCTATTAGACTTGTTGTCATAATGACTAACCAAATTCACTCTATTAACATAAATATAATAAAAAACATGCAATAAACTAATGAGAATGGTGGATTAAGTCAAATTAGGAGGTTGAATGAGCCCAAATAATTGTCCATATTTGGGGCTCATCACACAACATTAATATTAAAGATAAATTTATGATTCTTGTCATTGATTAATTATTTTATGAATGACATGGAAAAATTTACTTTACCAAGTTGGATCTTTGTTTAGGATATCATCAAATAAGAACTAAGACTGAAGACATTCCATAAACAACATTTAGAACTCAAAGGGTCATTATGAATTTTTGGTCATGCCTTTTGGCCTTACCAATGCACCTTCTACATTTCAAGGTTTGATGAATTCCATTTTCAAAGCCTTCCTTCGAAAATTTGTGTCAGTATTTTTTGATGATATACTAATCTACAAGTCTTGAAAGGATCATGTTCAACCTATTTGGAGGGTGCTCAAGCTATTGGAGGAGAAACAATTATATGCAAAAAGCTCTAAATGTTTTTTTTATCTCATGAAGGTGCTAAGGTAGACCCTAGAAAAATTAAATCCATTAAGGAATGGAAAATTCCCACATCCATAAAGCATCTGTGAGGATTTATCAAGTTGACAGGGTATTATCGCAAGTTTTTCAAGAATTATGGCAGAATAAAGACACCTCTAACAATGTTACTAAATAAAAATGCATTTTCTTGGACACCTGAAGCAACAAAGGCCTTTGAACATATTAAAGAGGTAATGTGCCAAGCATTGGTCTTAGCTACAATAGACATCAAAAAGCTATTTATGAGAAGGAAATGTTGGCATTTCTACATGCACCTAAGAAATGGTGACCTTACCTAATGGGAAGACACTTCTAGGTAAAAATGGATCATGATAGTCTTAAATATTTTTTAGAACAAATATTGTCTTCAGAAGAACAACAAAAATGGGTCACAAATATGTTGGGTTATGACTTTGAAATCATCTACAAAAAAGGGAAGAAAAATTTTGTTGCAGATGCACACTCAAGAAAAGATGAGGATGTGGACACATTGTTTTGTGTCATTTCTATTACCCAACCAGATTGGATAAATGAGGCAAGGGATGAATCGAGGAATGACGAAGAAGTGTGGACACTCATTCAAACATTGTAGAAAGATCCCAGTACATCTTATACATTTAGATGGGAAAATGATTCGTTATGGTACAAAGATCACTTATACCTCTATAAGAATTTCCATGTCAAACAAAAGATTCTTCTAGAATTGAACACCTCTCCCTTAGGAGGGCACTCAGGATTTTTAAAAGCTTACGACAGGGTTAAGAAAGAATTTTTTTGGGATGGCCTTAAATCTAATATTCAAAAGTTTGTGGCAAAATGTTTGGTTTGCCAACAAAATAAAGTTGAGACAATTAAGACCCCAGGTCTATTAAAACCTTTATCCATTCCAAGTCAATGTTGGGAGGAGGTTTCAATGGATTTTATCACAAGTTTACCCAAGTCTGAAGGAAAGAGTATCATCATGGTGGTATTTGATAGACATATGAAGTATGCACACTTTTGTGCATTATCTCATTCATTTAAAGCCATTACAATTGCTAGTGTATTTATGCAAACAATCGAAAAGGTACATGGGAACAAAAAGATTATTGTAAGTGATAGAGATCCCATTTTCACTGGAAATTTTTGGACATAAGTATTTTCTTTTCCGTGTACTTAGTTAGCTCATAACTCATCTTATGATCCACAATCTGATGGGAAAAATGAGATAGTGAACAAATGTTTGGAAGGTTATCTTCATTGTTTGGTATCTGATAAACAGACACAATGGGTCAAGTGGTTGCCTCTGGCTAAATGGTGGTATAACAGTTCCTTCCATAATACAACAAAAATGACACCATTTATGGCACTTTATGGATATCATCCACCCTCCATCACATCATATTTAAAATAAAATTGTAAGGTTCAAGTAGTGGAAGATGACATCGAGCATCATCAACAAGTTCTCAAACTCTTAAAGGATAACCTCACTTTAGTGCATAATAGAATGAAACAACATGCATATCAACATCGCAGCAAAAGAAGTTTTGATCTAGGTGACTGGGTTTTTCTATGAATAAAACCATATAAACAAATGTCCATCAAGAAAGATAAGAAGGATAATAAATTATCACCAAAGTATTATGGTCCATACTAGGTGTTACAAAAGATTGGTACTATGGAATACAAATTTAAGGAGTAGTCTACCTAGGCGGTAGAATGGCTCGTTTTCCGGCACCGGCCGGAAAATCGTCCGGCTCAGGCCACCGGCAATGTCTTCACCCTCCACCACCATCTGGGAGCTCCGCCACCCTCCTTCTCCGCTTCTCCGCCACCCTCCCTGGCCATCCTGACATTCCCTGCCAAGGCCTGACAAGATATCGGATTCGAATGCAGAGAATGGAGCCTGACATCCCCTGACAGACTACCCGCGGTGTATTGTTCGGGAGCTCCTTATTCCGGTTCCATTCAAATTGTCACCCGCGCGCTAGTTTCTGAAACTAGTTTAACGAATAACAAGCGTGAACGAACAGCAGGCGTGACATCAGTTAGGAATACCATCTTCTCTGGTTTCTTTTCATTTATACATTGTTATTATTATTATCGTGCCTGAATAACAGTAAAATATCAGTATGTTCAGTATGTCTCATTGCAATTCGATTGACTGTACTTGCAGAATTTCAGAACCTTTTGATGATTCTCTCTGCTTCTCCTTCTCAAGCCGAGAGAGATGCGTAACCAAGACCTTATCTAAACTCTGAAATAACTTATAAATTGACTTCTGGCACAGCTGATAATTATGTGAGATGTGATAAGCCTGTCCATCACTTAGCACTAAGGAAAATACTTGCCTGCACTTGTAATTGAAGCTTCTTAAGGTACTCGATTGCTTCGTCAAGCATGGAGGCTTTGTCAGTCTGCCAGAACAGAAAATCCCATTAGAGGCAGTTAGCCTAATTCCATTATCAAGTCAGATTTATCTTAATCCACAAAATCTTGAGGATCTATATTAAAAAGTGCAATCCTAAATCTCTCATCTTATTTGTGATAGTTGGGTTGTGAACAAGTATCCTACGACACTGGACCAAAAAACCACCTGAAGGACCTTCATGAATTAAAGTTGTTTCTTACGCTTATTTTTTAAATGCTATAGGCAAACTGCAACTAACCTTATTAGAGTTCGGAATGAGATTCTGAAGGGCTTTCATTTTTTCGTTGATTCTATTCCTCCGCCTCTGTGTTACGCACAATAAAGCAAATATCAGATCCAGAATAATTACATTGAAATAAAAATGAAGTATAACAGTCAAAGGCAGTCCCTGATACAGGATAACCGAGAGCATCCGCTGCAATGACATAGAGACAAGAAGCCAGAAGGCAGCCTGGCCTGATCAGAGAGTGAACCGTTGTTAGAGATGCAAAGGATATCTCACTCGGGTTTACCCTAACCTTATTATAACCTTAATCTGACAAAAAAGCAGAGATGCTTTGTTGTGCTAGATTATCCCCTGTAAATTTTGAACATATTCTTTTGAATGTAAGAAGTATTCTCTCAACGAAAATAGAAATGGGGTCGGGTACGACAGTCGAACCTTTTCTGATAAATTGTGAACTTCAGCTGCCCGGCTTCTTTTTGAAGAAGATGTCCCAGTAGAACACTATTTAAAATTTTCAGCAGAATCTTCTCGCGCCTTCTGTAATTACATAAATTAAGTAATTGGCAAAAAGAATAACCTCCATTTTGTAGGAGGGCCGGGAAAGAAGGAAATCATTCATTTACAAGACGAGAGGGTTTGGGCATTCCTCAAACATTTCAGAAACAAGAATTGTAGTAAATATGAAAATCATGAATTAGCTTCCATGTAATTTAAGAACCTTAAGTCTGTAATGACGCATCACTTTCCCCATTTAGCAAAGAAAAAGAAAAATGGAAAAGTATTCTCATTGGTAATAACATTTATGTTATAGAACCTGGGACGAAGCATAGTTACATGTATCAGTGATTTCAGATTCAAAAAGACTGATGCCTGTAAATCTTTTACAGGAGAGCACAATCAAGTGTGAGTTTCGATAGAAACAAAATGAAGTTGTTTCTTTCGCTGCGGACTACCAAATGCTTCATTTGACATTGCTGCTGCTGCCAACTTCTCTTTCTCAAGTTTTGAGACACGTTTGACCAAAATCTTACCTAGACCTTCCTCACTATTTTCATTATGGTGGTTTTGCTTTCTCTGCACTGGCTCAACAACATCGGAGGCATTCTTCACTGCAAGAATCTCTTATTCAAGCTCAGTTACATGCTCCAGGGGAATAGTACTGAGGTCACTATCCAGGCTTTTGATGTTCAGAATATCAAATTTGCTCTTCATTTCGAGTGTCTTATTCTCAGTTGAAAATACATTTGTATCTCTGTTCTCTTTATCATATTCAGTGTCAATACCATCTACTGGATTCAAATCAATTTCCATGCTTTGTTTCTTGGACAATCCTGATTTTGGCTGATGCATCTTTGTATATTTTTCTCCTATGGGAGTTAACTGTTCTCTTTCTGGCACATGGATCTTTTCAACCAAGATTGCATCCAAACCTTCAGCATTGTGTTGTTCTGATTCTGCTAGTTTTGCTGGTTTTTCTGATACATGGATCATTAGTTCAGCATGTTTTATAATTTTTCTGCCAAGCTCAGAATTCGTAATGGAATTAGAGTTTGTACACATCTTACACTGCCCATCTTTCTTCGATGTCCTCAGACCTGATAACGTGCTCAGGCTCACAATCTCTCCATTAAAGCCCTTTGACAACAACTCACCAAAATGCTCGAGATTTAATTTGAGTTACTCTTCCTCAAGGGAGAATACTCCTCCTGGTAAAAGAAAAAGGTGTTGTGTGACAACAGATAGGTGGCAAAATTTGCGTTGTTTAAATGATATCTGACAGATTTTCAGGGAACAACTTCATGTCTCAGATTTTATGGAGAAGAATCAGCAACTGTGGAGTATATATCAGATTTTGAGGCATTGGGTCAGCAATCAACTGTGGATCTAATTCAGATTTGAAGCATTCCATTTCATCATTTCCAGATTTCCTGTAACATGCCAGAGATTGTTTTATTTTAGTTTATTGTTAGGATTTCATTCCTTAAAGCTGGTGGCTTTATTTCTCTGTAAAGTTGATAATTTTCAATGTAATAGGGGTTGCCTTTCGGACCAAAGGGAGTAGTCTACCAAAAATCAAAGAAAAGGGTGTTGATTGCTTTGCTAAACAAAATCTAACCCATGTAGCATGCTTACAATAAATCCTCACTTAATTATATTATATGACTTGTCAAGATCAAATTCAAGGAAGTGAGCCTTCTTACTCATTTCCCTGGCCAATTTGATGCTCTGCAAGGTGATAATATTCTTTCTTATGATTTTGGAAGCTTGCGACTTGAATCATTTTCTTAAAATGTTTGTAATAACCTTGTGGGAGATATTGAGGAGGGTTATAGGCCTCCAGCCTCAAATTTCTTGGCATAGTAACATACTACAATGTTGACATCATCATAGTTTTGTTAGGATATTCCGACACATAGGATATAGTTAAGTTCAACTTGGTCTAGTATAGAGTTAGGTTAGAGTTAGGTAAAGTGTGTTTCTTTACCGTTGTACATTTTGTAACTTACAATCCGACGGTCACGATATGTAGTGATCCGACGGTTCACTCTCACCTCGGTATTACCGACACTTGATCCGTGGCTTGACACCCAATTGGTCCATGAGTTCTATTTAAAGCGCATGGAGGGTCATTGTTCGGGTAATCCGTGCATGAGAGAAGCTTATGTAAATTTTCATTCTTTGATTAATAAATTTCCTGTAGTACCCACGTTGGGACAGGCCGTGGACTGTTTCCCTCCTTGCACTCTGAGGGTTTTAACCACATCAAAAATACTCGTGTATTGATTTGAGATCTGGTTGTGAGCGGTGTCCTTTTGGTATTCTTTCTGTGGAACTTACCCTGTAAATTCCTACATGGTATCAGAGCTATTTGAGGGCCGCGTCCGTTGGTGATCCAAATCTGAAGCCGGTAGAACTGCATGCGGCTGTCATTTCCTAGATCTGCTGTTTCTAACTGCTTTCGGGCCGAGAGGACTGCTCTGTTGTGTTCGGAGCATCTGTTCCAGTGAGGAACCCCTTTCGTTTCACGCGAAAAGGTTTCCGGTAGCCCTAGCTGCGTCATTTTTCAGATCGGGAGGTATACAGTGTTTTTTTTTGCAGTTTACTGTTATTTTCTCTCTGCTTATTTCGGTCTCAGTTTATTTAGCCTTTTTTTTACCCGGATCTATACCTTTCATTTCTGCGTATGCTCTTTGCCCTGCGACTCTGTGCGATCTGGGCAAATCAGAAACAGAAAGGAAGGATTTTTCTCATGCGTATGCTCTTTTCCCTGCACCTTAGTGTGATCTCGGAAAATCAGAAACATTGAGAAAAATATTTAGTTTTTCGGCTAAAGCTAACTTTGAGATTTTTTTTTAAATTTCTAGTTTTTTGGCTAAAGCTAACTTCGAGCCGCAAGGTTCTTTTTTCTTTGCATATTCGTGTTGGGTTTTGTGTTTTGTGTTTTGTAGGGAAAAAGAGATTTCTCAAGGCAAGCACGCAAACCGAGGCCCCCCCCCCTCTCTCTCTCTCTCTCTCTCTCTCTCTCTCTCTCTCTCTCTCAAATTTTTTGTATAGATCAATTGGTTCAAAGCTATTTTAAGAGAGTAGAGGTCTTGGGTTCAAGTCTCCATTTTGTGGGGGCGGATTTTTTCATTCCCGCACATTCGCGCACTTTGCCGGCAACTTCAACAATTATTTTTCAAAAAGCCATAACTTCTTCATCCTGAAGCCTTTTTCAGAGCCGTTTTTTTTAAAACCACCTATTTTTTCGAGATCTATCCATTGGAACACCTACTTTCAGCATCTTCAGCTTCAGTTTTTTTTAAAATGGAAAACCCATGCCAAGTCATTCTTGACATCACTAACTACTTCCAATGGGTAGCCTACATCGAAGATTTACTTAGAAGTAAAGGTCTCTTCAGAATAGCCACAGACCAAGAGAAGAAACCAAAAAATGAAGACAAGGCGGCAAAATGGGAAAATAGACAAGATCAAGCACGTGGTTTGATAGGGATGTCTATTTCTCCTGATCTTAGATTCCACATTGCAGAACTTGAGACTCCTCATGAAGCATTAGAAAAACTTGCTAAAGTTTTTGGGATTAAAAATGAAATTAGAGCCCATCAACTTGAAAATGAGCTGCTTACATTGGATCCTAATAATTTTTCTTGCATTGAAGATTTCTTGTCCAAATTCAAGAACCTTAGATATCTCCTATAAGGTGTTAAAGTTAAGAAAGACGATGGTAACCTTATTTATTCCATCCTTACTAAGTTGGGACCAGCCTACTCTGTATTTGTTTCCACTTTCCATTCTACAAGAGAAGCTTTCATTTGTCAAGGACAAGACTACAAGCCCCCTTCCTTTGACTCCTTTTGTGATTCCTTAATAAGAGAACAAGAAAAACTCTTACACCTTGGTCTTCTTAATCTTGGAAACTCTTCCACGAAAGCGTTAGCCGCCCAACAGCAACCAAATTCAAAGAATCCTAAGAAGTCATATCCTCAAAAGAATGGTCCTAAACCATTTCAGCCTCAAAATGAAAGATCATTTCAGCAAAATGATAAGACCAATAAAAACAAATGGAAGAAGACTGATAAACATTGTAACTTGTGTAATCGAGATGGCCACTTAGAATCTAAATGCTTTAAGAAGATGGAAGCCTTGGAAGCCGCAATGAAGAAACATAACATCCAAGTGGAGCCTACTTCAACTTCAACTTCCGGAATGGCACTTTCTGCATCTCATTGTCAATCATCTCAGTCTGGTTATGGATTAAATGTATCTTCTTCTTCTTCTCATTCTCATGAGTGGCTCATTGACTCTGGAGCCTCTTATCACATGGCCAAAAACCAAGCCATGTTTTCTTCTTTAAATGATTGTAACACCAAAAATATATATATTGGTGATGATAGATCTCTTAATGTTGTAGGGACTGGAACTGTTCATCTAGACAATGGTCAGTTTAATGATGTATTATGTGTTCCAACCTTATCCTGCAACCTTCTATCTGTCTATCAGATAACTCATTCAGGTGAAGGTAAAATTGTTGAATTTTCACCTCATGATGTTGTAATCAAGGATCTAAAAGATCCTAAACAGATTCTAGCTACTGGTCTTGCTGATGATTCCAAAAGGTTGTATAAGTTTCACAACTTTGGGTCATCCAATCTTCCCTCAGTATTTGTTGCTCATAATGATGAAGTGAGCAAACTTTGGCATGAGCGATTTGGTCACTTAAACTATCGCTCCCTTCAGCATCTATGTAAAGAAAATATGGTGACAGGTCTTCCTATGGTATCTTACAGAGATGGTGTTTGTTCCGGATGTGTACTCGGAAAACATCATCGGGAAAGTTTTGACAAACGTGCCTCTTGGCACGTCTCAGCCCCTTTACATCTTGTGCATAGTGATTTATGTGGTCCTCTTCCTGTTGCTTCATTCTCTGGCTGCAAGTACTTCTTAATTTTCATTGATGATTTCTCCAGACGCACTTGGGTATACTTCTTAAAACTCAAGAGTGAAGTATTTACCACTTTTTTGGCCTTAAAAGCATTTGTTGAAAAACAATCTGGACATCAAATTCTTAAGCTAAGAACTGATAATGGTGGAGAATATGTTAAAAACAAATTCATCAACTTTTGCACCGAAAATGGAATTCAAATGCAACATAATGTTCCATACACTCCACAACAAAATGGTGTAGCTGAAAGGAAAAATCGCACCTTAAAGGAAATGGCTAATTGTATGCTGCAATCTAAAGGACTCAGTCTTAGTTTTTGGGCCGAAGCAATTAATTGTGCAAATTATATAATCAATCGCACTCCTACTAAGGTTCTAGAGAATATCACTCCAGAAGAAGCTTGGAGTTCCATTAAACCAGATGTAAGTCACTTTCGTGTGTTTGGAAGTGAAGCATGGGCCCATATTCCAGATGAAAAGCATAAAGCTTTAGAACCTAAGAGTGAGAAATGTACTTTTGTTGGATATTCTGAAGATGTAAAAGGTTATAGACTTATTCCATTTAAGTCCAAAAATGTTATCATTAGAAGAGATGTAAAATTTGATGAAAATAAATCAGCCTGCGAGCCTAGTCCGACGGATGTGCCACCTCTTCCTCTCTCTTCTACTTTTGAAAACATTTCTTCTTCAGATGATGAAAGCGAGGATGATAATCCTCCCCCACCTTCTCAGGATCCTCAACTTCCAAGATGGGTCTGTGCTACTCGGGATGCAGCAGGTGATCTTGCCGGTGATCCTACAGATCAGCGACATACACGTTCTCAGTTTGAAAGAGCCTCTTCTTTACTGGCTCAAGCTCCAGTAAATCATGATCCTGACACTTTTGCAGAAGCTTCAAGCCATCCACATTGGGAAGCAGCTATGAATGAAGAATATCATTCATTAATGACAAATGATACATGGGATCTTGTTCCTCTACCAAAGGGACGCAAACTTGTTAGATGTAAATGGGTTTACAGAACCAAGTATGGACCAAATGGGAAAGTTGATAAACGTAAAGCTCGTCTCGTTGCTAAGGGCTTTTCACAGGTCGAAGGCATTGACTACACTGAAACCTTCTCCCCTGTTGCCAAAATGAACTCTATCCGCCTTGTTCTTTCCCTTGCTGCCTCTTTAAAATGGGAAGTCCATCAAATGGATGTTAAATCTGCCTTCTTGCATGGGGACTTGCAGGAAGAAATCTATATGGAACAACCCATTGGCTTCATACAAACAGACTCCAGCCTTGTTTGTCGACTTAAGAAATCCCTTTATGGCCTCAAGCAAGCTCCTCGGGCTTGGTATGCCAAAATGGATAGCTTTCTTTTAGAATCTGGCTTTTGTAGGTGTCATTCTGACAATACTGTCTACACCAAGAAAGTGGGCAACTCTCTTATCATCCTTGTTCTTTATGTTGATGATCTTATTCTTACTGGTAGTGATCCCAACCTTATAAACCATGTGAAGTCCAGCCTTAAAAAGAAATTTGAAATGACAGACTTAGGACACTTACACTATTTTCTCGGTCCTCAAGTCTTGCAATCCGAAGAGGGTATTTTCCTTTCCCAGTCCAAGTATGCTTGTGATATTCTTCGTCATTTTCACATGGAAGACTATAAGCCAGCCCCTTCTCCCTTTCAGTCTAGAGTCAAACTTTCAGTCTCTTGTACTTCTCCTGAAGTTGATGCTACCTTATACTGTCAACTTGTCGGAAAACTCTTGTATTTAACCCATACTCGTCCTGATCTTTCCTTTGCTGTTGGCCTTGTTGCTCGTTTTATGCAAAATCCCTGTGAAAGTCATTGGAAAGCAGCTAAAAGAATACTTCGTTATGTTCGAGGTACAATACAGTTTGGGATTCATTACAGTGCCAAAGAAGCTCCTCTGTTAGTTGGTTTCACTAATTCTGATTGGGCTGGTGACCCTGATGATCGGAAGTCTACTGCCGGCCATGTCTTCACTCTTGCTTCAGGACCTATTACATGGGCTTGTAAGAAACAGGCTGCCATTTCTCTTTCGTCAGCAGAAGAAGAGTATCGTGGTGCTGTGGAAGCTAGTAAGGAAGCCTTGTGGCTTCGTTAGATCCTATCAGAGTTTGGCTTTGAGCAGCAGCATCCAACCACACTTTGGTGTGATAATCAAAGTGCCATTCAGCTATGCAAAGATCCAGTCCAGCATCAGCGCAGCAAACACATTGAACTACACATGCACTTCATCAGAAAGCTCATTCATGACCATGTTCTTGAAGTGCAATATTGTCCAACAGATGATAAGGTTGCAGACATCTTCACAAAGGCTCTCACAGAGGCGAAGTTCACTAAACTTCGATATATGCTTGGAGTTCAGGAAGTTGTTACTAAGGGGGGATAGGCTCTAGTGCCTCCTTCCTTCTCCTATTGTGTCATATTTGTAAATCCTTCAATCCTATCCCAAGTTGTTCTTAAGGGGGGATGTTAGGATATTCCGACACATAGGATATAGTTAAGTTCAACTTGGTCTAGTATAGAGTTAGGTAAAGTGTGTTTCTTTACCATTGTACATTTTGTAACTTACAATCCGACGGTCACGATATGTAGTGATCTGACGGTTCACTCTCACCTCGGTATTACCGACACTTGATCCGTGGCTTGACACCCGATTGGTCTGTTATCACTGAAAATACTGTTGTCAAAATTTTTTAGTCTAGCTTAAAGTCAGGGTGTTTTCGCAGCGCCTGAATTCTGTTTAGCAGTTTCGCAGCGCCAGAATTCTTTTTAGCAGTTTCGCAGCGCTACCTGTTTGAGTGGTTTCGTAGCGTGCTACGAAACTGGGGATTTGTTCGAGTTTTCAGTGAAGGTCCAAATCCTAGCATGCCTATTGTACAGAGTTCTACTTCCCTCCAGGAATGTTGATGAGAGCAGTGACAGTGTGTTCAAGGAGACACCCTATGATGATGCAGCTATTGTGGGATTGCCATCAAATACATTAAGGGAGTTATCTCTGAATTCTGGCTCATGGGTGATTGTGAAAGATGTACATACTAATGTGGGAGACTTGCAGGAGATTTTGTGTTGAATCCTCCAAACAAAGAATCTATTAAATTCCATAAGTCATAGAGTGTTTGACATTTGGGATTGTCTTTTCACAATCTGTAACCTCTTTCACAAAACAGGGCGCCACAATGGATTAAAAGATTTGAAAAATATTTATGATAAAGTTCATGTTCACACCTTGTTCAAGGATAAAGATAAGGATACTTCGGCGTTTCAATATGAGGATGATTGATTTTTCTGTCATAGGTGACCTCTAAGGTAGGTAAGTGCCATGCAGGTGTTGATATTGATGCATTGAAGGAATTATTTTTAATCAGTTTGCTGCCAGATAGGAAACTGAAGTATTTTGGCCAGCAATCTCTCCATGTTCTATCAAAATCAAAGGATGCAAATTCACTTTTTCTATTTTGGTATTGGGAAGATTGTCTAACGCAGAGGTTTGAGCGCTTTGTCGTTGCATTGGAAGATGCTTCCAAAGATGCGCTACCTTTCTTAAAAGACAAAGCCTTGGAACTCTTGAATTCCTTGTTTCTGTTTCACTGCAAAATATGGTACCCAAGGTTGAATGTTTTTTCCTATGTATTGTGCTCGGTCTTTTTCCAATGGATACCTTACAGTTTGTATAGTCACTGCTGCACAGAAAAGGATATATGGGAACTGAAAGATCTAGGACATCAAACAGCTCAGAGGATTGTTCTGGTTTCTGATCCATTGCATTTTGTGCAAGAAATAAACCAAAATTTTCCAAATTTGGTTTCGTCTTGTCTCGGATGAAGCTTAATCAGTTAATCAAAGATGAAATTATTACCAAGTAGCGCATGGTGCTTCCAGGAAAATCCCTGATAGCAATAAATGGAGATTTAGTAAACATCGAGAGCATTGATCTTTTCTCGTTGATGGGATTGGTTCGTGGAGAATTGTCATTGGCGGACCAAGTAGCAAGGTTAAAGGTTCTTCGAAAGGTTATGAAAATGCTATTATATACACCTGCGCCATCCGAACAGGGTTCTTTTCGTTTAGACTTCCGTTCTATCCACGTACACTATCTAAGCAATCTTAGAACAAAAGCTAATGTAATTTAAAGTGGACATAATGCACTTTTAAACAAGAACCGAAATTTCAGGTCGTTGGTTTGGCACCGACATGAGTCATAATACAGATGGCGATGAAGGAGTTAGGTTTGGCCTTTTGGCTGATCTATATACGTCCACATACTCAGTATCATGCTAAATCGGATCCTCATGACCGTGAATGGTGTTAAGGAGCCCGAGTATTTTGTAAAGCTGGGTTGTATTTTTATGCACATGGAGTAGGATGGCGGAGAGTTCAAGTAGCAGACAACATAGAGCATGGTTAGTGGCTTCATGCTAACGGATGAGCGTCTATATGAAGAATTCACTGTTAAGGATCAAATAAATGATGGTCTGCATCATACTAAAAGTCCATTTTTGATTCCCATGATGCAATAACACCGCCTCCATTTTCTCACGGGTTTCTCTATATTTGTTGACATTAAATGAATTCCAGACAAGTTTCGGTAAGCCAAGGAAGAAGTTTGGATCCATGAAGGCCAAGCGATGGCAGTAGCGGCCAAGCCGTTGGCTTACTAGAATACAGAGTATGTAATTGGCTAAACTTGTACATGTCCCCAAAGCTAGAACCATTTCTGCGTGGGAGCAATCCTATAAGCACATTTAAACGGGGTTTTGATTTGGTAGATTTTGATGAATGTACCCGATTCCTGGCTTTATATGATGCACAAGTATCCAAGGTTTTAATATACAGATTTGATGAATCATTCCGGAATATAGACTGGACAGGTGTTGAAATTATGTTGGAATTGTTTTCTGGGAGTACAAGTATAATATGGATGCAGTGTATTCCTGGGAAAGCAGAATTGCTTCTAGTTGATGACATGAACAGGGTTAGGGTGGTAGAACTTCATCATCAGCCTTTGATGAAACCGAAAAGTCTACAATGTGTTCAGACCGCAAAGAGGAGATTTTCTCATCTTCTTCTCAAGAAACTTCTCAAGCTGTAAGCAAGGCTTCATCAGAATTTGAGCTCAAAGTTTACATGCTAGGTGATGCCATGTCCTTTTTGAAGAAAATTTCCTTGGATAAGATCGCTGAAGATGTTGGTGATTTCCAGCCACAGAAGTTTTGGAGTTTAAAGAATTACCAAAGTACAAGTCAAATTCAGAGGGAGATTGTAAATATTCCAAGAACCATGGCTCTCAGAAGACTTGTGCTACATTAGATTACATCTATCACATTTTTGATAACTATGCTGTTAGTTCTGCACTCTGTAGCGGAAGTATTAGGCATCTTACCTTCCATGTTTTGTTGAACTCAAGAAATACGATTGGAGAAGATGATGGACAAATAAAATGTAAAGAATACTTGCAGCTTCTGATTGAGCAGTTAGAAAAAGAAAAAGGAAAGGATTTTTCAAATCTTGGGATTCAGTTTCAAGTTATCATGTCTGAAAGCTGGGACTCAAATATTGTAGATGTTTTGTTCTCTTCTTATAAAAAGAGGCCTTTGGGAAACTGGATCTGTCAACTTATTTGTCTTGTACCCATCCAAATAGCCCGGGCTGAAAACAATGGACTACATCCTTTGCTTGATGGGCTTCAGATACCTCCCCATCACACTTATGCAGATAGCATATCTCTAGCAAACTTGCTCCATTTTGGCTTATATGACGCTGTGTTGAGTCAGTGGGATGGTAAAATCATGGTGGTCTCATCAATTGCAGTTGGTTCATCTATTGGAGGTTCATGTTACAGGGAATGCGATTCTGAATCTCAGCATAGCAAAGGTGAAACTGAAGATTGGCAATATCAGCTATTCAATTTTGTGAGAAGTTTAAAGGAAGACTGTAGTTTATTTAAATCACACAGCAGTTTCGTAGCGCGCTACGAAACTGCTGTAGGTGATGATTTTAAAGCGCAGAACAGTTAGTGTGATACTGTGAGCGGGAGTTGTGGAAGAGAGATATCTGTTTATCAATACCATCTACAGCACATTCAAAAACATGGTAGTATTTCATACCTGGGGTTGTTAAAAGATTTGGGAACATGTTGCTACACTTTAGGAGAATGTTGGGAGATAGAAGCCGTGAAACCAGAGCACCTTCCTTGGTTAATTAATGAAGCCATCTACGTGACTGGAATCCAAGGCCAACTCATTTAGTGTACTTTCCTTCAGTCATCTCAACTCAAGCAGCAAAAGGACATGTGTCAAGAGCCAGAATAGCATCATGCTACGAGGAGCAAAGATTGTGGATTTTGATTAAATGAAAACCATTTGTAATTTCAGTTTAATCATTATGTAATTAATAAGTTAGTTATGCACTAGATAGGGATAGTCAATAGCCACCTTCGAGGCTCCCCTCATGCTGGAGGAGGAAGCTCGAGGTGGATAAGTTTGTTTGCCTATAAAGGGATCAGATTAGAATGTAGAAAGGGTTGGACATTTTATAGAAAAACAGAGTTGTTTTGGGCCATTGTAAGACTTTTTTGACAGTAATAGTAAAACAGTGTTGTTCTCTACTCAAGATTCTCGATGGATTGTTATGTTCAAATATAATGATGGTGTTTTATACTTTATGTTCTTTTATAGCCTTGTTGTAACACAATCACTCAGAATTCATAATCTTATGCTCTGACTTCCTGTGTGTTTGGCAAGCTATGTTTTGATGGAGTATGTTTGACATGTAATGCAAAGAGCCTTGACTTCCATGAGATGACTATGTTTTCCTTGTTTACTTAATATATTAGACTCCATTGCCCAATGAGAACCAGTTTGATATGTTTCCAACCAGCTTTGCTTTCATGAATGAATAAAGAGTTAGCCATCTATTGTAGTGAAGGATTTTATCAAGACTTTGTGAGAGAGCCCTCTCTGATCAAAGAGGCTAATCTTTGGTCTAAAGTTAGGTTGAAATAGTTACATGAAATCTTGCTTGGTTGCAGCCCTCAGTAGTGATTTTGTGATAACATTTTGGTGCGTCTGCTGGGAGCTTAAGATTGGATTTCTGAAGGTAGCAGGAGTTCAAATGATTTTCAAGGCTGCAAAACTACCTTGGCGACTCCATTGTTGAAGAATTCAAGGTTTATATATTCATGGTGATTCCACTGGAGTTATGAAAGACCCAGAAGTTGCTCTTCTTTGTTCAAGGTATGCATGCATAGATTTCTCAGGAATTCCTGGTTTCCAAAATCATTTTCCCAAAGATGCATACTTTCTAAGGAATGGTCCAAAATTCAACGGTGAAGATTTGAGTTTAACCTTGGAGCATATATCAGATTTTTGTGAATTTACACAGCTTCTTAGAGTTAAACATGAAGATGTTTGCATTATGTTATTTTATGATTCACTTCAAGGGAAATGCAAACAGTGGGTTGAATGCTTGCCTGCCGAATCCATTAAGTCATTTCAAGACCTTTGGCTCATGTTTTTGGAGGAATGGACAGATAGGACAGAGGAGGTGGCAGACTCTCCCTCAGTTGAAGGTTTTAAACAATGGAATAATGATCACAATAAAGAAGAAACAAATGAATCTTTTTCTTTGTCCTTATCCTCATATCTGAAATCCTTTGACTGCAAGTCAGAGGATAAGATGAAATTTTTTGATGAATTTGCCAAAGATATTGAGAAAGAAATTGAAGGTTTAGAAGGACAAATTCAGGCATACAGTTTTCATGATCATGATTATTATTCTCAAAAGTTTTCTGTGACAGAACGCAAGGAGACTATGCTGGTTCCTCTCTCTTTCATGATTGAGGAACTGAACACTGTGATTGAAGATCAATTTGCACAGCTGGAAAGTTTCAAGGAAGGACAAGCTAATCATGTGTTCTGGGATCCTATAGCTGATTACATGGAAGAGTTTTACTCTCCAGTGTTTCAGTTTTCCTATGAAGATCAGAGACTATTTCAGTGGCAGCGGTCTTTACAATATCACATTGGCTCTGAAATTCGATACAGTCAGAGAAGATTTCAGTGGCAGCGGTCATTACACTGTCATATTGGATCTGAACTCCGGGACAGTCAAAGAAATCAAATGTCAGATAAAACAAATGATTGGCTGCATTGGAAGTTTCATATTGATTGAGCTGAGGGAAGTTTGAATTGTTAGGGTAGGTAGGTAGGTAATTGCAAATAAGCTCAAGGTCAACTGAGCATTTTTCAGTAGATATAGTTTTCTTTCTCCTACAGTCATGCTTGTCAAGCAAATTTTAGTTTGTCAAAAATGGATAAGGCACTGGAGCTACATGTTCTTAGTGTACCTCAAGGGCACACTATCCCAAGTGGAGCCACTGTTATCACTGAAAATACTGTTGTCAAATTTTTTTAGTCTAGCTTAAAGTCAGGGTGTTTTCGCAGCGCCTGAATTCTGTTTAGCAGTTTCGCAGTGCCAGAATTCTTTTTAGCAGTTTCACAGCGCTACCTGTTTGAGTGGTTTCGTAGCGTGCTACGAAACTGGGGATTTGTTCGAGTTTTCAGTGAAGGTCCAAATCCTAGCATGCCTATTGTACAGAGTTCTACTTCCCTCCAGTAATGTTGATGAGAGCAGTGACAGTGTGTTCAAGGAGACACCCTATGATGATGCAGCTTTTGTGGGATTGCCATCAAATACATTAAGAGACTTATCTCTGAATTCTGGCTCATGGGTGATTGTGAAAGATGTACATACTAATGTGGGAGACTTGCAGGAGATTTTGTGTTGAATCCTCGAGACAAAGAATCTATTAAATTCCATAAGTCATAGAGTGTTTGACATTTGGGATTGTCTTTTCACAATCTGTAACCTCTTTCACAAAACAGGGCGCCACAATGGATTGAAAGATTTGAAAAATATTTATGATAAAGTTCATGTTCACACCTTGTTCAAGGATAAAGATAAGGATACTTCGGCGTTTCAATCTGAGGATGATTGATTTTTCTGTCATAGGTGACCTCTAAGGTAGGTAAGTTCCATGCAGGTGTTGATATTGATGCATTGAAGGAATTATTTTTAATCAGTTTGCTGCCAGATAGGAAACTGAAGTATTTTGGCCAGCAATCTCTCCATGTTCTATCAAAATCAAAGGATGCAAATTCACTTTTTCTATTTTGGTATTGGGAAGATTGTCTAAAGCAGAGGTTTGAGCGCTTTGTCGTTGCATTGGAAGATGCTTCCAAAGATGCGCTACCTTTCTTAAAAGACAAAGCCTTGGAACTCTTGAATTCCTTGTTTCTGTTTCACTGCAAAATATGGTACCCAAGGTTGAATGTTTTTTCCTATGTATTGTGCTCGGTCTTTTTCCAATGGATACCTTACAGTTTGTATAGTCACTGCTGCACAGAAAAGGATATATGGGAACTGAAAGATCTAGGACATCAAACAACTCAGAGGATTGTTCTGGTTTCTGATCCATTGCATTTTGTGCAAGAAATAAACCAAAATTTTCCAAATTTGGTTTCGTCTTGTCTCGGATGAAGCTTAATCAGTTAATCAAAGATGAAATTATTACCAAGTAGCGCATGGTGCTTCTAGGAAAATCCCTGATAGCAATAAATGGAGATTTAGTAAACATCGAGAGCATTGATCTTTTCTCGTTGATGGGATTGGTTCGTGGAGAATTGTCATTGGCGGACCAAGTAGCAAGGTTAAAGGTTCTTCGAAAGGTTATGAAAATGCTATTATATACACCTGCGCCATCCGAACATGGTTCTTTTCGTTTAGACTTCCGTTCTATCCACGTACACTATCTGAGCAATCTTAGAACAAAAGCTAATGTAATTTAAAGTGGACATAATGCACTTTTAAACAAGAACCGAAATTTCAGGTCGTTGGTTTGGCACCGACATGAGTCATAATACAGATGGCGATGAAGGAGTTAGGTTTGGCCTTTTGGCTGATCTATATACGTCCACATACTCGGTATCATGCTAAATCGGATCCTCATGACCGTGAATGGTGTTAAGGAGCCCGAGTATTTTCTAAAGCTGGGTTGTATTTTTATGCACATGGAGTAGGATGGCGGAGAGTTCAAGTAGCAGACAACATAGAGCATGATTAGTGGCTTCATGCTAACGGATGAGCGTCTATATGAAGAATTCACTGTTAAGGATCAAATAAATGATGGTCTGCATCATACTAAAAGTCCATTTTTGATTCCCATGATGCAATGACACCGCCTCCATTTTCTCATGGGTTTCTCTATATTTGTTGACATTAAATGAATTCCAGACAAGTTTCGGTAAGCCAAGGAAGAATTTTGGATCCATGAAGGCCAAGCGATGGCAGTAGCGGCCAAGGCGTTGGCTTACTAGAATACAGAGTATGTAATTGGCTAAACTTGTACATGTCCCCAAAGCTAGAACCATTTCTGCGTGGGAGCAATCCTATTCGCACATTTAAACGGGGTTTTGATTTGGTAGCTTTTGATGAATGTACCCGATTCCTGGCTTTATATGATGCACAAGTATCCAAGCTTTTAATATACAGATTTGATGAATCATTCCGGAATATAGACTGGACAGGTGTTGAAATTATGTTGGAATTGTTTTCTGGGAGTACAATTATAATATGGATGCAGTGTATTCCTGGGAAAGCAGAATTGCTTCTAGTTGATGACATGAACAGGGTTAGGGTGGTAGAACTTCATCATCAGCCTTTGATGAAACCGAAAAGTCTACAATGTGTTCAGACCGCAAAGAGGAGATTTTCTCATCTTCTTCTCAAGAAACTTCTCAAGCTGTAAGCAAGGCTTCATCAGAATTTGAGCTCAAAGTTTACATGCCAGGTGATGCCATGTCCTTTTTGAAGAACATTTCCTTGGATAAGATCGCTGAAGATGTTGGTGATTTCCAGCCACAGAAGTTTTGGAGTTTAAAGAATTACCAAAGTACAAGTCAAATTCAGAGGGAGATTGTAAATATTCCAAGAACCATGGCTCTCAGAAGACTTGCGCTACATTAGATTACATCTATCAGATTTTTGATAACTATGCTGTTAGTTCTGCACTCTGTAGCGGAAGTATTAGGCATCTTACCTTCCATGTTTTGTTGAACTCAAGAAATACGATTGGAGAAGATGATGGACAAAGAAAATGTAAAGAATACTTGCAGCTTCTGATTGAGCAGTTAGAAAAAGAAAAAGGAAAGGATTTTTCAAATCTCGGGATTCAGTTTCAAGTTATCATGTCTGAAAGCTGGGACTCAAATATTGTAGATGTTTTGTTCTCTTCTTATAAAAAGAGGCCTTTGGGAAACTGGATCTGTCAACTTATTTGTCTTGTACCCATCCAAATAGCCCGGGCTGAAAACAATGGACTACATCCTTTGCTTGATGAGCTTCAGATACCTCCCCATCACACTTATGCAGATAGCATATCTCTAGCAAACTTGCTCCGTTTTGGCTTATATGACGCTGTGTTGAGTCAGTGGGATGGTAAAATCATGGTGGTCTCATCAATTGCAGTTGGTTCATCTATTGGAGGTTCATGTTACAGGGAATGCGATTCTGAATCTCAGCATAGCAAAGGTGAAATTGAAGATTGGCAATATCAGCTATTCAATTTTGTGAGAAGTTTAAAGGAAGACTGTAGTTTATTTAAATCACACAGCAGTTTCGTAGCGCGCTACGAAACTGCTGTAGGTGATGATTTTAAAGCACAGAACAGTTAGTGTGATACTGTGAGCGTGAGTTGTGGAAGAGAGATATCTGTTTATCAATACCATCTACAGCACATTCAAAAACATGGTAGTATTTCATACCTGGGGTTGTTAAAAGATTTGGGAACATGTTGCTACACTTTAGGAGAATGTTGGGAGACAGAAGCCGTGAAAACAGAGCACCTTCCTTGGTTAATTAATGAAGCCATCTACATGACTGGAATCCAAGGCCAACTCATTTAGTGTACTTTCCTTCAGTCATCTCAACTCAAGTAGCAAAAGGACATGTGTCAAGAGCCAGAATAGCATCATGCTACGAGGAGCAAAGATTGTGGATTTTGATTAAATGAAAACCATTTGTAATTTCAGTTTAATCATTATGTAATTAATAAGTTAGTTATGCACTAGATAGGGATAGTCAATAGCCACCTTCGAGGCTCCCCTCATGCTGGAGGAGGAAGCTCGAGGTGGATAAGTTTGTTTGCCTATAAAGGGATCAGATTAGAATGTAAAAAAGGTTGGACATTTTATAGAAAAACAGAGTTGTTTTGGGCCATTGTAAGACTTTTTTGACAGTAATAGTAAAACAGTGTTGTTCTCTACTCAAGATTCTCGATGGATTGTTATGTTCAAATATAATGATGGTGTTTTATACTTTACGTTCTTTTATAGCCTTGTTGTAACACAATCACTCAGAATTCATAATCTTATGCTCTGACTTCCTGTGTGTTTGGCAAGCTATGTTTTGATGGAGTATGTTTGACATGTAATGCAAAGAGCCTTGACTTCCATGAGATGACTATGTTTTCCTTGTTTACTTAATATATTAGACTCCATTGCCCAATGAGAACTAGTTTGATATGTTTCCAACCAGCTTTGCTTTCATGAATGAATAAAGAGTTAGCCATCTATTGTAGTGAAGGATTTTATCAAGACTTTGTGAGAGAGCCCTCTCTGATCAAAGAGGCTAATCTTTGGTCTAAAGTTAGGTTGAAATAGTTACATGAAATCTTGCTTGGTTGCAGCCCTCAGTAGTGATTTTGTGATAACATGGTCCATGAGTTCTATTTAAAGCGCATGGAGGGTCATTTTTTGGTTAATCCATGCATGAGAGAAGCTTATGTAAATTTTCATTCTTTGATTAATAAATTGCCTGTAGTACCCACTTTGGGACAGGCCGTGGACTGTTTCCCTCCTTGCACTCTGAGGGTTTTAACCATGTCAAAAATACTGGTGTATTGATTTGAGATCTGGTTGTGAGCGGTGTCCTTTTGGTATTCTTTCTGTGGAACTTACCCTGTAAATTCCTACAAGTTTTATATCATCTCATGACACAAATGATTGGGAAATATAGAAAATATATTTTGTTAAATATTGATTGAATCTCATATCAAGGTTATAGTGTCTAAGTCACCTTTATCAAATTGTTGAAGTGATTTGCCTCTCCATCAACAAACTCTGGTTGATCAAAGACATGTTCACATATTTTAGAAACCTAAATGTGAGAACTAGATTGAGATTAAATGAAGATGTTCAATTCTGTGTACAGTTTCACCCATTGCTTATATACTTGTTTTAGTCCCTTTTAACATTCGGTGAGTGAATTAGTGATCTAAGGTACCTTTTTTTTTCTTTTCTACTCTGCCTTATGGACCAGCATTGATCTCTTTTATATTTGCCTATGAATGGCTTGACATTGGTAATTCAACTATATGAATGAGTTATAGCTCATATTTAGCATGGTTCTTATTGATTCTGTCTGTATATCATTTAGTTGTGGCACGGTAATAGAATACGGTTATTTGCTTTTCTAAAGCATTAAACAAAGAGAGTGATTTGGTCACAAAATGAGAAATTTTGAATAATAATTCTAACGGTGCATCCATTTTCTATGGCTTCATTTCAAGCTTAAAAAGTGTATGTTGTAAATTTGTAACTTCTTTTTGTATCTATACACTACATCTCTAGAAGGGTAGGAATGGAAGTGAATAGATTCTTGAAATCTGCAAATGAATCTTCAGAGGAACAAACAATGTTGTAGTGGGTAATAGACTATCAAAGGATTTGATAAAGTCTACAGATGAACCAATGGTGTTTTGGAATGTATTAAGTGAAAAGGAAAGCTATGTGAGCCAGAGGGCAGCAGTCGAAAGCTAGACACACAAACCAGTGGCGCCTCTATGTATTTTGAATCTGCTCCTTTGGGCACTCATTTTGTAGTTCATGTTTCAAAACCACCTGATGCTTTAAACAAGAAAAATGCTCGAGATTTAATTTGAGTTACTCTTCCTCAAGGGAGAATACTCCTCCTGGTAAAAGAAAAAGTTGTTGTGTGACAATAGATAGGTGGGAAAATTTGCGTTGTTTAAAGGATATCTGACAGATTTTCAAGGAACAACTTCATGTCTCAGATTTTATGGAGAAGAATAAGCAACTGTGGAGTATATATCAGATTTCAAGGCATTGGGTCAGCAATCAACTGTGGATCTAATTCAGATTTGAAGCATTCCATTTCATCATTTCCAGATTTCTTGTAACATGCCAGAGATTGTTTTATTTTAGTTTATTGTTAGGATTTCATTCCTTAAAGCTGGTAGCTTTATTTCTCTGTAAAGTTGATAATTTTCAATGTACTAGGGGTTGGCTTTCGGACCAAAGGGTGTAGTCTACCAAAAATCAAAGAAAAGGGTGTTGATTGCTTTGCTAAACAAAATCTAACCCATGTAGCATGCTTACAATAAATCCTCACTTAATTATATTATATGACTTGTCAAGATCAAATTCAAGGAAGTGAGCCTTCTTACTCATCTCCCTGGCCAATTTGATGCTCTGCAAGGTGATAATATTCTTTCTTATGATTTTGGAAGCTTGCGACTTGAATCATTTTCTTAAAATGTTTGTAATAACCTCGTGGGAGACATTGAGGAGTGTTATAGGCCTCCAGCCTCAAATTTCTTGGCATAGTAACATACTACAATGTTGACATCATCATGGTTTTATATCATCTCATGACACAAATGATTGGGAAATATAGAAAATATATTTTGTTAAATATTGATTGAATCTCATATCAAGGTTATAGTGTCTAAGTCACCTTTATGAAATTGTTGAAGTGATTTGCCTCTCCATCAACAAACTCTGGTTGACCAAAGACATGTTCACATATTTTAGGAACCTAAATGTGAGAACTAGGTTGAGATTAAATGAAGATGTTCAATTCTGTGTATAGTTTCACCCATTGCTTATATACTTGTTTTAGTCCCTTTTAGCATTCAGTGAGTGAATTAGTGATCTAAGGTACCTTTTTTTTTCTTTTCTACTCTGCCTTATGGACCAGCATTGATCTCTTTTATATTTGCCTATGAATGGCTTGACATTGGTAATTCAACTATATGAATGAGTTATAGCTCATATTTAGCATGGTTCTTATTGATTCTATCTGTATATCATTTAGTTGTGGCACGGTAATAGGATACGGTTATTTTCTTTTCTAAAGCATTAAACAAAGAGAGTGATTTGGTCACAAAATGAGAAATTTTGAATAATAATTCTAACGGTGCATCCATTTTCTATGGCTTCATTTCAAGCTTAAAAAGTGTATGTTGTAAATTTGTAACTTCCTTTTGTATCTATACACTACATCTCTGGAAGGGCAGGAATGGAAGTGAACAGATTCTTGAAATCTGCAAATGAATCTTCAGAGGAACAAACAGTGTTGTAGTGGGTAATAGACTGTCAAAGGATTTGATCAAGTGAACAAACAGTGTTGGAATGGAAGTGAACAAATCTCTTTTATATTTGCCTATGAATGGCTTGATATTGGTAATTCAACTATATGAATGAGTTATAGCTCATATTTAGCATGGCTCTTATTGATTTTGTCTGTATATCATTTAGTTGTGGCACAGTAATAGAATACGGTTATTTGCTTTTCTGAAGCATTAAACAAAGAGTGATTTGGTCACTATGACATTTTTCTTAAAATGTTTGTAATAACCTTGTGGGAGACATTGAGGAGGGTTATAGGCCTCCCGCCTCAAATTTCTTGGCATAGTAACATACTACAATGTTGACATCATCATAGTTTTATATCATCTCATGACACAAATGATTGGGAAATATAGAAAATATATTTTGTTAAATATTGATTGAATCTCTCAAATCATGGGTATAAGATGACCAGATGTAGATTTGTGGTTTTTCGAAGTCAATAATTGAAGCCCAGTTATAGTTGAATTGGAAACATCCATTGAAACTTCAGTACACATTTTCAGGTTAAGTTTGTGTTATGTACTATCGATAATTGTCATATTTGTGCCTCTGGAAACATATTAATCTCGTTAACTGAGTTTCTTTGAATAAACAACTGTTAGTTTATTTTATCAGTTTACATGGAATGTTAAATTAAAAAAAGCCATGATAGCTTTAGACAGGTGCATTTTTCATTATTCATATACATTCTTGGAAAACACCACTTTGAAATCAATATTTGTTTGTGTTAGATATGGATAATGACCTAGATGAAGCAATTCCCTTAATGACCCAGATGAAGCATATCTATGCCCTCTTAATTCTAACGTCATGAAATCTAGCTATATCTGAGCTCAGATAAATTTATTAGTCGTACAAGAAGACTTCATTAATAAATCTAGGGACTTCAAGTTATGATGTGTAGTGATTTCACATCTGCTTAATAGGGAACTATTTCAACAGCTCTGTGAATTTTATAGAGATTTGGTGTCTTTATCAATCAATAATGCTTGATAGCCCAATTGGGTTTGATACATGTATGCTTTATGATTATTATAGCCAGGTCTGAAGGCTTCAGTTATGAAATCATTCATCTTAACTGTCATTCGAGTTGGAATCTAAACATGAGTGGAGAGGTTCACTGCCCTACTCAGATTTTGTGGCAATTCCTGTTACTTTATGCTCATCATTCAATAGTGCCTATTCTGCAGATGAGCTACTTTCACACATATATTATAGTTGTTATCAATCAAATCGTGCACCTGTTTAAGTTAAGACAAGACAATCAGTTAATCACTTTGAAGTTTGGAGATATCAGAAAATGTGATTTCTATAAAACACTCACAACAATAAATAGGATACCCTTCATGGGGTTCATATTAAAAATTGCATCCTGAAAATTTCACTTAGCATCTCCAGTCAAGTTAATAAATCATGTCAACCACATAAAAACAGGTTGGCCAGTAATCCCTTGATAATTCGTGAAGGTCTAAAGGTTCTAAGTCCATCAGATTGTAATTACATTATAGCATTTAGCCATTATCTATGAAAAGGCTAATGGGGTTGTGGTTCAGCAGTGAAGAATGTGGCATGCCAGACCACACACCAAGGTTCAACGGCAAAGACAGCGACATGTCACAATGACTTTTTGGATGTGCTAACATGAATCTTGATACTTTGAAGATTCAAGAACTATTGAGTCAAGAACTAATTGGTATTCTTGCGCAAAGCAATTAAGTACCATGTGGATCAACTAAAATAGGAGTAAATCATGAGTTAATGGCAAATAAGCGCATTGGTTGCATCTCATTTTTTAGAATCACTAGAGGTAAGTACGTAATTGACTAGATGAGGGCTAGTTGCTAGCAGCAATGCCATAGGTAGCGTTCATCCACGACCTTCTAGTAGCCAGCAAGCAGAATGCCAGTTATCGACAACATTGGTTGCCTTAGCCTCATTAGCTGCTAGAAGCAGAGTACTAATAGCCATCAAGGTGTGGGGGGATCTGTAAGAATTCTATTGACATTAAGTAGAGTCTATTTATGATTTGAGTTCAATTTTGAGCTCATAAGCCAAGGGCTCAAATGTAGCTCCATTCTTATCAAGCACTGACATTCTCACCTTGGCTTTGGAGGTCAGTACTAACCATTTATGAATTTGTCATCGCAGTTCACTCGCTCAAGCTTTTGCTCATAGTAGTCATAAATGACCTGGGGTCATTCTCTAAATCAATTGACTTGGCAAAGACCATAATAGGAAACATTATTGGTGGATATGATTCCACTAGAGACATGTTGATTCATAATGAAAAGGAGTAGTGATGAATAAAACCCACGATAGCCTGACCTGATTCCTCTTATATCCCTTACTCCATACCGAAACTAGAGACCAATTACAAGCTCTCTGATCACTGCATTAACGCCAGGTGATAACCTCCCACATGTAACAATGGCGACATGGACTTCATCAGGACTAAAACGTATCTCAGACTGAGGCCCTGCTATGTGATATAGTACTTGTGTTTCCCTTGACATTGTCTGCATATCCACAACAATGTCCTCCATTACCATATCGTTCTCAGTCACAAAAAACCCTTCAATGGGGCGAAAAATATTGGTTATGCATAAGAGGATTTCCAAAAGTGGGTACATCCTGTAAATATTCTCTCAAGTGGGGAGTACCCTGAATCCTCTTCTGTGCATGACATTTTATGACAGCCCCTGCTGTTGATGGCTCACTTATTTTTTCTTTTGCATTGTAGATATCAGGAAAGAATGCAATGAAGACAGAAACAGAAGATTTTATAAAATTCAAAGATGATGATAACGATTAAAGCTATTAAATCACTCACAGATGGTAAGGAATGAACACACTATATCATTCAGGCACGATAATAACATTATAACAATAACAATGTATGTTATATAAATGAAAAGAAACCTGTTGTTCATTAAACTCGTTTCAGAAACCAAAATTAGCTGTTCCAGAAACTAGACTTTTTTTTCAACCACACTGGCTATAACTTCCATTAAAAAAGAAGATAAAGCAGACCCACTAAGTGCAACAACCAAAGTGTCCATTATTTTACAGTGAGAGGAATAATACACTCCACTGAAGCCCACGAGAGCAAAATCTGCCAGTGGCTTCCGATGGCCTAAATCACACTTAAAACATAATATATGGATATCATCCATCATGTAAAACCATTTATCAGAAGACAATACACATGCGTTAACAGACCTCTCAGCCTTAAAGTTTAAGCCCCCTCTCCAATATGCTGGGCTAGGCTGGGCTGTTTCTAGGAGCGAGTTTTGAAGGGAATGGCACGAAAGATCATCTGGTGGTAAATAGCTGCCAAGCCAGCGCCCAAGAATGGACCGACCCAGAAAATCCAATGGTCATCCCAAACATGAGACTTGTTGTAGATGATGGTAGCTCCCAAGCTTCGGGCAGGGTTGATGCCAGTTCCAGTGATGGGAATTGTGGCAAGGTGAACCAGAAAAACTGCAAACCCTATTGGAAGTGGTGCTAGCAGAGGAACGTGAGAATCCCAGGCACTTCGTTTGGCATCGGTAGCAGAGAAAACGGTGTAGACCAGAACGAAGGTTCCCACAATCTCAACACCCAAGCCATCTCCCTTGGTGTAGCCATGAGCCACAGAGTTAGCACCTCCAGCGTCCGCTTGGTACTCGCCTTCCATGAAGCCCTTCACAACACCAGCGCCACAGATGGCTCCCAAGCACTGACATATCATGTAGAACATAGCCCGGGGCAGAGACAACTTTCTGGCCAAGAACAGCCCAAAGGTCACTGCTGGGTTAATGTGACCACCTGAAATACCGGTTGTGCAATAGACAAGACAGAAGATCATTCCCCCAAAAGCCCATGAAATACCCTGAATTCCAACAGATCCAGTGCAAACATTGTCGACCCTCTTGACACCGATGACCGTGAGGATCGTGATGTAAAGAAACAAGAAAGTCGCCATGAACTCTGCAATTCCCGCCCTCCAGAAGGACCATGACGCCAACTCCCCGAGTTCGAACAGTGGCGCGGGATCCGGCTCCTTGTAATCCTTTTCCCTCGTCTGTGCCGCAGTCCCCTGACAGACTACTCCGATCGGGGACGAGCTATTGCAGCCGCGGTGTATCCAGAGAATCAACGATATACCTTAATTGAATTGAACAACCAGACTGTTTTCCACAAGTTCATCGTTGAGTTCAAGCGACGATGATGAGATGAGCGGCCCAACTGGATAAATGTGGGGCATTCGACGAATCTCCTCCGTGGGATTAGATATCTTTCCTTCCACAAGAGCTTTGATCGCTTCATGCTCTAGTTCCTCGAACGTGTTTACCAAAATGCCCGTTACTTCCCACAGACGTGAGCAATGGTTGAGGAACTAGTAAAAGGCTTCATCTGACCTGTCCTGAAGGGGAGTCGACATATCACTGCCAGGGATCGGCGGAATGCCCGGTAACGCTATTGGAAAATCTACATCCTTAAACGAAATTGGGATCTTCGAGACAAGCCTCTAGTTCCTCGAACGTGTTTACCAAAATGCTGAGCAATGGTTGAGGAATCAGTAAAAGGCTTCATCCGACCTGTCCTGAAGGGGAGTCGGCATATCACTGCCAGGGATCGGCGGAATGCCCAGTAACACTATTGGAAAATCTACATCCTTAAACGAAATTGGGATCTCCGAGACAAGCTTGGGAAGAGATAACGTGACTGAAAGCATAGAAGCAGTGGAAGTGAAGAATACGTATGTGGGTATACAGAGCTCGGCGGCCACACCGAACATAGTGGAGCAGAAAACATCAGTGATGAAAGCAGAGACGGGAGAGGCAGAGTGGACGAGGGATGTTAGAGCATTTTTCACTGATCCTTTCGATTTCTCCAAAAGTTTAGATATGTAAGTTTCTATTTTCAGATGTTCTGCGCCCTCTATCTCCTCCTCCGGCAGCTGGATGGTGTTGATGTCGAGACCTGAGGACGCCATTCTCCGGGTCAGAAATTATGCATTGCAATTTTGGCGATTATGCAAGAGGGTAATACCCGCGTGGGTGACAATTTGAATGGAACCGGAATAAGGAGCTCCCGAGTCCCGAACAATACACCGCAGGTAGTCTGTCAGGGGATGTCAGGCCCCATTCTCTGCATCCGAATCGGATATCTTGTCAGGCTCTCGCAGGTAATGTTAGGATTGCCAGGGAGGGTGGCAGAGAAGGAGGGTGGCGGAGCTCCGAGAGGGTGGTGGAGGGTGAAGACATTTTCGGTGGCCTGAGCCGGACAATTTTCCACCGGTGACGGAAAGCGAGCCATTCTACCGCCTAGGTAGACTACTCCCAAATTTAATCTTCCTGCATATTTCTGAGTGCACTCAGTTTTCCATGTTTCATGCTTAAATAAGTTTATAGGTGAGAAGATCCCAATTCGAACAATATTTGCAGACCTTGACGAGGAAGGGAAATAATATTGGAACCCAAATAAGTCACATAAACAAGAAATCGACAGCTATGAAATCGATTAATTTCAGAGTATCTCATAAAGTGGAAGAACTTACCCGTTGAAGATTCCACATGAGAGGATGAAAATTTTATACATAAGCATCCAAAACTACTCAAGCATTGAGGACAACACTTTTTGAAGGAGAGGGGCATGTTAGGCCCTATACTACTAGTTTAAGCCCTTACTATTATTATTGCAACCACCTTATTATATTTTTGTGCCCATATAGTCTACATGTTGTTATTATTTTGCACCAAAGAAACCCACTATTGTTATTGTTGTGCCCCTACAATATTATTTTTGTGTACACTCCGATTGTATCGAGACCGCATAGACTCCTATATATAGAAAGGAGGTCTTGTCATTTGTATCATCCAAGAATTGTTCATTTGTGTAATGTACAAGAGGTTGCCCCTCGAAGATGATGATTTTGACATCATTGGTCTATCTTTTATTTTATTTTTTGAGTTGTTTGCATAACACCCTCTCTCTTATTCTTTGGATATTTCTAATTAAAAAAGTTTCTCACTCTATTCCTTTGTATCTATTCTCTATGTTGACAGCTCCCATTAATGTGATCAAAAGAATTAGGAACATACGACAAAATTTTCTATGGGGAGGCACCCAAAAAGAAAGGAAATGGGCATTGATATCTTATGAGAAGGTATGTTATCCAAAGGGAGAAGTTATTAGTCTAAATACAAGAGACCCTATCCCAATGGCAAATGTGTTTGCTACAAAACATTGGTGGCATGGCTAAAGAGTAAATCTAAAATTTTGATGAATATATAGAGGTTTTATTACACACCTCGCATATCAAAAACATCTAAGTTCTACATGAATGGGGAGTCCCTCATATCAATCATATGGAATAATGCCTAGAAAAATAGTAAGAACTTAGAACCATTATTTCTAGGAGGTATCTAACATACATTCATTCTTCTTCTAGGCAGACATAATGAAACATTAACCTATCCTATCTAAAAGGTAGCACCTAACCCCAAGTAAACAAGCGATAAAAATTTATATGTGGGTTAAGATTAATCAATAATAAGAATAGACCATGGATGAATCTCAGGTTGGAATGCATAATTGGATTCTTTTGAGAAATGACATATTCAATGGGGGGAGGGAGACCAAAATGCAATGGATGGGACTATCCATTATTGACTCATTACAATAAGTATGGATGATGATTTCATAATACCAAGATAACATGGGGATGGTTAGTTCCATATAAATGAGGCTTATAGAATGATAGTTGGTTGGCCTCTAGCAAGGCAATATCAGTAATGGGACAAAGTGCATAATCTAGAATTGTGGCGAGAAATGTAAACCTTTCTATTTATACTCAAGCTAAAGAAAATATTAAATTTGGATAAATTTATTGAATGGTGTTTTTCGAGTCTAGGAAGGTGTCCTTTGTGTTGTGGAAATAAGGAAAAAAAAGCATAGCTTTATATCTCGTATGGAATATAGTCAGTTATGGGACAAAGGTGTGATTTTATTTTTCTAATAAGATCAATTATATGTATATGAAGTAGAAACCCTATATCAATGGAGGAATGATCCTTCTACAATGGGATTCTTAACCTACATTGGAATTCCTTATACGGATTTATGTAATGGAATGTGTGGAAGGAAATAAGTAGGAGAATATCTAATTCCAAGGCCTTCATAAGGTCACAATATGTGATATTATTCTGAAAATAATTATAGGAATGATTGGTGTGAGAATGTGGGATCCTAAAACCAAAAAGACATCAAGGTTAGAGATTACCATCCTTTAAGAACTCAATATTTTTGGTTCCTTACATTGATCTACTCAACAATCAATCCCAAAAGGAGTCCACTTACTGGATAAATGGATACCCCTCCTATCCTCCACATGAAGTTGAACTTTGATGGGGCCTCCAACATGAACAAAGGATTCACAAGTGTGCAAGGAATATTTCAAAATCATAATAGTCAAGTTATATGCACGTTCTATAAATGGATAGGATATAATTATAATAATTATCATGAATTAGAAAGTCTCATTAGGGGTTTTTAGTTGGCCATGGATCAAGGATTCACTTATCTCATCATTAAAGGAGATTGATACTTATTAATACAAGTAGTTTTCAAGCTCATGGGTGGATCCAACACACTTAATATTTTAAGCAATTAGAAACTTAGAATGATCTTTGATAAAGTTGATCAATTATTTAATGAACTCCTAATAGTCATCCCCCAACATATTAAACACATAAGTAATATTCCAAAGAACAATTGGCTAACAAAGTGTTAGCTAGAACCCCACCCTACAAATCTGAAACCTACTAAAAGACATCCCACACCCACACAAATATGACTAACTTTTGATTCTAACTAAATATTGATTCAACTCCCAAAATGAGCTGTTAGGATTGGGGAATGTCAAGGTGCATAGAAAGGAAGGAAAGGTGGCAGAACATGTCAAAAGTGTGGATGACAATTTTAACGGTCATCGGGAGGTTGAGCAGATTTTCTAGTATGGGCTCCTTTGGATTGTTGCCTTCATTATAATTGTATTACACCCTTGTATCTAGATGCGAGCTCCTATATTATGGCCTTTTATGGCATAAGAAAGGGGCAAATGGAACCTAATTTCCATCATGGTTGGTCAGATGTGAAAATGATCCCCAATGGGTTATCATCATGGATTTAGCTCGATTAGAAAAAAATCATGATGAATATGTTATCATCTTCATATATGGACTATAAATTGAACTATTTTGTTGCTTGGGGTTTATTTTTAATAACATATACACATAAAAGGAATGGAAAATGGGAAAATTTTATGTTTGGCTTTTGAGGCATAGCTTGAAATCAAGGTTGTTTGCAGTGGTATGTGACTCATGCAAAAGAGGAGATTGTGCGAACACATAACCAATTCCTATATTGACAATTATTGGATGGAAAGGATGCCATAGATGAGGTCCATATGGAGGATCAATGGCTATGGAAGAGCACAAATACAACTTGTATTCTAATGGAAACTCAAGGTCGATCCAAGGACCCCAAAAATTCCAATACTAGGGATAAAATTTACTTTAGAGTAGTAAAAAAGAATTGGGCTATGAACAATATGAGATTATGGAGCTTCAAAAATAACTCTCACTTTTTGAAGGTAAATTTGATGTCTTTTTTAAGGGGGTCCTCAATATCCAAATCTTTATTCAATAGGTAGTAGAGGGAGTTGAATATGTACATGATCATGAAGGCTCTAGGGGCTCAAAGGGCTCCTAGGAAAATCCGATCTTGATTCCAAAGTACCTACTCCTACATTCAACCATTTTATCCAATACTCTGAGCTCATAAATTATTGGTCAGTGCAAGAAGGGGGTAAGTTTAGAACCACCAATCCCCCCCTTGGAGTACATCCCTTAATATATTTATCTTAATAATTATCGCATTTATATCTTTATATGTTTTATTAATTGTATTCAGGGTCATAGGTGTGGCCCATTTTAAGGTGGTGCCTTGGAAAGTAACAATATTTTTTTCTTAATAACATCAACTACCAAGATTTTCTACTATTTCTATCAGTTACATTTTCTTGGATTCTTAAAATATCATAGCTTGTCATGTGGCAAGGTTTCTTTTACTATCAAGAGGAATTGGTTTCCCTGTGGAAACGCTCCCAAACTCTATGAATTTTTATATATTTTGTGCTATGAATGTGAAATACAAGGCAAGGTTTTAATTTTTAATTAAAAAAAAAGGTGATTTTATTTAATTGTTGTTATTAAAAATTGATGGAAATTACTTAAAATATTTAACAAAATAATATACATATAATATAAGGAAAAGATGTAAAATATTAAGAACTTAATATATTTATAAAAAGAGGAAAATTAACAAACTAAAGGGTAACATTGAATGTGAATGTATATTTCACATTAATGTATATTTTTGTCAAATTAATGCTCTTTTATTGTAAAAAATAGATGAAAACAATCATTAGTTATGGTTGTTCCAAAAGCAACAACTTGAGTTCAATCTCATAGATGATTCTTTCTAGTGGGGGAGAGATTATTTTTTTTCAATTCTCTTGGACGGTAATTCAATATATAGGACGTACTCAGCCTATCTCTCAAAGGGAATATTGGATAAGATCATTGAAACGTGCTTCAATTTTTTATGAACTAGAAATAAGGAAACATCTCCCTAAGGGCATATTAGATAAGATCAAGAATAATTGTTTCAAAATTTTACGAACTAGAAAGAAGGAAACATGAAGAATTCCTTTAGTGAAATAGGTAAGGATTGTTAAGAGATAATTTCACCTATAGTAGTAGGTTAATTTATTCCCAGTAAGCCTCGCCCAAGTTCTTGCCTAGAAGGTGTGTGTGAATGGAGAAATGAGACAAAGAAACTAGAAAATCCCAAGCACATTCAAATTTACAAGGAGGTAGTAGACATACCTTTTAATGCTAGCTCCTTGACTTTTTTTGAAGATGCCAATTATATGAAGATCTCCTAATGATATCTTTGTTTTTGGATCTCCTATATCACCTGCACATCCAGAAAGAGACCAACATAATCTTCATACAAAACAAAATTAGTACAACATAATACATCAATCATGTAACATAATCAAAGAAACACAAGATATGAATGGGGAAAATAATTGTTACTATTGTCTTTGAATTGAACTAGAGTACATTAATGAGTCCTCTAAGCCTCTGTCCTTGACTTAATCCCTAACTTCTATGCCCACTACACAAATTTATCATGGGTGCGGCACTGACAATTTTGGCATCAACTCGTTTCGTCTCCCTGTGACCAGTGAGGAACCCCAATTATATAGATTTCCATCATGATTGGAATTCAATTCACCTACATTATTTGATTGTATTAAGGTGATTATTAAGATATATGAAATAAATCATTACTTTAATCAGTAATGCTTATTTTAATTAAAGTTGTCAAGTTGATCTGAATATATTCTTATCCAGTTAAATTTTGACACTGTTTTGGTGCTCTAGTTTAGAGAGGGCATTGATGGCCTTCTATTTCAGTCTGAAACACTAGGAGGGAGTGTTGATAGGTCCACTTGTTAAATTACTACAACTGAGAAGGAGTGTTGAGCCCTCAAAACACTTGTTTTTTTACATTTCACCAATCACAACTTGATCCTCTAGCTTGGAAATGGTTGTGGCTTTCTTCTCGACCCTATAGGTGACTTTAAGAGATTTAGAAAACTCCTCCTAATGTACGATTTGATAAGAGAATATGATGGTTGAATTAAATTACAAAAACTAGATTAGTGAAAGAGGCAAGTAGAGATCACAGATAAGAGACCTATAGAAACTCAAAAGGATGGTGAGATACATAAATAAGTACATCGCTGAGGTAGGCATACCCACATTTAGTACTAAGAGAATATATCATAAATTCCCACATAACATAATGTGGACTAATGTAATCGAGAACTAGTCGTGATGCAATGTAGATCTCAGGCACAATAGCTATCAGTAGGGATGGACATTAATGTGAAGGACCCTAATGATGGCCCTCAAAGTACATAATATAGTCTCCAATCACAACATGGGGAGGAGATGATCATGAATTAAGTGGCCTCAATTCCCTAAGCTCTTCGATACACACCCCAATGGTATGACTCTACTACATGCTAATGAATGAGATGATCTTAAGAATGTAGGGAGACTATCTAATTACTAGGAATTGATGTATATCATTAATAAATGTGATGGATACAATTGATAATGAAAATGTATCCAAAGGTACCTAGAAAAATATACAAAGTGAAAATTAATGAGTTCAAGTTGAGCACTGTGTAGAATCAGTCAACATGGGCCAATGATGAAAGCCTAATGAAAACATGAGGAAACCTGCCACTGATGACTGTAAGCTCCAAGGTAATATATTATTTGTAGATCCACATCCCAAGTAAGGTTCCAAATTCAATGGTAAGAGATTCTTCAAAGGAGGTCCTTAATGTATCTCCCATCATCAACATGAAACTAACACGAAGATAAGGTCTTTGATGACAGAAAATGAAGAAGTGTTGTAAACTGACATAGGGATGGCCAACAAAAAAGTATAATGATACATTCATATGGTCAATGTTTGACTAAGACTTCCCTTGAACATATAATGGCATGACACAATAGTGAAGTGTGTAGTAGATAATGAAGAATATCAACAAACGTGATGGTGATACAAGAGGCATCACCAAAGCCTATGGATTGGAAGGGTAACCAATCGCGTGAGATATCGATTCATGGAATAGAGTGATGTGACTCATGCTGAAGGTGTGAATAAGAATTCTAGAAAAAACAAACTACCATAATAGAAATGCGATAGAAAAGAAACCCCCTGCCCCTAGTGTATCCCCTTCATAGTTTAATGAGCACAAAAGATAAGACAAGTAAGCTCAATATATTCCTTTTTTGTGAAGTTTATACTGAGGAAAAAAATAGATAAAAGAAAACTCATGAAATTCTTATGGATTAATGAGATTGATAATGGACAAGACATCATTCGTCAACTTTCAATTTAACCAATGGACATGAACTGACAGAAACAATTCAACATTTTCATATAGGTTTTATGAGCATGAAAATAGGATAGTAATAGAATCTTGGGATTTTCATGGGTTTAACAAGTCACGAAAAGAAGAACAAAATGAAATCAATATTTTTGTATAAATTTAGTGAGCATCAAAATATAGCAAAAGGAGCTCGATACTTTCATTATTTAATGAGCATTAAAAGAAGGAAAAAAGAAATTTCATTTAATATAGACAAGTAGTATAACAATATGCATCTTGTTCTGAGGGGTAGTGATGGAACTAAACTAAACAAGGTAGAAAACAGAGCCAAAGTGTCTAGCAATGAAAATTCACTCATCACAATGATCTCTCCAAAAGGTGATGGAGGGTTGCAATATTGAAGCAAGGCTAATGCAAAGGCAATAGGTCAAGTATGGTTGTAAATATAGTGAGTGAAATAAAGGAAATAATTGGTATGAAGACATCTATCAGGACATTGAAGACCATAAGCATAGGTGATCATAAAGTAACATAATAAAAAGTGTGAGGACCCCCTGTAGGGCGATAGCAGAAAATGATAGACAAAGAGAGGCATGGGGATAAAATTTTATGTCATGGAAGGTGTTAAAGAGGACCCTAGAACCTACAAATGGATGAACCATGGGCACGAAGGAAAAATCAAGTGATATTTTAGGGTGTCGATCGAGGGTAGGCTATATCACACAAGTTGTGATGTGAAAAAAGGAATGGTTAAAGTCAAAACCTAATGTGGTGGTCCTTAAGGAAAGTTGAAATGTAGACAAAGAAGGCAAAAAATGAAATAAAAATGTCAGAGAATCCTAATATGATATGCCAATTTTAGAGATATACCTCAGAGCAATAGTGGAAGCCATGAAAAGTTTTTTTGTGAAATATATACAAATATGAAAAGCATGGCATACTCTGATAGGTTACACAATGTAGTTCCCATTGTTGGGCGCAAGTCAAGGATTATAATGTATAAACTCATGCTCACCTGCTAGAAATATATGGTGCACCATCATGGGGCCATGCCGCATCCATTGAAAATTCCAAGCTCCTAAAGGTTTACGATTCCAAGTATAGCATAAGAACATAACGTTGTTAGGGAAAACCAAAGGACATAAAGGGTGAATGGTCTCACGAGCTAAGGTAGTTCCTTGATATCGATGATCAAGACATGAAGAAGATATGAAAAATTCATTAACTGGAGAAGTTAGAGTGGATAATCTAGTGGCAAAGTCAATGCCAGAAAGCCTTGACTTAATTTGGCCGAAAGGTGAATCAAGAGATGCCCCCAGGCCCAATTCAAGATTTTAAATGTCAATCTCCATAGTTTCCAATTGTGGGAGAGTACAAGCAACATGAAGCATAGTCTCCCTTGGATTTCTTGTGGAGCCTTGACCTCCAAGACACCCATATCCAAAGGAAAATTAATATCAAGGCAATCAGGTGAAAGTGATTCAGTGATGACCAATGTGGGAAAATGGACATGATGATATTCCATATTGGGATGGATATTTTTACCAATGTCATTAGGTATTGGTGGTACCACTGAAGGGGTAATTAATTCCACAAAAGGTGTTATCACATTGGGCATTAGGTAACTCCACGAATGTGTATTTCATTAAGATAAATCAATATATAAGGAGAGGGAGACTATTGGGATTCATCTTATAATGTCTCTTAATCTTCCAATTCTTCCTTATTTTTCTATTTAGAATATTCACATGAATTTTACCAAGCCCTTAGGATTAGGTTTCAACATTCCCTCCTGAATATGAAGGTATGTTGTTGAGTCCAAGCATCACTTTGAATCTTTCAAACTTTTCTCTTAGAAGGATTTTAGTGAATATGTCTACAATCTACTCATTTGTGGAGCAATTTCATAGATGGGTAGTCTTAGCCTCAACATGATGTGAAATCAGATGACACTTTGTGTTGATGTGTTGTTGGAAATAATACTGAGAGGGGGGGGGGGTGAATCAATATTATCAGATCAATAAAACTTTTTCATTTCCATACTAAGATACATATACGCTACTTCATTCAATGGAAACCGCGTGTATACGCAACTGTGTCTAAAGCCACCAGCGTATATCCAAAATACTTATGATTGAGTTAATCCATTAAATGTTGATCTTTAGTTAGTGTATCAGAACTTCATTAAACATATGAACAGTAAGTGGGTGTATTAAAACAGTACATATCATCACACACAAGGAGCACACATGAACACCATGATATAAGGTGGAAACCCAACGTGGGTGAAAACTACCTGCTGCAATTTGTTTCTATCTTCCTTTATTAAGAAACTTATTTTACAATGTACTGGTGCAGTCCTTTACCAGCATGCAGGCTACAACCTACGGAAGGCTACAACCTTCTCTCATTCTCCAGACTCTCCTGGAAGGGAGCTCCATCCCCCTTTGCTCTTGTACTAGCTAAGATATTAGTACGTAGGCGCCGGCCTACAATCTTCTCTCTTCCGGGTACCACATTTCACAAATTTTCAGACTGGATACTCCTGAAGCACAACACATAATCTGAAGGCCACGTTTCATCAAATTTTCACACTGGACCCATAAATATCATTGAAGCACAAAATAATCAATACTCGCATCATCAATCTTTGAATCACTGAAACACTGAAGCCCTGTCAACAACACAGTCACCAGAACACAGAGCAGAACTCTACAATAACAATCAGAACCAACTGTACCATCAAAATCATGCATCAGAGTGCATATGCTACTTGGAAGTGCCTAACCTGCGTGTATACGCAACTTCATCAAGATGAACCGGCGTATATGTCATTAATCACTTATTCATAACTTTGCTGCACTCCCTGACTTCAGACATACGCAGATCATGCCATATACAAGGATAATATATGCGTTAGCACCCAGATCTAGTCCATCAGATCTCATAAATATGAGTCATTATGATCTTGATCCAATATTAGTTCTCATCCATCAATATTGAAGCTAAACACAATCAGCCAAACAAGATATGTAGAATACTGACACCTTTAAACTGTCATCGGAACCCTTTAACAACCACAACCACCTGAAAGTCAAATATCATAGCTCAAAAAGGTATACGCTACTACAATGAACTCGACATGCGTGCATACGCGCTTATACGAAAGCCAACCCGCATACAGATCTATAAATATTCAATCATCACTTGCAGTGATTACAAACTTAAGTTATACCCAGTTCAGATCATTGCATGCGTCAGCATACAGATCTAGAATAAACATAATCAATCATATAGAGATAGTTCATTTCAAACCATTTGATCCTGATCTCTCCTTAGTTCTTGTTCCCCATCAACCGGTGGAATCCCTCCTTAGCTCAGATCAAGCAATGCATCATCAACCCATAACCTGCATATTGGATCTCATACTTCTTCAGATATTCAAGACTTTTTGATGCTAATGCCTAATGATCTTCTTCTCCTTTTATAGTCTTAGGCCTTTCTCAATACCACGGTCAGAAACCATAATGAATCAATACCAAGAGCCCAATACTTGGGATCAACACACTTGTCGAGATACCATGGTCCAAAACCATAGGTTCAAATACCGAGGACCAACTACCACGGACCAAAGGTAAGCTTTCTGACATGTACGCGCTTTTCCGTGCATGAAACTGCATGTATACCCTACTTGGTATATAGAGAACCTGCGTATATGCAACTTGGTATATAGTGAACCTGCGTGCATACCCTACTTGGTATATAGTGAACCTGCGTATATACTCTTCTTTCTTCATTCTTTGTAGTCTGATCATCAATTCTTTGCTACTGACCTGTTGCACTATGATCTACCATCTGTGTGAGTTTCCATCAAGGACAACACTTGTCTCATAATGCCAACATGTGTGTCGTTCAATAATGGAAATTTAGGTTCTTCGCCAAATTTATTGAAAAAGTGTTGCCAATCAAAAGAGGAGTTGAATGTACTTGTTTCTCCTACAAATATTCTAAAATTTTCCAGAGCCACACAATTTACTTTATTGCTTCAACTGCTTCCACATCCTTCCTCAATTGTGGGATCTTCTAGAACTAATTGTTTGTTTTACCTACAAAGCAAATCCCCTAGTTGTGACCCGGTTTATAAAGAAAAAAAGAATAAAAGCATGTTATTAAATATGAATTCAATCTAAATCTAAATATGAAATAAGAAACAAATTAATATATAAAATAAAATTTAAGTCAATGTAACTTTAAATAGAGAATAAAAAGCAAAGTAATGTGGTGAGAGATAATACACCAATAAAACAACAAAATATAAGACTCATAAAAACAATAGTTTGACGTGTGTCATTTGACGTGTCTCATTAAATTAAATGAAATAACTATAATTTAATACATAATATCCAAAACAACAAACTAATTTAATACATAATCTTATACTTCTAAATTTAGAGGCCCGTCAATATTATATAAACCTCCGAGTGCCTAAGAATGGTTATATGGGCCTTAATTCTGTCTAATTTAGAGGCCCACCAATATTATTATTTGAGTCAACATTAAAATGTTCAAACTCATTTATGGAGACTACAACATCTCCCCCATATTGCGCTCTATATTACTTTTAACCTTTTATTGTTTTTAACTAAAATGGCATGTAAATTTTTACAAAAGTTTATGCCACTACAACATTTCCCTTATACTAGGTTGTACATCACCTCTCGCCACAATAAAGATCCTATCCTAATGTAGAGATTAGTTTAGAAATATGTAACATTATTTGATGTTAACGAATTACTCTATAGTTTTAATTTGTGTAGAAACCATGTATATTCTCATGAGAAGGGGTTGCGATCATGAAAATTCCACATTGTAAATCCTATCTAGGTTTGGGATTAGGGAAAGGAAGTGGATTATTTGTTGTAAGTAACTTTTGTGTAGTGTGTTTGTACTAGTGGTTCCTAGTTATCATTTTTTTTATTGTAATTGAATTTTCTTGAGAGGGAGTTGTTCAAAGACTTGAGAGAAGTCTATAGAAGATAGCAGACAAGTTGTCGAAGAAGAAGTTACTAGTTTTCTACTATGACAATGAATAGGTTATGCATATGCCATCTGGAAGATTGAAGCCCCACATGCCCCTTCCCTACCTACCAGGCCCCCAATAAAAAATACCATATTGGATTGGGGGAAAGATAAAATATTTTCATCTAATCATATAGAAGAATTGTTTGAAATATATGTGGGATTAGGATTCCATGGAATATAAACTCTAATTTTGTCTTTTGAGAGTAAGGAAGCAATTGCATGACCATCAATAAGTGAAAAATGCCAGATCCTAAATTTTTTGTTAGAATGAGAGAGCTATTACAAACAAATTTATTGTATCTCCTTTTGTATGAGATTACGAAACACAACCATTATTATTGTTTGAAGGATATGATTATTGGAAGTACTATCATGCTCAAACTAGTTATTAACATTATAGCTAGTGGGGTAGGACTTGTAAAGAAATATGGATTAATAAATTTCTTCTTGAGATTGGAATAATGGAGAGGACTCCTAGCAGTATTTTTTGTGGTAATCAATCATGTGTCAAGCCATCAGATAATATTTTATTTCATGACATGTCAAAACACATTGAGGCTACACACAATTTCATTAGTGACTTGATTAATAAGAAGGGGAATTACATAAGGGTATTTCTCTACTAAATATAATGCAATCAACATACCCATGAGAGCCTTATGTAAGTAAAAATTTAAATGATGTGTGTCTAGTGTTGGTTCTTATGTCCTTAACATTATCCTTAAGAGGAAGTGTTAGAAAGTATGATTTTGGTGCCATATAGATGATTTACTACTTTCAGTGGTTTGTTATTAGAGTGTTAGATGGGTTTTTCAAATTATCTACACAAATATGAATATACTATTGTTTTAGAGTTTGTTGAATACTAGTTGGATATTGGAAATTCTCTCCATCAAGAATTTCTCCTATATAATTAAAACATGGAGCTGATTTGATGGCTTGTTTTGTGTATCTGAGTGAGGCATTTGATCGCATAGCATATCCGAGTTGAGATGAATATCTTTCTTGGTGCACATCCAAATTGATAACTTTATTGGTGTGTCTAAGTTAAATAGAGGATTTCCTAGTGTGTCCAAGACAATAACCAAGTGGCTCCCTTTATGTTGTGCTTGAGCTATAAAGTTCAATGTCTATGATGAATAAGTAAGCTCAACTTAACTAGGAAATTTTGATCGGCATTGTTGTGCTTGGGTGCATAACCTAAACTAACCATCCTATCCTTCTTAAGCACGATGCTATCAAATACATGTCCGCATGGAATATGGGTTTACAAATTCCCTAAAGGAGAGAATTGTTGGACCCGTATGAGGAGGTGTTAACTCATGGACAAGTGGGTTATGTCAATGTTGAACGCTTTATGAGTGGATAATATGTTGTTTGTGGACTCATGTTAATATTGTGGAACTAGAACACTTTATACAAGTTATTTTTATGAAAGGGATAGGTATTAACAAAGAGTGGATACATTTGTTACACTTGTTATATCTTGCAATCATTCATGGAGTTATTTGCATGTTTAAGAGGTGTTCAGTGAGAAATTGAATGACCCATGCACCTAATGGACATCCTACTAGAGCAATAATTGCAATGGTTGGGTACCCATGTATTATGGTGGATGGTAGTTCCTTTATATAGACATAAAAATTATTCATGTATACAAGAAGAGTGTCTTCTATATCTAGAGGAGCATGACCCAAAATTCAAATCTCATAGTTGTGACTCGGTTTGTGGAGAGGAAAACACTAAACACATGTTATTTAATATAAATTCAATCTAACTGTAAATATAAAATAAGAAGCAAATTAATCTGTAAAATAAAGTTTAGAGAAAGACACTAAAAACATGTTATTAAATATAAATTCAATTTAACTCTAAATATAGAATAAGAAGAAAATTAATCTGTAAAATGAAATTTAAATCGGTGTAGCTTTAAATATAGAATAAGAAGCAAAATAATATGGTGAGAGATAATACAGCAATAAAACAATAGAATACAACACACTAATAAAAACAATACTTTGACGTGTCTCATTAAATTAAAAGAAAATTCAAAAAACTATAATATAAAGGACTAAAATGGCAAACTAAGTTAATAAGAATCCATATGCTTCTAAATAAAGATAGAATCCATATGCTTCTAAATAAAGATAAATTAATACACAGTTTACTAAATCATGGTGAGAGATAACACACCAATAAGACAATAAAATATAACAAACTAATAAAAACAATAGTTTGACGTGTTTCATTAAATTATATGAAAAAACTATAATATAAGCGACTAAAACGGCGAAGTTAATAAGAATCCATAGACTTCTAGATAAAGATAAATTAATAAACAGCTTACTAAATAGCAGAGCTAATAAAAACAATAGTTTGACGTGTTTCATTAAATTATATGAAAAAACTATAATATAAGCGACTAAAACAGCGAAGTTAATAAGAATCCATAGACTTCTAGATAAAGATAAATTAATAAACAGCTTACTAAATAGCAGAGTAGTTCAGAGCGAAAGTGAACGATAAAAAGCCAAAATGAAGCAAGAAACCCTTCCAAAAGTAGACATTCCAAAAATAGACACTCAAATCCAATCGAACCAGTCAACTAGCACCAGATCTGGAACAGAGAGAAAGTGAATACTGGAACCCAAAAATATAACAAACCATCCCAAAAAATAACAACCCATCTAAAAAAGTGTATTTTCAACACCACAGCATTGTTATCCACAGACAAAAATCAGTAAAGAGAATTCACGAATTTAAAGACCGATTCACAATATCTGCGTGGTGCCGGGTAGTGATGCAGAATCGGCCATGGCTCTGGTCCCACCAAAATCTGACAACGTCATTGTATCGAAGTTGTCTCCGCCTCAAAAAGTTCACCCTTCCTTCTCGACGTGAAGATGAAAGTGTGATCCACTCCATCCTGAATGTTATGTATGCGCAGCTCCAACCTTGATTCACGCCTCAGCATTACTTTCTGCTCGTTTCTGAAGTGTGGTATCATATATCTCTCCACGGATAACTTGGTAGCATTACACTGTTGTTGATTGACGTCCGACTCTGTTAATTGCTTCTCAAATAATAACGTAAAATCGCTACTCTGGCTTATATCCACCAATGTATTTGCCGCTTCGATCATGCTTATACTCACCAATGTATTTGCCGCGTCAACCATGCTTGTATCTTGTGTTTGGGGCATATTATTGTTCTCCATAGCGCTAAGTTCTTGCTTGAAACACGAAATATCGCAATCCCAGGTCACCGAATGGTACAGACTTCAAAATATTAGCAAACTCAGCGCAAACAATGAATGAACTAAAAGTTCAAACAAGTCGTTGTTTTATAGGCTAGATATTCGATTTATTTATCCATAAAGTTCATATTTGCACAGACAAAGTACTTTGCTGTTTTAACGGAATTTTCTAATTATTTTATATTTAAAATTTTTATGCGAAATCTTTCAAAATATTGGCAAATTCACATCAAATAAAGAATGAATTAAAAATTCAAATAATTCGTTGTTTTAGAGGTTAAATATTCGATTAATTTATCCATAAAGCTCATGATTACAGGGACAAAGTACTTGCTTTTTAACAAAATTGTTTAATTATTTTATATTTTGAATTTTTTTATTGAAGTTTGGTAAGATTTTTCGATTTTCGAATTTACATGTTTATTATTTACTTCACTATGGGGTAGGGTAGCACAATATTCGGACCCAAAATCTCCGCTGGGTATAGGGTAGCACAAAATTCAGACCCAATATCTCCGGTTGGGTGAGATGACTTCATTCCACGCATCGCCACTTCAGCTACCCCACACGGAATTATATTTTGAATTTTTATTTGAAATTCCTTAAAATATTTTTTGGTGAAATTTTAATATTTTGTTATTTAAATTAATTTTTTTAAATGTAGAAATGGATTTACTTCCTTGAAAACTTTTGTGGCACTCAAATGGTGGCCGGTTTATAACTTGATTTTAGATTTGGATAAATTTAACCAAAAAATATAATTAAACCCAACAAGTTAGAAATTCTTCGGTGATAAATCATTTGTCAACGTGTTTGGAACCAACAAGTTCATAGTCAGGACAAGTTGAAGAAACAGATCCAGCTTAGCATGTTAAATAGTGTGAGCAGAGACTCCAAAGGCTACCCTGACTAACCGCTAATTTTGACTTTAGGACCAGAGTCAAGATTTAATGGAAATTAGTAAAATTGTGTGAATATATAACAATATAAAATAATATAGAAAATGTTAAAGGTTGATTAGGAAGTTATTAAAAATTATAATTGGTTATTTAAATGGGACTTAAAGTATAAATTATACGTGTATATATCTAGATATATATAGAGAGAGAGAAATATATACAAAGGTTAGTTAGAAAATTATTGGAATAATAAAATTGAAATATACATAAAAATAATAATATATAAAGTTTACGGTAAACTTTATATATTATTATCTTTATGTATATTTCAATTTTATTATTTCAATAATTCTCTAACTAACCTTTGTATATATTTCTTTATATATATATATATATATATATATATATATATATACACACACACGTATAATTTATACTTGAAGTCCCATTCAAATAACAAATTATAATTTTTAATAATTTTCTAACTAACCTTTAACATTTTTTAAATTATTTTATATTGTTATATATTCACATAATCTAACTAATTTCCATTAAATCTTGACTGTGGTCCTAAAGTTAAAATTAGCCATTAGTGAGGATAGCCTTCGAGTCTCTGCTCACACTATTTAACATGCTAAGCTCGATCTGTTTCTTCAACTTGTCCTCAAGATGAACCACACTTGTTGGTTCGAAACGCCTCGACATCTTGTGATTTACACCGAATAATTTCTCTTAAACTTGATATGGATCACAAAAGCCTCAATTCAACAATTAAACCCAACAAACTAATATATATATATATATATCTAACACATTGATTTAATTAGATATTCATTTTTACTAAAAAATAACAATGGTAAAGTAAATGAAAATTAATTTAAAATATATATTAAAAAATCAATATATTTCTAAATAAATCTATTAATTAATACAAAGATTATACATTTTCAAATATAGAGATAAACTAATGGGTTTTCATATTTTTATGTTGAGGATGGGGGCACATGGATTAGGGTAGTGCCAAAAAAATATGCCTCAAAACCCTCCAAAACATAAGATAATTAAACCCAACAAACTAATATACATATAACACATTTACTAATTTAATTAGATATTTATTTTTATTAGAAAATAACAATGGTAAATTAAATGAAATTTAATTTAAAATGTATATTAAAAAATCCATATATTTCTAAATACATGTATTAATTAATACAAAAATTATATATTTTCAAATATAGATATAAACTAATGGGTTTTCATATATTTGGGTTGAGAGGATGGTGACATGTGAATTACGGTAGTGCCTTTGCAACTATTTCAACTTAGAAGTCAAACCAAATTTTAGTTGAAACCAAGTTGGGTTTTTCCTATGACTTGTGGACACTAATAAGTTGAAGTGGTGACAATGCACATGGTGGGGAACCCTAGGGCAATTGGTGGAGGATATGGTGACAAGAACATTCAAGGATGTGGCGATGGGAGCTTTACCTAGTCCAAGTAATATAATTATTGTGGGGTTACACAAAAGATTCAAACTAGCATGGTAATCATTGAAGTTGAGGCCCCACCCAAATCATCCAACTCAAGGAGCCTAACAAATAGATGCCTAGATAAGTCTCACAAAAACCCCAAGTACGAAGTAACCTTGATTAAAGTGGGAGAGAATATCCAATACATGAGACACCATTCACTTATAGGCAAGTTTCTAGGTCTATATCCTTCTAAGAAGACTCTTTTTCAATGGATAACATCTAGGTCGAAGGTTAAAGTTCAAAGTGGATATTCTTAAGACAACTAGTTTAAGAATCTACAAGAAACTCACAAGGAAACAAAAAAATCAAAGGAAATGAAAAAATGATCCAAATTAAGGAAATCCCATTCTGAAGAGGAGGGAGAGATGAGAATGGTGGATGTGTTAGTTCTTATTAACCTCACAATGAAAAGAGAAGAGGAGATGTTCACCTTGGATAACACTAAATTATACATCCAAGCTTTGATAGAGGAGAAAAGAGAGATCCAACTCCAGCATATCATAGAATACCATCTCAATCAACTTCAATAAGATATAGTTAAAGGAAAATAAAATTCTTCATAGAAGTGGCCTGTCAAGCATCCACAGGTTGCCTTGGTATTAGAACCAACCCTAGTATACAAGTTAAGAAAGGGGGGGAAAGAAAAGAAGAAGGGATGTCAATCAACTAAATAGAATTTGAACTCAAGAAATTTCTTTCCTTATTTATTCAAGATATATCCAAGGCCTTCAAGAAAATCACTCCTCCCCACATGCAAGAATTGATCGACAAAGATCACAAAATAAGATATAAATTTCTTAATTTCCCGTCAAACAAAGGATGTTGAAGAGCCAAATGACTTTATTTTTCCAAGAAATGAAATCTGACTCCTATCCCATGGTTAGAATAGTAGCTAATGTTTGGAAAGGGTTAAAGGTATTAGAAATTAGAGGGACTCGAGGAATAGAAAGACTCTCAATCATGTGGAACCCTCAGCTGATTAGTCACCTTCTTGAGGAGTTTGTAGCACTTGGAAGCCTGATACTTCCATACTTTCACTTGCTATTTCTCCTTCTTGGCCTCTACGAGCATCTCTACCTCGCCTTCCTTTTGCCAATTTTGCTCCTTCATGACCCGGTTCAAAGCCTCTAGGTCATGAACTTCCTGCTCCAATTCCACTATTCCGTCGTTTAGGTATAGGTTAGATGGCTCCGTGGTCATATCTTCTAGTGTAAATACCTTCTCTACAACATACTCAAATCAAGTCCTGTTATTGTGAAGATTAAGGTCGTCCAATAATTGCATTATGAAATCGCTAAGAGCTTCCACGCCTAGTGTTAGATACCTAGGGGGCATAATATGGGGTACAAAGGGAGGTGCCTAAGGGAAGACTGTAATAATGGGATGAGCCATAGTAATAAATAAGGTGGTTAACCCATATCATGTAAGGGACCACAAGTAGTTAGTAATAATGTAATGGGCCAATGGTATTAGATAGATGGTATTGAGGGAACCATGGTATTGACCCATGGTATTGTACGTATGACGCCTATATAGAGGCTAGAGACTCCACATTTAGAGATGTCAAGGAATATTGTATGAATGAGCATATGGCTTGTGGAGTGTTCTCCTTCCTTAAGGAGTGAATGTATGGTGTTTCCCTACCTTAAGGGTTTGATCAATAAAAAAACATTTCTATTTATTTCTATCTGTTATTTCATGGGTTTATTTCTATTATCATATATTTTTGGGTTAGATCTATAAAAAGTGGTATCAGAGCACTTTCTTGGGCAAAAGTGGAGATTTTTTTTTCTTAATTTTTTGCAGGAACTTTTTGGGGTGGCAAGTTTGTAGATCAGATATGTATGTTTTGGCGAAAAATATGAAAAATCTAATTTCATATCTGGATTCTTTGTGAAAAGATACTTGATTTGAAAAAAAAAATCGGCTGAGTTGAAGTCCGGATAAAGGAGATATAGTTGATCTAAAAATCAATGGTGTTGCAGACATTTTTTTCAGGGCAGTGAGTCTGCAGCATAGATCTGCACATTTTGGGGTAAAATCTACAAAATCTAATTGCAGATTTGGATTATTTGTGAAACAATACTCGATTTTAAAAAACCAATCGGCTGAATGAGAGTCTGGATGAAGGAGATACTGCTAATCTAAAAATTAGTGGTGTTGCAGACATTTTTTCAGGGTAGCGAGTTTGTGGCGCAGATTTGTATGTTTTGGGGCAAATTCTACAAAATATAATAGCAGATTTAGATTCTTTGTGAAAAAATACCCGATTTGAAAAAAACAATCAGTCGAATCAGAGTTTGGATGAGGGAGATATCGCTGATTTAAAATCAGCTCTTTTTTCAGCAATTTTTTGTGACGATGGGACAGTCGCGGCGCGAATTAGAAATTCCAGTGCCTAGATTGGGATTTATATCACATGGGAAGATGTAGAATGGATGTTCCATTTCCAAAAATAGGTCATAATAGGGATTCTGAACAATATTGATTGAATTGTGGCCATTTCAAATTTTCGCCAAGCAAGTGATTTGTTTTCAAAAATCCTCTTCATGGCTTATAACAATAAGCTTTTTACAAGAAAAAATAATGGGTCTTCTATTGAAAGTTTTATAGCACATCTTAAGATTGACTCCGCAGGGTGTTGGAAGGACAAAACAGGGTATTATTTGAGAGATGAGGCTTCTATGTGGTGGAAATCACTTGATAGTGAGATTCTGAAGTTATGTCATGCTGACGAAATTGAAGAACTAATTTTGGAGAAATGGTCTCATACTAGAAAGGAGGAAACTAAAAAACCTAGCAAAGATTTTATTTTGCTGGAAAGAATGAAACTAAGAAACCTAAAGGGTTATTTTCTACTGGTATCTCCTTATTGCATGTTCATGGATTGATTCAGAAGGAGAAGATCGTTGTGTCTATAAATCCTAGTTGCAAGCATAATTTTATCAATGTTAATTTGGCAAAAAAATTGCAAGTCCCAACCAAACACATTAAAAACACACAGGTTGATGATGAGGATGTTCAAGTTTATAGGGATTTGAAGCTTTCTATGGATAAGTATGTGTTGCATAGTGATTTTTATACTTCATATATGGATAACATGGATGTTGTTTTGGGATACCCTTGGATGGAATTAGTGGGTACTATCAATATTAATGTGCAGAAGAAATTGCTGAAGCTCTGGTATAAAAAGAAGAAAATTACATTATAGGATATTTCCATCAATAAATAGGTAGAGTCCACAGAGGCTGAAGCAGAAAAGGATACAAGTGCTGATACATTAGATGAGGGCGCAGTGGTTGAAGTAATATTGAAAGATAAGACACCACAATAGGCACCACAACGTGCACCAGATAAAAGTCAGGCTCCAGTAAGGGGTGAATTAAAGAAAAAGACACTATGGGTTAAAACTTCAACATATCATCACCCACATCACCCCGCAAAACAACAACCAACAAGATGGCAACCAATTAGCCACAAGGAAAGCAACCCCCGCATGATAGATAGAGAGGAGCGAACATCCACCTACTACACATCAACACAAAAGAGCTGCCATGGTCAAATTCCATCTCAAGTGAGCAAGGCACCAGTGAGATTGAGGGTTCACCTTTCTCTTGGATGGCTAGATGCACGTGCATGGTACTAGTGGACTACTCTTTTGAGTAGATCTTATTATTTGTGTTCTTCCCATGTTTCAGGGACGAAACATGCTAAGGGGGGTGGAATGTTATATACCTAGGGGGATAATATGGGGTACAAAGGGAGGTACCCAAGGGAATAATGTAATAATGGGATGGGCCATAGTAATAAATAAGGTGGTTAACCCGTATCATGTAAGGGACCTCAAGTAGTTAGTAATAATGTAATGGGCCCATGGTATTAGATAGATGGTATTGAGGGAACCATGGTATTGACCCATGGTATTGTATGTATGAGGCCTATATAGAGGCTAGAGACTCCATTGAGAGATGTCAAGGAAAATTGTATGAACAGGCATATGGCTTGTGGAGTGTTCTCCTTCCTTAAGGAGTGAATGTATGGTGTTTCCCTACCTTAAGAGTTTGATCAATAAAAAAGCATTTCTATCTATTTCTATCTGTTATTTCTTGGATTTATTTCTATTATCATATATTTTTGGGTTAGATCTATAACAAGTGGTATCAGAGCTATAACACCTAGGGTTTCCTTATCACCGAGGGTTTTGGTGCCCTCCATAGCCTTCATGCCAAGGGTTTCAGTACATTGTGCACTGAACTCCACAGGGTTTTTAATACTTTTTTCTTCTAATTCTTCAACGTATTTAGTACCCTATTCATTTAAACGATCAGGGACTTCAGTACCCTGTTCATCAAAAACATTAAGGGTTTCGATGTCTTGTTCATCGAAATTGTCGAGGGCCTCCATGTGATGTACCTCAACATCCTCGTGACAAAGGTAGACAATAATATGTTGTCTTCCTTTTCCATGTTTTCTTCTTTTACAATGGTGTGGTCTACTGCATCTGCAAGCACTGAAAGGTTATGGTATTTAGGCAAAACCTAAGGTGATTCATCAATCAAAATCAGAGATCTTGACCAATACTGATTCGTGCCTAGAGAGATAGCCTTCTCCTTTTTTGGGGTTCTGATTTTTTTTCTTTGCCAAGGGTGGAGTGCCTTCGACAAAATTCGTTTCTACTTTAATCGACGTGCTTTTACCGTTTTTCTTGGTAGGGGAAGATGTCTCTACCTTTCTTTTCTTGCTTGCACTCGTGCCAGTAAACTTCCCTGAACTCCTTGTTGGGTTGTGTTATAATCCTTCCACGACTAGCCCGCGTAGTTAACCGGGGGGTTAGAGTGGGGTGGAACCCCCCTTCGTTGCACCGATTGTGTAGTGAGGTGGGGGTCACAAGGGGTTTGAGGCATACCTATAACCCCACTTTATGGGGTGCAGGGCAACGCCCTAGAAATTTTTGGTTTTAGACTGGCAGACCCACCTATGGTTTTGTGCATGATTTTCGCACATGTTTTTGGACAGGATGGTTTTCGGTACATGGTATTGGATGTTTAAACATGTATAAATATGTATTATAACATTGAAAGGAAAATAATGAAAAATCAAGCTTGTAATCCTGATTTTGGTATCCAGGGGAAAATCTCTATGTATATGTGCTTTATGTCTTATGATTTCACATTATTTATTTTTTGTGTTTTAGAATTCGTATGTACGTAATTTATATATGGGGTTAAAACCTACATTTGGTATTAGAGCTGTTTAGGCTTCAAGGGGACGCCTTTGTTGCTGAGAGGTTTCGCTCGGGCCTATGGTAGACCCTGTTCAGTAGGACATCTGTGAGATCGATTCTGGTGATGAAAAAAGATGGAGAGCAGTGGAAAGATAGAGATTGAGAAATTTAATGGTCAGAGTTTTGAGTTCTGGAAACTCAAGATGGAGGATCTGTTGGTGGATAAATATCAGTGGATCGAGGTAGGTCTGGGTACTAACCAACTAGGGTGTTCGATGAAGAATGGAAGAAGTTGGATCGGAAGGCAGACAGCACAATACGGTTGAGTGCCTCAGATTCAGTATTATTGAATGTATGAGGGGAAGCTACAACAAAGGCTTTGTGGGACAAGTTAGGGACTTTGTACCAATCTAAGTCTCTAGTGAATAAACTATTCCTATTGAAAAAAATGTATAACTTGAGGATGAAAGATGGAGACCTGGTGACAGAGAATCTGAATGCATTTAATACTATGGTAAGTCAGTTAGCATATGTTGATATTAAAATTTCAGATGAAGATAAGTGCATCAGTTTGTTGTGTTCTCTAACAGATTCGTGGGATAGTCTACTTATTGTAATAGGTAGCAATGCAACTACCTTGCAGTTTGATGAAATAGTCTCAGCCTTACTGACAGAGGAGATGAGATGAAAAAATATGGAGAGCCAGAATGGTGATGCCTTGTATGTATGAGGATGGTCCAAAACAAAAGAAAAATAAGTCATTGAGTGGGAGATCTAAATCTAGAGGGAGATCTAAATCTCCACGAAAACCTATAAAGGTGGTGTGCTAGGAATGCGGAAAGGAAGGGCACTAGAAAAGGGATTGTAAATCTAAAGCTCCTGACAAAGGAAATGGATCTGACGAGGCTCCTTCTGCAGAGGCAAAAACCACCTCAGATGAAGGTGGGGATGTGTACTTGGCTTCTTCAAGTACACATGTAGATCATGAGGCATGGTTGATTGACTCAAGTGCATCCTTTCACTTCACTCACCATAGAGAGTGGTTCTACAAGTATGAGAAATACGATGGTGGCGATGCCTTCTTAGGGGATGTTAGGAAGGCTAGAATCGTTGGTCATGGAAAAGTAAAGTTGAAGTTGCAAAGTGGAAGGGTTAGAACACTTCCTAGTGTTCTACATATTCCCGCATTGGCTAGAATCGGATTTTTGTAAGCAAGCTAGATGATGCAGGTGTAAAAACAGTGTTCGAGAAAGATACTTGCAAGATGGTTCAGGGGGCACTGGTATTGATGTGGGGAGTTTGGATTGGAACTTTGTACAAGCTGCAAGGTAGCATTGTTGTTGAGGGGTACAACAATTCTATGGTTCCTGAAAGTGGAGTAGAAAATCTAGTGGTCTCTGGAGAGAAGACCATGATGTGGCATGAAAGGCTTGGAAATATTGGAGAGAAGGGCCTTAGAATACTTCATGGGAAAGGTATGGTAGAAGGTATGAGTAATAGCTCTCTGGATTTTGATTTCTGTGAAAATTGTGTATATGGGAAGCAAAATCAGGTGAGTTTCCTCTCTAGTGGTAAGAAGGAAAAATAAATATTAGAGCTTGTGCACAGTGATGTGTTTGGACCTATGAAGGTTCCATCACTAGATAAGTCTATATACTATGTATCATTTATACATGACTTCTCAAGGAATACATGGATATATTTCCTTAAGAAGAAATCTAAAGTCTTTGACAGGTTTAAAGAATTTAAGGCTCTGGTGGAAAAGCAGGCAGAGAAGAAGATAAAGGTGTCGAGGATAGATAACGGTGGAGAGTTTTGTAGTAAGGAATTTGAAGAATTATGTAAGAAGTGTGGTATAGCGCAACAGAAGAGTACTTCATATGCACCTAGAAAAATGGAATTGTAGAAAGAATGAACAAGAAGTTGATGGAAAGGGTAAGAAGCATGCTTAGTGGTGCCAGGTTAGGACAAGAATTCTGGGCAGAGGCAGTGAAGATAGCATGTTACCTGGTCAACAGATCACCTTCATCAGCGTTGGAGGATACAACTCCACAAGAGGTATGGACTAGTAAGAAATCGTCTCTTTTACATCTGAGGGTATTTGGATGTGATGCATATGTACATGCTCCAAAGGAGAAACGAACCAAGTTGGATAGTAAATTTGAAAGGTGCATATTTTTTTGGTATAAGAATGGTTTAAAGGGTTATAAGCTTTGGAACCCAACAACAAGGAAGGTTTTGTATAGCTGAGATGTGGTGTTCAGAGAGGTGAAATATGTTATTAAACATGAAATCCAACCAAAGGAACCTGAGAGGATAGAGTTTGAGCTAAAGGAGGAAGAATCAGACTCTATAGTAGAGGAGGAATCAGAAGATGAAGAGCCATAAACTCCGAGTGTAAGAAGATCAGCTCGAGGAAGAAGGCAGCCAGAAAGGTATTTTCCATCTGCTTTTTGTTCAAATTTTGCTTTATCTATTACTAACGATGATCCCTAACTGTGAAGGAAGCAATAGATTCAGAGGATGTAAAACTCTGGAAACAGGCCATGGTTGATGAAATGGCATCTTTGCACAAAAATTAGGCTTGGGATCTGGTGGAGTTGTCGGCTGGAAGGAAACCCATTGGCAGCAAATGGGTGTTGAAGAAGAAGACAAATGCAGAAGGAAAGGTGGAGAAATATAAAGTTTGGTTGGTAGCAAAAGGTTATTCCCAAGTGCCGGGAATTGATTTTGGTGATATATTTTCTCCTTTTGCGAAGGTAACTTCTATTAGGTTACTTTTATCTATTGTTGATACTTTTGATTTTGAGGTAGAACAGATAGATGTGAAGACAACATTTCTTCATGAGGATATAGAAGAGGAGATCTACATGAAGCAACCTGAAGGTTTTGTGGTGAAGGGTAAGAAATAACTGGTATGCAAGTTAAAAAAGTCTCTGTATGGGTTAAAACTGTCACCAAGGATGTGGTATCATAAATTTGATACATTTATACAAGGACTTGGCTTAACCAGAAGCAGAGCATATCATTGTGTGTATTTTAAATTAATTGGTGACCGTGTTATTTATCTGGTCTTGTATGTGGATGATATGTTGCTGGTTGGAAAGGACAAAGAAATTATCCAGGATTTGAAGACCCAATTGTACTCAAAATTCAACATGAAAGATCTTGGTGCTACAAACAATATTTTGGGCATGGAAATTAAAAGAGATTGGGAAAAGAGGAAGCTCCGGTTAAACCAAAGGAAGTATGTCGAGACAATACTACAGAGGTTTAATATGCAAGATAGTAAACCGTTGAAGGTTCCTATTCATGTAGGTGTGAGGTTATTTGATTAATAGTGTCCCAAGACACAAGAAGAGGAAGAGGACACATCCCGTGTTCCATATGCAAGTGCAATCAGTAGCCTGATGTACATAATGGTTTGTATTAGACCAAACATTGCACATGCAGTGGGAGTATTAAGCAGGTTTATTGCAAAACCAAGGAAGGAGCATTGGAGAACAATGAAGTAGGTTTTCAGGTATTTGTTTCACACTAGTGATTATGGTTTGTGCTACCAAGGAAGACCAGGATTGAAGAGAATGTTGGATATTCATGGCTTTGTTGATGCATACTGGGCTTGAGAGCTAGATCAGAGAAGATATACAAGTGCGTATATATTTAACCTATTTAGAGGTGCAGTCAATTGGATGAGTAAGCAATAATCTGTAGTAGCACTATCAACTACAAAGGTAGAATACATGGCAGCCTCTCATGCAAGTAAGGAAGCAGTTTGGTTCCAAAGATTGTGTTCAAGTATGGGGTTAGTACAGTGAGCTATACGGATATACTGTGACAGCCAAAGTGTAATTTTCTTGGCAAAGGACCCCGCAATTCATTCAAGACAAAGCACATTGATGTTCAGTATCACATTGTGAGGGATATGATAGAAGACAAAAAGGTGTTGCTGGTAAAGGTGGACACTTTGAAGAATACAGTAGATGCATTGACAAAATCTGTGAGCTTTGAGAAGTTCTCTTGGTGTAGAGAGACAATGGGTGTTTTAGGGCTGGAAAAATGACTAAGCTCTCTTGTGGCCCCCCGTGGAAAGAAAACAACAAGTGGGAGAATGTTGGGTTGTGTTATAATCTTTCCATGACTAGCCCATGTAGTAAACCGAGGGGTTAGAGAGGGGTTGAACCCCCTTTCATTCCACCGATTGTGTAGCGAGGGGGGGGGTCACAAGGGGTTTGAGGCACACCTGTTGTTACACAGTAATTTGTCACTGTCTTCCTCCCAGTATTCCTACTATGTCATGAGTCCAAAATCATTCATGCTCATGCTCTCTGATGTTGTCAAATGACCCACTTTGCCAAAGTTTCTACCTCATCTCGTCTGTTGTCCAAATAAACGCGCTGAAGGGCGGTCCAAAACAGTCCACAAGCAATGCCATCACAGAAGTACACGTGATTCCCGCGATGGTCGAATTTCATGTGCCAGCGCAACTGCTGCTTGTATTTTCCTGTGATGACATGACTAGATCCGTTATGCAATAGCGATGTCAGCGCGATAGACCAGTTATGTGCCCGCGATGATCTAGTTTGGGCGAGTTTTCTCCAACAGTCGGCCTTCCAGATGACTCCAGACCTGGTTGTTGGCCTTGTTTATGTCACCCTCCTTTCATTGGCGTGGTTGTTCCGTCATTTGTGCTACCCTCCTTGGAGATAAGCTCATCCTCCCACCATTCATGGAGACTCCTTCTCCTACTTATGCTCTCACCATTGCTATGAGCTGCTAGTTTTGGAATTCTTAGACTTTGGAGTGTTGTTGATAGTATTGTGAGCTTGTTAGATAGCTGGTGTGGGTGTGACAAGTGTGGGATTGTTTAAGAGCTTGAGGAAGGTTGTGAAGTGCCTTTGATCTTGTGTGTAACTTGTGTTTGAGAGAGGCTTGTGATTTGAGAGATCCATCTCTAAGAGTGAATGCTTGAAGAACATGCTGGTTGGACCTTCCTGAGAAGGCTTATGACGTCAAGACCTGGGTTGTTGATTACTCATTAGGGGAAGGAAGCATAAGCTGGAGCAGCATAACGGAACTCCATCGACCACCGGTTGAGGTAGGCCTCCAACTTGAACTATTTAAGGAAAATTTTTGTTGATTTGTCCTTGTTTGTGGCTAGACCCACTCTAGCGCTAGCGCGGTTGCCTCTGTCCGTAGAGGGAACACTTTCCTGCATCACAAATTGGCGACTCTGCTGGGGAGCTGGCCTTTGTTCTTTTCTTGTTCACTTCTGCATTGAGTTTTTTTTTGGTCTCTTTTCAATTTTTGGGGATTAGTTGTCTATTTCCTAAGTTTCCTGGCCTGATCTGGGAAATTTCTTTATTTTCCTAAAGATTGAATGTTTTGATTTGGGAGTTTTTGGTTCGCCTATTGTTGTTTTTGAACATCATCACATTTTTTAACTTAACAGTTGCGCTGTCATCGTGTCACCCTTTTTGTAATTTCCTGTCCATCAAGTTATTACACCTAATAGTTGTGACAACTCTGTAAATCAGACCATTGCAGAAAAGGTGTGTACTTCCATGCTGACATCGTTTTGTTGCTGTGTGTTGTTCTTTATCAGTGCTTTATTGCTATGTATTGCCCGCGTTGATTGCTGTAGAATTGAATTTTTTCAATTCTGCCTCCTGAACTCGTCAATTTTTCTAATCCTTTGCTGTTCTCACTTGCTTGATGACTTGTTTTTCACTGTTTAGAGGTTGAGGCCCTCTCTTGTGAGCTTTGTTGAGCGAATCTTGCCTTTTGCTTTGTCACCTAGTTTTATTGGTTCAAGTCCTTTGGATCAGTTTTGCTAGGTTGCTTGTTTGAAAGGTTTCGTTTGTTGCTTGTTGTTGGTTTGATTGAGCCTTCCCCTTTGCTTACTTTTGGTTGATTATTTAGTGATCATTGTTGAACCAATCTTGGCATTGTTTCGATTTGTCTTCACTACCCGGACATAGATTACAATTGTTTGGATCAACTGTTTTTCCGCATTTCTTTGTTGCTTATTGGTTTATTAGATTAAAGACATCAAAATCAAAGGAATCACATTTCATTTAGCATGCGAAAGTGAAAGTAAATTTGCATTTCAAGTTGCATATTGAAAAGCAAATGAGTAAAAACTCTCATTAGTAGTATCCATGCATTTTAGGAATTGATGTCTGCTTGCATTGAGTGACTGTTTGTTGCCTTGGTTTTCTTGGTTTGGGAATGATCTCTCTACCCTCCCATAGGTAGGTGTTCATCGAAGAAAAGGGATACTTCATTCATTTTAGCTGCATCCTAGGCTTTGATATATACATACAGTAAGGCCTAAAAACTGAAACATAATCCAAGATCAACTTTAAAATGAACTGAATAAATCTAACAATGCATTGGAACATAACGCAAACATTTAGAGGTCTAGCCTAGAGATGTGCTCCAGCGTCGTTAAACCTAGTCACTTTTGTTTCCACTCAAGGTTGGGTGATTCCTCCTTTTGTGACTCAATAGTGGTCTAGTACGAATTTGTGTTCCCACGTACCATCGAGTATATGGGGAGACCCCACTAGGTTATCATCCTTTATACCATAGGAAGCTGTGTCTACCGTCTTACAAGCCGTAACGCACCAAACACAACATTCGGGAAGAATTATTGCCGTACAGAAAGTCCTTGGTTTTCATATGACTGCCAAGGTGTATATGCAGTTTTACGGGTTTGTTTGGTAAACCTTTTTGCCTAGTTCTCCAGAGTAGTCACTTCCGTTCCTTCTTGGACTCCCTAAAAGAAAAGGTCCATCTGAGCACTTGTCACTTTAGGCTCATTAAATATTCGAAGGCGACTAGAGTCATATTTTGTCCTTTTCTCGACTCTTTAAAAATGAGAAGGTCAAGTTTTGTTCCCGTGCCTTAAAATTTATTTGGCCACCATTTACATTTACCCGGTTAGATCTTGTTTTTGTTAGCTTGAGTAGGGTTCCTTCTCGTTCTCGATGGCAAAATTCCCCGTGTATACCAGCCAAGGTTTTCCCCTAGATGGAAATCCTGGTCCATTTCCTTCATTTGGAAATGTCGGTGCTCTGTATATGGTAACATTGTCTTTACCTGGGTTAACCATCGATTTGTCCATATGGTTGTTTTGAACCTCGGTGGTCCCAAGCGTCATGACTCCTGTTCCACCATATCTTTCATCTGAACCTCCACATGTTGATTCCAAGGTTGATCCTGTTTCTTCCTCCTCCTCCTCTCCTCCTTTGCCTAGTGAAAGCTTCACATCCAGTAACCAAGAGACTAAGAAGAAGAAGAAGAATATGAAGAAGAAGAAGAAGTCTGATAAATCCAAGGCCAGCTGTGCAGTTACTGCTCCGATTCCATCCCAAGATGAGCCACCTTCTGCTCCTCCACGGAAGGTTAAGTTTCCTTGTAAACTATGCAAGAGTGACCATCTTCTTCGTGATTTTCCTGGCATTCCAAGGATCCTAGAAGTATGGTCTCATGACCCCACTCGTCCCTTATCATCCTATGAAGTTGAAGGTGATGCTATCCTAGCAACTAGAAACAGTAAGAAGGAAGGGAATATTTGATTCCCCTGTAGACTGTGTGAAGGCATCCACCCCCTTCACCTTTGTCTGCTCATGGATAAAGCTTCCACCGTTTTGGAAAGTCTTACAACTTCTTCACCCCAACTTCCCATTGGTTATCAGCGGCTCTCTTCAGACCCTCCCTCCATTGACAAAGAGATTAACGTAGATTCTTCTCTTGTCCCTCCTTCTTCTTCCGAGCCTGGCTGTGCTCAGCTTGTTCCAGACCAACCATTGGTCGGAAAGAGTGTCGACTTAGGTCCACCGCTTGTTGATCACTCTGTTTCGAAAGAGCACCATGCTCATGTTATTCTTGTCTCATCAAATTCTCCAGCATCTGAAAACGACTCTCCTATTCCAACTAATCTTGATTGTCTTTTTTCGATTCCTGGGGGGCAAGGGGGAAATCATACGATTCCCCCACCAAGTAGTTTGGCCGCTACTTTCGGTTGGAGTCACTTGACTACTTTCTGCCTTCCATCCTATGTGCCTTTCAAGATTACAGTATATGCCTACGATAAGGCAGTACCTGGCACTGTCTTGGATGAGGGTGCGTCTCTCAGCCTTATGCCTTCCACTACTTGGCAAGCTTTAGGTTCCCCACAGCTTGTGTCGGTTACGCAGAATCTGTTGGCATTCGATGGAGAACCTTGTCAACCTCTCGGTATCCTCCCAAATTTTCCTGTTACTTTGTGGGGCAAAACCGTCTATATAGACGCCATGGTTGTCCAAGGTGAAAATTTCAATCTTCTTCTTGGCCGTGATTATATTTATGCCATGGGAGCCCTCATTTATTCCCTTTTCTGCGTGGTTTGTTTTCCACGCGAAGGAAGAATAGTGACTATAGATCAATTATCATTATTTAGTGACCCAGTGCTGCCTGCGCAGCTGTCGTCCCAACGGGTCAATTATGTGGCTACCCGTTCCATCTCTGCCTCTACTAATGATCATGCAGATGGTATCGTACATCATTTACTAGGGGCATTGGAACCCGATCTGTCATTGGTGCATCCTAACATGTATTCTGCCCAGAGTGCATTTCTTCCATCCCACGAAGACCTCTTGGGAGCCATGTTCTCGTGTGGTCCATGAATAGGCCACGAGGATAGTTTGTTCCTCTGTCAACCTTGTTAAAAAATGAAACAAGGAGTCCCGAGGATGGTTCTTATCTTGTGTCAACCTCATTAAAAAATGAAACAAGGTATCCGAGGATGGTTCTGATCTTGTGTCGACATCGTTAAAAAATGAAACAAGGGTTATGAAGATAGTTCTTTTACTGTGTCAACCTCATTAAAAAATGAAAAAACTCCCTTTCCAAATCGAGTCTTTGATTAAGATCTCATAGAATCCAACTCGAGTCTTTCCAAAATCTCGTAAGTGAACCTTCATTCCATCCACCTCATTGAATGTAATGAAGCTTGGGGGGCGTGTACCTCAATTTGCGTCATTATGCAAGGGGCATGTGAACTTATAACAAGCATAGTTTTTCATTTCAAGCTTGTGTAAACATGAAACCAAATCCAAGCAAAGTTCTCCATGGTTCAAGCTTGTGTAAAAATGAACCCATACCTTATTTACACCTCGTGATTATCGTTGTTATCTGCTGAATTACGTTGGATCAGCCTTGGTTGTTTCAATCCATCGCCACCATCTCTTTGGCTGATCATATGCTTTCACTTGGTTGCTTTTCCTTTCCTGAGGAATCCCAGCGATGAGTGGTTTTATTAGCCAACCTGTTGACCATTACATGTTTTGAGTAGTTCCACCATTTCCGGAACCAGTTGCTACCCTTTATACCACTTGTTCCTCTAGGACGAGTCTCCTTTAATCTCTTTTCTGACTCATAAAAGATGAAAAGATTGCCGAGTATTTTTCCCTTTTTGACTCGTTAAAGAAAATAAAAATGGAGGTCTACTTTCAGCTCTTTTCCGACCATTTAAAGACGAAAATATTGTTGATTTTTCCCTCCTGACTCGTTAAGAGAAATAAGAGGCGGTCGCCTTTAAGCTCTTTTTCTGACCGTTTAAACACAAAAATATTACCAAGTTTTTGTCGTTTCAGGCTTGTTACTGGTTGTGAAACGACGTGCTTCTGACCGCTTTTTTTCTTTTTAATTTTTTGGCTCGAAGTTACTACTTACAAAAAGTAATCCTTGATCATAATGGCCAGGCGGTTCTTTCGAGTGTCATTTTATACTTTTTCGGGCTTGAGAGACACAACTCTATGAAAAAGGACCCCTTAGAGTTTTCTTTTCTGTGTCTTTTTTAAACTCTCTAAACATGAAAAAGACTCAGAGTTTCACCTATGTCAGACTCGTTAAACCCTGACGACATTAGACTCATCACCATGACGAGACTGGAACTTCTCCTTCCTAGGGCTCATTAAACTATTACTGGATTGGACTCAACAACAGGTTTATCATTGATTGTCTATGTCAACTAGTCACTCTTGAACATCGGCACCTTTGCTTCTTGTCGGGTTGGGACATCCATACATCGTCATTTGGCCTTCTATGGGTTTGGGTGATCATTCTAGCCTCATTCCAATTGATTCATGCCATCTCCTTTGAGCCTCTGATCCATTGATGCCTGAATGCTACCACACCACCCCTCTCGGAGTCGTGTCGCCGACGTGTTCAAGAGTATAATCCTTCTGCAGTTTACACCCTTGCATTCTCCTCTGGTACTTTGTTTTGCCATCTACCACTTGTTCCTTATCTCGTGTCGTTGATGGGGGGAAACATTATGGCCGTCTGACGACAGGTCGTCTCCTGTCGACTTCAGCTCATTATCCAGGAGATTGATCTAGATATCCCCTTTGGTACCTTAGAGCTCGCATGCCTCAATGGCAAGTTCTTTGCACCTGACGATCAACTTTCATCATTGGTTGTCGATTGGGTGATTCCACGAGTGTTTGACTTCAGCTCCTTTTTCACACTTCGTGGATTGTGCTGGACAGTACCTTGAGATCCATTGCCATTATTGGTGGTTTCTCTCATGCTTGTTAATGGTTTTCATCATTGACCGGTAATCAAGAGCGTTCTATCATGCTCAACCTCAGCACATCTATTCACATGTTAGGATTTGTACTATGATCGGATGCGTTCAAGACCTTGAACTCAGCTTACACATGTTCGGGCTGCGTGGATTGGTTTTATGATTACATGACTCATTGATGGATGGCTGCGACCATACTAGAGTCTTCATGGATGGCTGTGACCATACCAGAGTCTTCATGGATGGCTATGACCATACCTTTATTATCATTATGGTCTCATTAGCTGGGTGGCTGCGTCCATACCACAAACCTATTTCGTATGTCTTTTGGATGGATGCACCCATGCCTAGACTACATGTAATTCATTATCAGAGATATTAGTTGTACTTGCGTGCAGGTTCTTTCGGATGGTATTCCAGTTCAGTCAGTTTCGTAAAGCATTTCACCCCTCCGACTCTCTCGGGCTTCATACTTTAGGGGGCATTTGTTACACAGTAATTTGTCATTGTCTTCCTCCCAGTCTTCCTACTGTGTCATGAGTCCAAAATCATTCATGCTCATGCTCTCTGATGTTTCCAAATGACCCACTTTGCCAAATTTTCTACCTCATCTCGTCTGTTGGCCAAATAAATGCACTGAAGGGCGCTCCAAAATAGTCCACAAGCGATGCCATTGTGGAAGTACACATGATTCCCGCGATGGTTGAATTTCATGTGCCAGCGCAACTGTTGCTTGTATTTTCCCGCGATGACATGACTAGATCCATTATGCAATAGCGATGTCAGCGCGACATACCAGTTATGTGCCCGCAATGATCCAGTTTGGGCGAGTTTGTTCCAATAGTTGGCCTTACAGATGACTCCAGACCTGGTTGTTGGCCTTGTTTATGTCGCCCTCCTTTCTTTGGCGTGGTTGTTTCGTCATTTGTGCTACCCTCCTTGAAGATAAGCTCATCCTCCCACCATTCAGGGAGACTCCTTCTCCTATTTAAGCTCTCGCCATTTCTATGAGCTGCTAGTTTTGGAATTCATAGTCTTTGGAGTGTTGCTGATAGTATTGTGAGCTTGTTAGATAGCTGGTGTGGGTGTGAAAAGTGTGGGATTGTTTAAGAGCTTGAGGAAGGTTGTGAAGTGCCTTTGATCTTGTGTGTAACATGTGTGTGAGAGAGGCTTGTGATTTGAGAGATCCATCTCTAAGAGTGAATGCTTGAAGTACATGCTGGCTGGACCCTCCTGAGAAGGCTTGTGACGTCAAGCCCTGGGTTGTTGATTACTCATTAGGAGAAGGAAGCGGAAGCTGGAGCAGCACAACAAAACTCCATCGACCACCGGTTGAGGTAGGCCTCCAACTTGAACTATTTAAGGAAAATTATTGTCGATTTGTCCTTGTTTGTGACTAGACCCACTCTAGGGCTAGAGGGGTTGCCTCTATCCTGAGAGGGAACACTTTCCTACATCACACCTGTAACCCCACTTTATGGGGTTTGGGGCAGCACCCAGGAAAATTTTGGTTTTGGATCGGCAGACCCACCAATGGTTTTGTGGATGATTTTCGTACATGTTTTTGGACATAGATGCGATGGTTTTCAGTCCAAGGTATTGGATGCTTCAACATGTATAAATATGTATTATAACATTGAAAGGAAAATAATGAAAAATCAAGTTGGTAGTCCCGGTTTTGGGATCCATGGGGAAAATATCTGTGTATATGTGTTTTATGTGTTATGCTATCGCATTGTTTATTTTCTGTGTTTTAGAATTCGTATCCATGTAATTTCTGTACAGGGCTAAAACCTACACTCCTCACTCGATACTCCTTCAAGAATGCCTTCTAGGTAACTTCCTTTTCTTCTATCACTTTCTTCATGAGGTTTTTGATAAGCCCATGATGATAGAGCTTAGATGCGACTTGGTTTGCATCCCCACTCTACACACATTTCGTTGTTTTCTCGAGACTTCGGAGGAGGTAGTGAGGAAAGTTAATAAGTTTCTTTTGAATCATTGACCGGAGAATCCACAGTTCTAACATTTTTGTACCAATGTTTCAAATCTGAAATGGGATCGATCTTCAGGATAAGAGAAAGTTAATAAGTTTCATTGACTCAAAGTGTAGCAACAACTAAATGTGATATACAAACATTAAAGAATAATGTCACTCACAAGTTAGGAAATTCTGTAAAATGAAGAGGAGGTCTCATCATTTTCCAATCATGGCACTATGTGGAAGCCCCTTCTTGTAATCAACTTTAAGCTTTCTGTCGATCACAAACCAATGCCATCATTTCTTCTCAAGCCACAAAATTTTGACCCACTACTCCCCTATAGTTAGTGAGTCTATAGCTCGCACAATGGACTCCTCCGTGACTTTGAATTCTAATGAGCCGACCCTAACTCTGCCTCCTTCAAACGTCTTCAAAAACTCCAGAACCATGGCCATGTTGAAGCAACCAAACTTCTACAAAAATGGAAGGAATTCGGATTCTTGCAATAGTGCAATATTGTTCTAGTATTCCGTAGTCTACTCTATCTCCTTCAAGGACGATGGCTCACTCCTTATAGGTGCCATGTTTGAATTTGTCACAATTCCCTGTCACAACCTCAAAACCATTTCAGTGAGTGATACCAACGGTTGCCAAGAATTTTATCCCGGAGGTTCATCCATCCTCCATCATTTCAGTCCCATTTAACTGATCATGTTTAATGATAAAAAAATGGTTCCTCGAATCAGATGCAGATATGTATCATCCTACTACAGGTGAGAAATAATGATTGGATGTGGTGGAGGCTTATGCGGCGGTGGTGTAATGGTCATGATAATCTGGTTATGAGGTAAGACAATGATGAACAAGTGATGGGAGATTGTTTCAAAGGAGGTGAGTATGATTTTTTAGAAAATCTGTACTATCCCACAGTCTACCTCATGATTCAATTAAGACATCTTTGAGTACTCATTAAAAAAATTATATTTCAAAACCCAATATATCTTGCACTTTAAAAAAATTCCTAAGTTAGTAAATGATAAAACAAAGTATTAATTAAAATATATAATGTTATGATCTATCAGTGCAGGAATCACTCATGTGCAGAGTAATAAAAATCCATAAATATTCTTCATAAGATGCTCCTAGACTATGTGAAATTTGTTTTGCACTTGCTTCCACAATCGGCCGCGCTCTTGCATTGATCCTACTTGCACTGACTGCTTTCACTATGCATCTCGCACCAGATATTTTACCAAAACAACAATTCTTATAGAACATAATTTTGTAGCTGGACTTTTAAAATAATTTGCCTCAATATACAAGAAAAGTTTTATTTCCATCCTTTGGTGTTTCATGAGCATGCCTTCTGGATTGACTACATCAAATTTTGCAATCAAATTATGGGGGAATAAAGAAGTGGGAAAGGGGTAATTTTTAGAACGGGAAGGAACATTACTTTAGGAATTCCAAGAATAACATCACCAAGGGGGATAAATGAAACGAGATGTGGAAAAAATTCAGGGGAGAAAAGAGGAATTTTACAAAATTGGATAGGGATAATATATATATATATATATATAGAGAGAGAGAGAGAGAGAGAGAGAAAAAGGAGGGTGATTCATTATGGGATTCAGAAAAGAAAAATAGTGGGAATTACGAGACTGGAAAATTGAAGGCAGAATTTTATCTTCAAGGTCTGCCTACACTGGTGTCAGAAAATGCAACTGTAGTGGGAATTAAGAGTTTACTTGGATAAAAATTTCCATGCTAGTTACCCCAAACTTGGGTAAGGGCTGGGTTCGTTGAACCTACTTCTTCTTGGTGGCAACCAGCATATATAAAAATTTAAGTAACGTTCCCTTTTTATTGAAATTTCAATCTTCCTACCAGCATGCTGGTTTTCAGGTTGATCCTTCTGCAATCTTGTCAGTCAACTGATTTTCTCAATTACAAGAAAAATAATTTCTTATTATATTTTTTATTTTTTTCATTTTCTTTTATTTTATTATTTTTTACAATGAGGAAAAGAAATAATCAACTCTTCAATAGGTTGGTGTTACCACCTATCACCTCCTTTTCAGATAGTTGTTGGACTTACTGCATAAAATCTCCTTTAGTAAGGGGTCGAAAATATACCTTCAATATATGCCCATTTACCAGGAACACAGAATTTCGTCCATTAATAGTTTTAATCTCTACCACTCCATTTTCAAACACTTTGACCACCTCATAGGGTCCCATCCAGTGTGTATGAATTTCCCTTTAAAATATTTGAATCTAGAATCGTAAAAGGAGTACCCAATCACCTATTTGGAATTGCTTCTTCTGAATAGACTTGTCATGCCAATTCTTGCAATGTTGTTGAACCAAGATGTTCTGTTGAACAACCTCCCTTTGGAATTCTTCTAACTCATTCAACTGTAGAAGATGCTGTTGTTATGATTCAGAGATATCTAGCCCCAATTGGACTGCAGTCCTGAAAGTCTTGATTTGGAATTCTATTAGCAACAGGACCTGTTTCCCATACACCAGCTCATATGGTGTGTGCCCTGTGATATTCCTCGAAGTGGTTTGGTATGCCCACAATGCTTCCAATAATTTTTCAGCCCAATCATTTTTGTGAATATTTATTATCTTTGTGAGGATGGACTCAATCACCATGTTTGTGGACTCCACCTAACCATTTGCTTGCAGGTGATATGGTGTAGATTTCCTGTGTCGTATTTTGTACTAATCCATCACACCCTGTACCAAATTAGAAGTAAACTGCAGTCCACTGTTTAAACAATTTCTCTAGGCAAACCAAATCTAGTAAAGATTTCAGTAAAAAGAAAATCGACAACAATTCATTCAGTAGAAAAAGAAACAGCTTTAGCTTTATTGGTCCTACAAAATAAAAATATGTTTTTTATTTAATGATCTTGGATCTATTGGTCCTACAAAATCAATGGCCCATTTTTCAAAAGTCTAAACCATAACCTGAGGACATAAAGGCATTTCATTGGTTTGATTAGGTTGGCAAATTCATTGACAATTGTCACGTTGCTTGACATACTATATGGCATCCTTCAACAAGGAGGGCAAAAAATAGCTAGCTCGTAACACTTTGTATGCAGTCTACTTATTGGCGAAGTGACCCTTGCAAGGTTCATCATGAGGAAATTTGAGAATATAAAACACTTATTCCTCTTTTACACATCTACAAATAATGATATCTACTCTGGTGTAAAAGAGGTCTCCTTGAATCCAGGAATATGTAGCTGTTTTCTGTATGATGTTTGGCTTTTCACGAGAAGATAAGTAAGATGGTAATTTTCCAGTGACTAAATAGTTAGCTATGTCAGAAAACCATGGGGATTTTTTTGACATAGCAAAAAGATGTTCGTCAATAAAATCATCATCAAGAGGAATTGCTTCACCAAGATTATTTAATCTTGAAAGATAATCTGCTACTACATTAGATTTTCCTCATTTATTAATAATGGTAATATGAAATTCATGTAACAATAATAACCACCTAGTCACTCTACCACTATTTAATGGTTTATTCATCAAATATCTTATTGTGGAATGGTTAGTATGGACAATGACTTCATATCCTATAATATAATGCCTGAATTTATTAATGGAAAAAATTACAGATAAAAACTCTTTCTCAGTAACCATATAATTTAGTTCAGAGGGTGACAAGTTTTTATTAATGAAATAAATAACACAAGATTTTTTTCTTCTTCTTGTCCTAAAGCTACGCTAGTAGTAGTATCTAAGGCATCATAGGAAATATGAAATGGCAGGGACTAGTTTCGTCCTCTCAAAACTAGTGCCTGCACTAGCTTTTCCTTCAATGTCTGAAAGGACTATTGGCAAGCTGTGGACCAAGAAAACTCACTATCTTTAACCAAAAGTCCGAAAGGGGGGGTAGCTATCCTTGAGAAATTCTCAATGAATATCCTATAGTAGCCCACATGTCCTATAAAACCTTTCACTTCTCTTTGAGTTTTGGGTATAGGAAGACTCAAAATAATTTCTTTTTTTGTAGGGTCAACCTGGATAGCTTTGTCAAAAATAAGATGGCAAAGAACCAACCCTTCCTTGCACATTAATATGCATTTTTTTTCATTCAAGTCGATATGATCTTATTGGTAGTGAAGAAGAAATTTTTCTAGATTCTTGAGGGCTTCCTGAAATGAATCACCAAACTATTACACAGTAATTTGTCACTGGCCCCATATCCCCTAATCGGATAAAGTCAGTCCTTGAGCGACATCTTCTTTGTGTCATGCCTAAAACAAATTTGTCCACATCTTCCCAATCATTCAAGAAGATTAAAAAATGCTCCTTAATCCTCAGGATTGGCCCTTTCTACCCATGTTTCAAGGTCGTTGCAAGTAAGCCTCGTCCTAACTACGACGGTTTCCTATAATGAATTAGAACGTCACGACATCATCGCAGGGGTACATCTGTTCTCTCTGACGGTCAGATTTTAGGGCTTGTCGCAAGTCCTAATTATCCTTCTTGCGATGATAGCTATGAATACATTGTTTCCCCATGACGTTGTCTCTGAGTCATAGTGTTTGACTCATGACAAACCAGATATGGTGAATTAGTTCAAATAGAATGCTTCTGGGTGGTTCTGGAATTGGTTGTTGGGTCAAGAAAGTTTTCCTTTCCGTCTGTGGGATGTTGGTTCTGCCTTTTGAAAAATCTCCCTTGGAGATAAGCTCCCTCTCCCTCATTTATGGAGGCTCCTCCTCTTATAAAATAATTCCCCATTGCTATGATCAGTTAGTTTTTTGGTATTGAGCAAATTAGCTAGTTTTGGTGTGAGATTGATAGTTTGCATTGTGAATTATTGATAGTATAGCAATTGGTTGCGGATTTCCTTAGCCCTATACTAGTGCTTTTGGGTGAGAGAGAGAGAGAGTTATCAGCCTTTTGGGAGACTGTTTTGAGAGTGAATTCTTGAAGACACATACTGACTAGACTGTTCGAGGAAGCTTGCGATGCCAAGGCTAGGTTGTAAGCTTTGCTTTTGCTCATATTAATACAAGCAATGGTGATTTCCTATGTCATGTGTAAAATATATTTGATAGCTTATGGTTCCTTAACTCTGTAAGTGAATAGTTCATTGTTGTGCTCTATTATATGTTCTATTGTTCTCTTGTGTTTTTTCAGGTGAATCACTCATCGAGGAAAAGTAAACGATAGTTGAAGCAGTGCAATGAAAGCTCCATCGAACACCGGTATAAGGTAGGCTCTTGCAATAATGACTATTTAAGGAATTAACTGTTGTTTTGTCTTACTGTGACTAGACCCACTCTAGGGTTAGAGGGGTTGCCTCTGTCCGCAGAGGGAACATTGCCTACATCACACAAACATAGAAAAGTCATCCATATAGATTTCCACACACTTAAGGTCAGAAAAATAGCCAAGACTGCCCTTTGGAAGGTAGTCGGGTCATTACATAGCCCAAAGGGAAGAACTCGGTAAGTAAATGTAACCATGGACATGTAAAAGTGGTTTTGTCTTGATCCTCGGGTGCAATCTATATCTGGTTATACCCGCTAAAGCCATCTAGAAAAGAAAATACTTCTTACCAACAAGGGTATATGGTACCTAATAGATGAAAGGGAGAGGGGAGTAATCTTTGAGAGTGGCTTTGTTCAATTCTCTGTAGTCAATACAAATGCACCATCTCCCATATTTTTTTGGGACTATTACCAATGGAGAGACACACTGGCTTTCAGAAATAAGATAGGTAAAATTAGCATCTAATAGTTTTTGCAATTCTTCCTTTACAACATCTCTTAGAGCTGGGTTCGTACACCTTTGGGGTTGTCGGAAAGGTCAGGCTCCATCCTGAATATAGATATGGTGAGTACAAGTTTCAGGAGGAATGCCTTCCATATCTTAGTAGCCCCATGGAAAGGTATCAAGATGATTTCACAACAAATTCACAAGTTGCTCTTGTTGGGAAAAATCCAAGTTTGAAATGATATGAAAGGATTTACCTGAACTAATCTCAACAAGAGTGGTATTAGGCTCAAGAGTACATAGAGGTGTCACTAGAGATGGTTCCAAGGGAGGTAGAGAGTCATATCTTTCTTAAAAATCTATACTAAAAATCTGACTCAATGACTCAAAATTGGGCATGGTGTCTAGATTGTTTAGGAAGTATTGAATCTCACCCTCCTATGAGAACTCAACATTCTGATGTATCAAGGAAACAGGATAATTCTCCTCATCACTACTTTAGTCCAACCATAAAGTGTCTCAGAGATCTTCAATGGATCTAGAGGGTGAATATAAGGTGACCTTCTTCCCGGAATCTCCATGGGAAATATACATGTCACCAGAACAACATCCAATATAAGCATCGACCATAGCAAGCCATGGTTATCCGGAGATCAAGGGATGTCCTCCCACAGGGTTCTTTGGTTGAAGCACAATGAAGTTTGTGGTGTATTTCCAAGAGTATAGAGAAACAACCACATCATCAAACACCGCTTCCAGCTTGATTTTAGATTTGTATGCTAGTTCAAGCACACTGGGAGTAGGACGAATATGGACCAATCCGAGTTGATCCACGATTTTCTTGGTCATAACATTAATGGCTTCCCCTGGGTCTATAAGTACATCGGATATAAGGACATCACCTATATGAACAAAGACAACAAGGTTTCTAGGGTCGGTATATTTGTCGATGTGCATAGACCCCGTCATTAACTCTGCTGCTCTACCAACAATTTGAATAGTTTAAGGTTCTAATCTTCTCCTTCCTGTCTTCTTGAGACAGAGTTACCTAATGATTTTTGTACAAATGGGGATCTCTTTAATAAATTGGAGCAAAGGTACCCTTGTGAAAATGTCCCTAAGCTCAGAAGCTAGGCTAGACTCAGGAATGGGGTCTTTCTTCTCCACAACTAACCTCTCTCAATAGGGAGGTCGGTTGGAAGAAGATGGAAAAGGCTCAGAAGGTACGCAGATAGGTTGGATGGTGTCATCTTTTTCAAAATGGTCAGGAGTTTCCTGCTCACCTTTCTCGTTGATAATCACCATAGGCTGCTTTAGATTTTCTGAGGTTATTATCTTCCTCGATCTCAATTGGAGGTCATTGAGTCCAACTAGCGTGGATTGATATTTGGATGAAGAAAGTGGGTTCATAGAATAGATCATTTGTACCAATTTGTTATTGGGGTTGGGTAAAGTTTGGGTAGGCAGCTGAGAAGGTCAAAATGGTGGAGGTAAAGGCAATGGTGGCATTAACTGACCTAGCTGAGGTAAAGATGGTTGTGGCATTGGGTAAGGTGCTTATATAGAAGGGTATGACTGCATAGGTTCAGGATAGGAATGATGTGAATGGTGTGAATGGTTTGGCCCTCGCCATTATTATTGCCAATATTGGGAGGGTTGTCCATAATGACATTGATTCCCATGTTGTCAATGTTGAGAGTGACTGGTGTTACGATAGGAATATGAATGTGCATTATAACCAAAAAGATGCGGTGGAGGTTCAGGAGACATACCTGCACTTACCTGAGGCTAGTTTCTCCATGCTCCCATAGCATGCAGTGATTCGGCTTCAGGTTGTCGTCCTTCAAGTACAACTTTCAGCCCATTTATGGAGGGACATTTTTCCGTGGCATGGTTCTCTGTACAAATTGCACATTTATTAGTTTCTTTAATATCAAGAGCACATTCTCTTGAGAGATATTTTCTTCTACATTTTGGACAAAAAATAGACGACGACTCTTGTTCCTCTACAAGTTTTTGTTGAAACTTCAAATATTATATTTGTTTACAAAAATATTCATTATTTCAATTTTCATATTGTCCATTTTGCTTTCTAATACAATAATCATAGCATCAATAGATTCGGTTTTCTTATTTCTATTATGAATTCCTTTACGAGATCTATATTGGATCCTCGAGAATTTCCTGCACAAGTCACAGATTTGATCAAAATATTTTTGAGCAATATCCCCTCGTCGTAATAGATTTAGATTATTCCTAGCATCATCAGTAAGCCCCCTATAAGAACAAGGTTCTAATGGTACTTAGATCAAATTTTTTCTTTGGCCTTTGGAGGATGTACAGGAATCTCTCCAATTAGTCCTCTAGAGTCTCATCATCATTTTGCACAATAGTAAAGATTTCATCTTGAATATCTCTAGTCTTACAATATTCCTGATATTTTGACAAGAACACTCCTTCATTTGTTTCCAAGAAGATATAGTGTTTCCTCCTAGTCCCATGAACCAGCAGAGTGTTGTGTCCTTGAGAGTTGTAGGAAACAACTTTAACTTCTGGGCATCAAATGAAAAATCATAACTTCTACACAAAATATCAAACTCAAATAGGAAAGAGTCTCAGTCTTCGTGTACCTTACCATAGATATGAGGAAGAGCTGATGGTGAAATATTTTTCGTTTGTACTTGTGTATCAGGATCCACAATTGCGAATCCAAAAGTGGATTGTTCCTCATTTACCTGATTTTCACTAGTTCCCTCTGCATGGTCTTTATGATCTGCCATTCTTTTTCCTCCAAGCAAACCACTCTAATAGGATGAGAAGGCTGACTATGGGTTCTAATAGTCCCCTTCTTCCCCTTCGTGGGTTGTGTCACACCTAGACTACCACTGCCAAAGTCCAAGTAGATTGTTCCCGTATGATGAGTCTAGGTTTGTTTAGACTTTCTACCTACAAAATAAGGCCCAATATGATATTTGATTTTAGATTGACTAGTATTTCCTCAACCCTTAGTGGGCTTCGAACCCCTACCTCTTTTACGAATTCATCTAACAATAATGACAAAACAAAATTGAAATAGAAGCTGCAAATTTAGAAATAACTTAGCACCTATAAATTCCTTCAAACAATACAAGCACACTACATGAAAAACTAATAGCAGATCTATCCCTATTGCAAAAAAACAAAAAATTCTTACCAATTCAAATCGCCTCCCCAGCAACGACACAGAAATGTTGGGTGCACGAATTGCAATTAAGAAAAATCCTCAACACTTAATTGTGAACCCAGGGGTTTCGTAAAGATAGAGACAATGTAAAGGGAATGCCAGAAGTGGTATGAAATTTTCCTATTCCTAATCCTTCTTCTTAAATGAAATTTTGCAGAATCAGAAAGAAAACAATCTTAAAGGTAATCGACACCAAAGCAATTCTGATGTTGGAATGTAAAAGAATAATTTTCGAGGCAATCAAGTAAAGGATCTTTCACACAAATGGAAGCAATCTTTAATGCTAAAATGAAATATTATGTTTATATTCAGTATAGATGGCTAACAACTTAACAATTGGGCCCTTGCGAAGATCAGTTTCCCAATTGATTTTCCTTCTACACCAAGCAACATTTTCTTGTACTATTGCAATTTTCTTGCACTAGTGCAACTACAGTACTTACGTGAAAAAGTATATTTTACCTTCTTTACTAAAGATTTATATCTTTCTGGAGGTGCTCTCAGCCTCAAGGCTTAGAGCACTCTATTCCCATGACAAGAGACTAGCTCTTGCACCGAGACAGAGCTTCCTTCACCAAAGTTTCCAATTTAATTTCGAAATAATTAAAGGGCGTGTCGAAAAGAATTGCAATTGCAAGCTAGATTATGAAATAAATTACACGTGAAAAAGAATGCTTTAGTTAACTAAACATTGCAATGAAATTAAACTTCAGAAAGCAAAAACAATTCAAAATAATCAAAGCAACATGAAAATTAATTTGCATGCATCAAACTAACTTTTGGAAATTCACTTATAACATTTCTATTCCTTTTTCTTAAGTCATAAAATGCAAGTGTAAATTATGGTGTTTGTAATAGTGTCCTTCCTTAATTCACGTAAGCATCCTTCGATCCTTCAGAAGTATAACTCTTAACATTAAGAATGATTACTTGAATTAACAATACTTTTGCTTGTAGGAATAAATGAAATTATACGCAAGAAAAGGAACTTAACACCTGCTATGAAGGAAATGAATAAACCGAACTGCAGGGAACTACATGCACTGGTACATGAAGAATCTTCCTGCACGACCTGAGTAGAAGCAAATTAAGACAAAAATTGCAGGAAAAGAATTGCAAGAAGGAAATTGCAAGAAAGTAATTGCAGGAAAGAAATTACAAGAAAGAAATAAACTTAATTAAACTTCCAAACTATGGATCAGTTCATGCTTGACTATGAAATGAATTTAACTCAAAAATTATGAAATAAACATAAGAACGACCCAAGCCATGCAACTTTAAATGAATAAATATTCACAAAACCCTTTTAAATGGTAAAAGAACAAGGGTAAATGAGCTGGGTTGGTTGGTCCCAAGCCAACCAGCGCATTTCCCACATGGCATGTTCCTTGTATTAAACTTGATGAACAAATATACATGATAATGTGAGTCTAGCCCAGAACCGAGGGTGATACAAAATTGCAAAGTAAATGAAATTACAAACTCAGAGATCGTTAGCTTGGCTCTACCTACGATCTACATTATACACAATCTCTCAGCCTTAGCCATATTCTGTGTATTACATTCATTTCCTATTCAAGCCTTTCGGTCAAACTGACTAACAAACAACATTGCAAAACTGGCTAATGGCTATAATAAAGCGCAAACTTTGTTGGTCGTATACCATATTCTCGGAAATTATCCGTGACTATACACCGCGAATATCCATCTTCAAATAGTTCACAATCAAACTAGCAATCGTGGATAAAAAACGCTCGTGTGGAAGGATTCGAACTATCACGAAGATCATGGAGCAACATCGTTGGCGGTGCAGGAATCTATCTGCATTGATCATGCTAATTAACGATTAACACTTAGTTATTCAATTACTTTTAAGAAAGAGTTAAGGTTTATGGGAATAGGGTAAAAACAAAGAAATTTGGGACACCAATATGGACTTCTAAGGGAGACAGTTTCAACATGTCCATGGATGGTAATAATATCCATAAACTGATAAAGTGTCATGGTGACAAATTTACGTGTAACAGATTGCCCCCTAAACTGGAAAGTCTGACAAACAAATTTAAAAGATTGAAGCGCTTTATCATTCCAAGAATCATGTTAGAGGAAATGGTTGGAAACCTACAAGGAACATTCAAGGGAATATAATGAAATATATATATATATATATATATATATATATATATATATATATATATATATATATATATATATATATATATATATATATATATATCGAAAATCATCTTAGAGGTAGGCATTCCCATAATCAGATTAAAGTGAACTCAATGAACAAGCATGGAACAACTAAGATCATATAGATGGTAGACACAACATGGACACAACCATCTGTCTACATAATCATGAATATAAAATATCCTCACAACCTGGATTGATGAAACTAGATCTAGGGTCTTGATCTCCATCTCTCAATCCACATTACGATTCTAACCATGCGAGTGAATGTCTCAAAGTCTAACATGGCAGAAATCACTTGATTACTAGTCAATTATGTGAACCATTAACAAGCGTGAGAAAAACCACCAATAATGGCAATGGTTTCAAGGTACTCCTAGTACAATTTATGAAGTGTGAATATGTGATCTGAAGTTGAACACTCATAGAATTTTTTGATCGAAGGCAAATGATGAGATCCTTTTGTCGAAAGCAAAAAACCTACCATTAAGGCATGCAGGTTTCAAGGTATTGAAGGTTTCTAAATAAGCTTCCTAGATGATGAGCTAAAGTTGATAGGAAGTGATCCATCATAGGAAAGCCTACACCATGAAACATGATATCAAGTTCTTAAAATAATTACAAGGATTGACTCAAGGATGGCCAATGTGAATGAAGGAAAATGTTTTGGAAAAGGATTTGAACTAAGGTTGAACTTATCTTGAACACATAATGACACTTTAATGATTTGGCATCATTTGACTCAACGATAATACCCAAAACCATGAATACTTTCAATGAGGTTCGATTAACAGTAAGAAAAATGGATTTCCCAACCCGACATGAATGTGAGGGAGTGTCGAGTTCAAGAGTGACATGCCACCTTTTAACTGACAATGTAAATTGGAGACCTTCCCCAATTCCCCCCCACCATTACTACAAAGTACCCATTTATTTTTTACAAGCTTGAGGAGGATAACATATACTTGTACTATAAGCTCATCCTTCAGATGAGTCCATTGAAGTATTTTTAGTGAACCCTAAGAAGGAACCATTCGATCTCTCTATGCTTAACGAGTCCTATACTATTTAATTTTAACTAGTCCAATAAAGGTATAACTCGATGTCATTTTATTTTAAGAGATTTTAAAAAGACACAAAAGCAAAACTCATTAAGCTCTTTAACCATAAAAATTTAACGATCATTTCCAACTTGCCCATGTGGCTCGATTTTCCTGAAGACACCTACAATATAGACTTTAACAAAAACGGCTGCGGAAAGTTGAAGCAGCTGTGGAAAGTGACAAGATTCCACAACTCAATGAGCAAAAATCTATTTCAAATAGCAGATAGAAAACATAGTTAAAAACAACTTAAAATTCTCTTTTATGATTAATATGCAATGATGTTGATAGCTTAGGAGGTCCAGGTGAATGGAAAGAGTCTAGGAAAATGTATAGGAAAGATGAAAGTTTGGGGCTCAACGGGACCATTGCTTTCACTGTTAGCAAACTACATGGCAGTACTGCCCTCAATCTAGTCACACGGGCACAGATGCAGACGATCATGGAATGCTTGGAGTCCATAATATACAACTGGTGTGAGGTGGTAGTGGTAAATATAAAGGGGAAACTAACTAGGTGCAAGAATGGTAAAATGAAAAATTTCGGTTGTAGTGCGATTCTAGTTGCTTTTTCCCTAGAAAGGGTTCTTAGTCTTTGGCCAGAATAGATTTAGGAAAACAAGGGGGGTTCAATGGATCCACACTTGATGAGGTGGGTTGCACTGATGGCACGCCACAATGGTGATGGTCTTGTAGTGAGGTATATGACAATGTTTTTTTATTGGTTGAGTGAGAAGATTGTTTCGATCGAGGACTTCCCGTACGTTGGGATAGATTACAAAGGTGACACTGATATCCTACTTCCAGCTAGGGCTCAATGGGGTGATCTAGGTAAGATTTTCTCATTTCTGCCATATTATCAAAGTTTTTTATTTTTGAAGTGTTTTTTGTCTTCAGAGGCTAATTTTCTGAAACATATGTGCAGATGTGGGTCTAACTCGACGAGCTGGGATGAGACAATATGATAGACGAGACAAGCATCCTATAGTTGCTGTGGTAGTGAACCTAGAGGTAGATGACATCCTGACAGAGTTGGAGCACAACCTTGAGAGTTTGATTGCGAACATCCCAGAGACTAGATTTGATGACATTCCACACACCTATTAGAGGCATGTAGTTGGGGTTCCCGGGTTTCTTAGATGTTTGTTGCATTGAGTCACTCATGCTATCATGTGTTATCATGACCGTGACCATTCCTAGTTTTTCTAGTTTATAAGACCATTTTTGACCTTTTGGAGTCAGTACTATTCAGAAAATAAAAGGCCATGGGGCCTTATGTCCTCGGATGACATATGTTGTAGACACACCCAAAATATATTTTAATGAAAAATCTTCTACTTCTGTTTATGTTTATCTTGAGCAATGAATATTGTTTTTAATTTAGAAATGTTTCAAATGTCTATCTAACAAATGATTTGCCAATGCATCTATCAATGTGTTTAAATATCTCGGAATGTGTTGATATTAAATATAATAAAATCACCTTTCCAAGAGATAGACTCGTAAAAACAACCTTAACATGGTTGGACTCATAGCTGAATAGACATCATTTAAATGTAATACTACGAGCTGTGAATCTAGCCTAATGATCAAAAGTTGGATACCAAATGTAATGGCATTAGTCAATAGCTCAATGATTGCATTATATTCTTCTATATTGTTCGTTGTTTGATCGAGACATATCCCATGAGTAAAATCTAGCTCGTTACTAGGTGAATAGATAACCGAGGATGCAGAAGATAAATTTTAAGTACTACGACTACTGCCATTAGCAAAGCCAATGTAAGTCAGAGAAAACATCAGCATCTGCAAATCAAGTGTAAAAACGAGATAAGTGGAAGAAGTAGTAGAAAAAACACTAATCTACCACACATACCTGAAAATAGTAAATAATGTACAAATCTTCACCAAAAATTTATGAAAAATATTTCTTGAGGTAAAGACCATTTATGGTCTTTCCCAAAGGAACACCATTGTAATCAATCAGCTCATAGGCACCTTTAGCTAGTATGTGTTTTATTATTTAAGGGCCATTCCACATGGGCTCAAATTTTCCTTCACCTAGCTTGTCATGAGCTTGATCATATACCAAGAGTAGGTCACCTTCTGAATATGGATGAGAATGAACGTTCTGATCATATTGGGCTTTGACACATTTCTGGTGCGCTTCGCTAGCTAATACAAAATTACGGTGACTTCCATCTAGATGGGCTAAGTGTACAAAGTGTTCTTCGTCTGCAGAGGTAGTAGGTAATAATTCGATAGCTAATTTAAGAGATGGAATTTCACATTGAATAGGTAATACGGATTCCAAGCCATAAACGAGTTGAAAAGAGGTAAAATTGGTCAATTCTTTTACACTAGTGTCGTAAGCCCACAGTGTTGAAAAGAGCATAGAGTTCTAATTTCCTTTATGGATACTAACTTTTCATTTAACCATATTGCTTAAAACATTATTAACAACTTCGACCTAACCATTAGCTTTTGGATAATATGGAGTAGAGCTATCATGGCAGAGGCCAAGTTTCATGGACAATTCAACCATCATAAAGTTGCAAAAATGACTACCATGGTCTATGAAAATAGCTTATGAGACATCGAACAGAGTAATCACATGATTGGAAATGAAAATAGATGCAATTTCACAGTCATATCTATATGTAGGCATGATCTTGGCCCATTTTGTAAAGTAATCGGCTGTAAGGATAATATATCTATGCCCCCGCGCCAAGTGAGGGTTACAAGTGACGAAGTTGATGCCCATTTAGCATAAGGACTGATAGCTATGATTGGGTGAAGAGGAGCGGGAGATGCTTGCATTTTGTGCTTATAAATTTGGTAATTCTGGTATTTTCATACTGTAGTGATGAAATCTTTAAATATTGATGGAAAAAAAAAGTCAACAAGTAATATCTTTTAGGTAGTAGCGTACCCGGACATGTGACTGCCACATTCTACAGAGTGAAAGTCATTCAAAGTTTTTTTCGCTTCTTCAAGAGTCAAAAAATGTCAAAATATAGAATAGGCACCATGATGATAAAGAGTGTTGCCAATAATGTTGTATTGTTGGGACTAGTATCAGGTTCACCGATGATCAGTTTTGGATAACTTAGGCCTAAATGTTTGTGTTTGGAGATATATAATGATGTCTCCATACCATGAATCAGACACACTAATAAGCAAGAGAGATTCGTTAGAAAATTAATCTTTTGATATAGTTTATATATCAGTGTGGGGGAAGTCACACACTAATTTGGCAAAAACCAAGGATTTCTTTGACTTGCATTTTTCAAATTCCAGATCTAACTCTTCTAAAATGAATATCCACTTCGAGTATTTGGCCCCCTAGTAGTTGCTTCGTTAGAATATACATCATAGGGTTGCAATCTAAAATGAAAATTATTTTCTGGAGAAGTATATAGTGACAGAATCATTGAACAACTTACACAACTACCGAGGCTAGCTTCTCCACATGTGTGTATTTAATCTCAGTTTTAGTGAGACTTCTACTCAGATAGTAAATCACATGTTCATTGTGAGAATCATCCTCCTAGACTAACACCATGCCAATGGTGGCATCATATGCAGTGAAGTAAAAAAAGTAGTCTCGATGATAATCGGGAGGATGCAGTAAAGGTGCATTAGTAAGTGCCTGCTTTAAAGCATCAAAATATTTATCACCAAGATCATCCCAAAAAAGTAGAATACCATTTTTCAAAAGTCGAGTAAAACCCTATCTTAGTTCAGCATAATTGTGGATGAATCTATGCAAAAATTTTACATTCCCTTGCAAACTTTGGGGTTGAGTCAATCTAGAAGGAGTAGGAATGTTCAAAATTGCATCTACCTTGAGAGGATCAACACGAATTCCTTCCTTTGAAAAAATGAATCGTAGAAGGCAACTAGATTGCACACATAAAACACATTTATGTGGATTCAAGTGAATATTTTAATGCCTACACCTAATGAAAATTTCTTTTAAGTGCATTGGGTGATCCTGTTGTTTCATGGAATGGGCCAGGAGGTCATCTAAATAAGGCTAAACACTATTCTTGATATCGTGGAATTTGTAAGACATTTCTTGTTGAAAATTTGCGCCTAAATGTTTTAGGCAAAAAGTTGATTCCCAACATCTCTAAGTACGACCAGGCAAAAATGTCACGAAATTCCTAAAATATAGCTTTGTAAGTTGAAATATCTTCTAACAAGCAAGAGGATCCTATATGAATATTCAATTATTGCAGGTTATACCGAGATATTGATAGGTATTGTTGCCGATATGTTCCCTAAATCTTGTTCAGAATTGGAAGAAAGGGTAGATGTTGGATTTTAAGCATTGCTAAGGGTCTGAGGTGAAAATAAAGGTGAAAAAATGTTCTCAATTTTATCAAAAGATGGTACAAAGTTGAACAATGATGAGTATCTTCCCATGGCATTTCATTCAAGGCCATAACCTCCATAATCCCTTCATCAGTTAAAGAATATTTGTTAAAAGGATTAGGCAAAAAAATTGGTTGCAAGTGTGACAAATGAGAATATTCATCAATGATCATATTCGTTTTATCATTACCAAATGCTTAGCTTAGAAAAATACTGATTGGGCTAATAGGCTAATTCGAAAGGACTACGGGGCATTTCATCACCATATAATATCATTTTTTATTCTGACGGTACTTTTCATGGATCTCCAATTTCAAAAGTACTTGATGTAATCATGTTGATTAGTGCTTCATTTTGAAGGAGAACGGGTGGATGGAATGCAAAATTTCCCATCAAAGATGAGTCTTTGAGTAGGCCAGCACCAACTTCTTCATATGGAGTGGTTTATTTTCCAACAAATGGGCTACTACAGGTAGAATTAGAGTTACAAGTATAGTACGATATTTAATCTACTTTCACAATTCTTCCTTTGCGAAGAAACATAATCATCCTAAAATATGATGAGACTAGTGCTGCCATGGCACAAGTCCACCTCCGGCCAAGCAAAAGGTTGTAATCAAGTTGAGCATCAATAACTTCAACATCTATTGCAACTATTTCTCCTTCTAACTCGATTGGAGAATCATTTAAAATTCCATACAAATGAAAACCTCTAACATCGAAGGATTTCAGAGTTTTGGTACATTGATTGATTGTTCGAGAACCTAAAGCTTTCCAACAACCAATGTACATAATGCATGTTGACTCTTCTTCGTCAATCAATTTTTGAGAAAATCATCAAGTTTTGGCATGAACTAGTATCTGAAAAGCCAGTTCCTGTGGAAGACGTGGGATATCATTTTCAATATCAAAAATAGTCAAATGGGATTCTTGAGGATATATAGCTGCTAGACAAGTTTGCAGTACTTCGAGGGCAGACATGGCTGAAAGTGACATAGCTAGATCTTCAACATTGTTTTAATTTTCAGCAGCCCTTGCATGAGGATTAAAGACTTACTTACAAAGCATACCCTTAGGAGGTGGACAAATTACCATATCAGGATTTGGTTTTTCAATGTGTAATGGTTCAGAGGAAGGAGTAAACATGGAAGTTTGACCAGATGAACTGGATTCATCTCCATTTTCAACATGACTCTTTGATTTAAAATATTTGGATCTCGTTGCTACCATAACTCTAGAAGACATCATCATGATATTTGCCGACGGGGATGAGAAGGATTGGTTGTGAGAGACCATTTTACTATCTTGAGGAAAAGCATCCTTCAAACATGAAATCCAACCAAAGGAACCTGAGAAGATATAGTTTGAGCTAAAGGAGGAAGAATCAGACTCTACAATAGAGGAGGAATCAGAAGATGAAGAGCCATAAACTCCGAGTGTAAGAAGATCTGTTCGAGAAAGAAGGCAGCCAGAAAGGTATTTTCCATCTGCTTTTTGTTCAAATTTTGCTTTATCTATTACTAATGATGATCCCATAACTGTGAAGGAAGTAGTAGATTCAAAGGATGGAAAACTCTGGAAACAGGCCATGATTGATGGAATGGCATCTTTGCACAAAAATTAGTCTTGGGATCTGGTGGAGTTGTCGGTTGGAAGGAAACCCATTGGCAGCAAATGGGTGTTGAAGAAGAAGACAAATGTAGAAGGAAAGGTGGAGAAATACAAAGCTTGGTTGGTATCAAAAGGTTATTCCCAAGTGTCAGGAATTGATTTTGGTGATATCTTTTCTCCTTTTGCCAAGGTAACTTCTATTAGGTTACTTTTATCTGTTGCTGCTACTTTTGATTTTGAGGTAGAATAGATAGATGTGAAGGCAACATTTCTTCACGGGGATATAGAAGAGGAGATCTACATGAAGCAACCTGAAGGCTTTGTGGTGAAGGGTAAGAAATAACTGGTATGCAAGTTAAAAAAGTCTCTGTATGGGTTAAAACAGTCACCAAGGATGTGGTATCATAAATTTGATACATTTATACAAGGACTTGGCTTAACCAGAAGGAAAGCATATCACTGTGTGTATTTTAAATTAATTGGTGACCGTGTTATTTATCTGGTCTTGCATGTGGATGATATGTTGCTAGTTGGAAATGACAAAGAAATTATCCAAGATTTGAAGACCCAATTTTCCTCAAAATTCAACATGAAAGATATTGGTGCTACAAACTATATTTTGGTCATGGAAATTAAAAGAGATCGGGCAAAGAGGAAGCTCTGGTTAAACTAGAGGACGTATGTCGAGACAATACTACAGAGGTTTAATATGCAGGATAGTAAATCGGTGAAGGTTCATATTCTTGTATGTTTGAGGTTATTTGGTTAACAGTGTCCAAAGACACAAGAAGAGGAAGAGGACACATCTCGTGTTCCATACGCAAGCGCAATCAGTAGCCTGATGCACATAATGGTTTGTATTAGACCATACATTTCACATGAAGTGGGAGTATTAAGCAGGTTTATTGCAAAACCAAGGAAGGAGCACTAGACAACAGTGAAGTAGGTTTTCAGGTATTTATGTCGCACTAGTGATTATGGTTTGTGCTACCAAGGAAGACCAGGAATAAAGAGAATGTTGGATATTCATGGCTTTGTTGATGCATACTGGGCTTGAGATCTAGATCAGAGAAGATCTACAAGTGGGTATGTATTTAACCTATTTGGAGGTGCAGTCAGTTGGATGAGTAAGAAACAATCTGTAGTAGCACTATCAACTACAAAGGCAGAATACATGGCAGCCACTCATGCAAGCAAGGAAGCAGTTTGGTTCCAAATATTGTGTTCAAGTATGGGGTTAGTACAGTGAGCTATAAGGATATACTGTGATAGCCAAAGTGTAATTTTCTTGGCAAAGAACCCCGCACATCATTCAAGACAAAGCACATTTATGTTCAGTATCACATTGTGAGGGATATGATAGAAGACAAAAAGGTGTTGCTGGTAAAGGTGGACACATTGAAGAATACAGTAGATGCATTGACAAAATCTATGAGCTTTGAGAAGTTCTCTTGCTGTAGAGAGACAATGGGTGTTTCAGGGCTGGAAAAATGACTAAGCTCTCTTGTGGCCCCCTGTGGAAAGAAAACAACAAATGGGAGAATGTTGGGTTGTGTTATAATCTTTCCATGACTAGCCCATGTAGTTACCCGGGGAGTTAGAGACGGGCGAAACCCCCTTTCATTCCACCGATTCTGTAGCAGGGTGGGTCACAAGGGGTTTGAGGCACACCTGTTGTTACGCAGTAATTTGTCACTGTCTTCCTCCCAGTCTTCCTACTGTGTCATGAGTCCAAAATCATTCATTATCATGCTCTCTGATGTTGTCAAATGACCCACTTTTCCAAAGTTTCTACCTCATCTCATATGTTGGCCAAATAAACGCGCTGAAGGGCACTCCAAAACAGTCCACAAGCGATGCCATCATGGAAGTACACGTGATTCCCACGATGGTCGAATTTCATGTGCGAGCACAACTGTTGCTTGTATTTTCCTGTGATGACATGAACAGATCCGTTATTCAATAGCGATGTCAGCGCGACAGACCAGCTATGTGCCCGCGATGATCCAGTTTGCGCGAGTTTGTTCCAACAGCCGGCCTTCCAGATGACTCCAGACTTGGTTGTTGGCCTTGTTTATGTCACACTCCTTTCTCTGGCGTGGTTGTTCCGTCATTTGTGCTACCCTCCTTGGAGATAAGATCATCCTCCCACCATTCATGGAGACTCCTTCTCCTATTTAAGCTCTCACCATTGCTATGAGCTGCTAGTTTTGGAATTCTTAGTTTTTGGAGTATTGTTGATAGTATTGTGAGCTTGTTAGATAGCTGGTGTGGATGTGACAAGTGTGGGATTGTTTAAGAGCTTGAGGAAGGTTTTGAAGTGCCTTTGATCTTGTGTGTAACTTGTGTGTGAGAGAAGCTTGTGATTTGAGAGATCCATCTCTAAGAGTGAATGCTTGAAGAACATGCTGGCTGGACCTTCCTGAGAAGGCTTGTGACGTCAAGACCTGGGTTGTTGATTACTCATTAGGAGAAGGAAGCGGAAGCTGGAGTAGCATAACGGAACTCCATTGACCATCGGTTGAGGTAGGCCTCCAACTTGAACTATTTAAGGAAAATTGTTGTTGATTTTTCCTTGTTTGTGACTAGACCCACTCTAGGGCTAGCGGGGTTGCCTCTGCCCACAAAGGGAACACTTTCCTGCATCACAAATTGGAGACTCTGCTGGGGAGCTGGCCTTTGTTCTTTTCTCGTTCACTCCTGCATTGAGTTTTTTTTTTTTTCTCTTTTCAAGTTTTGGGGGTTAGTTGTCTATTTCCTAAGTTTGCTGGCCTAATCTGGGAAATGTCTTTGTTTGCCTAAAGATTGATTGTTTTGATTTGGGAGTTGTTGGTTCGTCTGTTGCTGTTTTTGAACATCATCACATTTTTTAACTTAACAGTTGCGCTGTCATCGTGTCACCCTTTTTGTAATTTCCTGTCCATCGAGTTATTACACCTAATAGTCGTGACAACTCTGTAAATCGAACCATTGCAGAAAAGGCATCTACTTCCGTGCTGACATTGCTTTGTTGCTGCATGCTGTTCTTTATCAGTGCTTTGTTGCTGTGTATTGCCCGCGTTGATTGCTGTAGAATTGAATTTTTTCAATTCTGCCTCCTCAACTCATTAGTCTTGCTAATCCTTTGCTATTCTCACTTGCTTGATGACTTGTTTTTCACTGTTTAGAAGTTGAGGCCCTCTCATGTGAGCTTTGTTGAGCGAATCTTGCCTTTTGCTTTGTGACCTAGTTTTATTGTTTCAAGTCCTTTGAATCAGTTTTGCTAGGTTGCTTGTTTGAAAGGTTTCATTTGTTGCTTGTTGTTGGTTTGATTGAGCCTTCCCCTTTGCTTACTTTTGGTTGATTATTTAGTGATCGTTGTTGAACCAATCTTGGCATTGTTTCGATTTCTCTTCACTACCCGGACATAGATTACAATTGTTTGGATCAATCGTTTTTCCACATCTGTTTGTTTCTTATTGGTTTCTTTCGATTAAAGACATCAAAATCAAAGGAATTGCATTTCGTTTAGCATGCGAAAGTGAAATTAAATTTGCATTTCAAGTTGCATATTGAAAAGCGAATGAGTAAAAACTCTCATTAGTAGTATCCGTGTATTTTAAGAATTGATGTCTGCTTGCATTGAGTGACTGTTTGTTGCCTTGTTTTTCTTCGTTTGGGAATGATCTCTCTACCCTCCCATAGGTAGGTGTTCATCGAAGAAAAGGGATACTTCATTCATTTTACCTGCATCCTAGGCTTTGATATATACATACGGTAAGGCCTGAAAACTGAAACATAATCCAAGATCAACTTTGAAATGAACTGAATAGATCTAAAAACACATTGGAACATAACACACACATTTATAGGTCTAGGCTAGAGACGTGCTCCAGCGTCATTAAACCTAGTCACTTTTGTTTCCACTCAAGGTTGGGTGATTCCTCCTTCTGTGGCTCAATAGTGGTCTAGTACGGATTTGTGCTCCCACGTACCATCGAGTATATGGGGAGACCCCACTAGGTTATCATCCCTTATACCATAGGAATCCGTGTCTGCTGCCTTACAAACCGTAGCGCACCAAACACAGAATTCGGGAAGATTGACTGCCGTACGGAAAGTCCTTGGTTTTCATATGACTGCCAAGGTGTATATGCAGTTTTACGGATTTGTTTGGTAAACCTTCTTTCCTAGTTCTCTAGAGTAGTCACTTTTGTTCCTTCTTGGACTCCCTAAAAGAAAAGGTCCATCTGAGCACTTGTCACTTCAGGCTCATTAAGTATTTGAAGGCGACTAGAGTCATCTTTCGTCGTTTTCTCGACTCTTTCAAAATGAAAAGGTCAAGTTTTGTTCCTGTGTCTTAAAATTTATTCGGCCACGATTTACATTTACCCGGTTAGATCTTTTTTGCATTAGCTTGAGTAGGGTTCTTTCTCGTTCTGGATGGCAACATTCCCCGAGTCTACCGACCAAGGTTTTCCCCCAGATGGAAATCCTGGTCCATTTCCTTCATTTGGAAATGTCAGTGCTCTGTATATGGCAACATTGTCTTTACTTGGGTTAACCATCGGTTTGTCCTTATGGTTGTTTTCAACCTTGGTGGTCCCAAGCATCAGGACTCCTGTTCCACCGTCTCTTTTATCCAAACCTTGACATGTTGATTCCAAGGTTGATCATATGCCTTCTTCTCCTATTTCTTCTTCCTCCTCCTCTCCTCCTTCGCCTAGTGAAAGCTTCACATCCAGTAACCAGGAGACTAAGAAGAAGAAGAAGAAGATGAAGAAGAAGAAGAAGTCTGATAAATCCAAGGCCACCTGTTCAGTTACTGCTTCGAGTCCATCCTAGGACGAACCACCTTCTGCTCCTCCATGGAAGGTTAAGTTTCCTTATAAATTATGCAAGGGTGACCATATTCTTCGTGATTGTCCTAGCATTCCAAGGATCCTAGAAGTATGGTCTCATGACCCCACTTGTCCCTCATCATCCTCTGATCACTCTGATCACTGTCTTCCTCCCAGTCTTCCTACTGTGTCATGAGTCCAAAATCATTCATGCTCATGCTCTCTGATGTTGCCAAATGACCCACTTTGCCAAAGTTTATGCCTCATCTCGTCTGTTGGCCAAATAAACGCGCTAAAGGGCGCTCTAAAATAGTCCACAAGTGATGCCATTGTGGAAGTACACATGATTCCCGCGATGGTCAAATTTCATGTGCCAGTGCAACTGTTGCTTGTATTTTCCCACGATCACATGACTAGATCTATTATGCAATAGCGATGTCGGCACGGTAGACCAGTTATGTGCCCGCGATGATCCAGTTTGGGCGAGCTTGTTCCAACATTCGGCCTTCTAGATGACTCCAGTCCTGGTTGTTGGCTTTGTTTATGTCGCCCTCCTTTCTCTGGCGTGGTTGTTTCGTCATTTGTGCTACCCTCCTTGGAGATAAGCTCATCCTCCCACCATTCATGGAGACTCCTTCTCCTATTTAAGCTCTCACCATTGCTATGAGCTGCTAGTTTTGGAATTATTAGTCTTTGGAGTGTTTCTGATAGTATTGTGAGCTTGTTAGATAGTTGGTGTGGGTGTGACAAGTGTGGGATTGTTTAAGAGCTTGAGGAAGCTTGTGAAGTGCCTTTGATCTTGTGTGTAACTTGTGTGTGAGAGGGGCTTGTGATTTGAGAGATCCATCTCTAAGAGTGAATGGTTGAATAACATGCTGGCTGGACCCTCCTGAGAAGGCTTGTGACGTCAAGATTTGGGTTGTTGATTACTCATTAGGAGAAGGAAGCAGAAGCTGGAGCAGCACAATGGAACTCCATCAACCACCGGTTGAGGTAAGCCTCCAACTTGAACTATTTAAGGAAAATTGTTATTGATTTGTCCTTGTTTGTGACTAGACGCACTCTAGGGCTAGAGGGGTTGCCTCTATCCGAAGAGGGAACACTTTCCTGCATCACACCTGTAACCCCACTTTATGGGGTTTGGGGCAGCGCCCTGGAAAATTTTTGTTTTGGATCGGCAAACCCACCAATGGTTTTGTGGATGATTTTCGTACATGTTTTTGGATGCAGATGCGATGGTTTTTAGTCCATGGTATTGGATGCTTCAGCATGTATAAATATGTATTATAACATTGAAAGGAAAATAATGAAAAATCAAGATGGTAGTCCCAGTTTTGGGATCCATGGGGAAAATCTCTGTGTATATGTGTTTTATGTGTTATGCTATCGCATTGTTTATTTTATGTGTTTTACAATTCGTATGCATGTAATTTCTGTACGGGGCTAAAACTCGATACTCCTTCAAGAATGCCTTCTAGGTAACTCCCTTTTCTTCTAGCACTTTCTTCATGAGGTTTTTGATAAGCCCATGATGATAGAGCTTAGATACGGCTTGGCTTGCATCCCCACTCTACACACATTTCGCTGTTTTCTCGAGACTTCGGAGGAGGTAGTGAGGAATGTTAATAAGTTTCCTCGACTGAAAGTGTAGCAATAACTGAATGTGATATACAAACGTTAAAGAATAATGTCACTCACAAGTCAGGAACTTCTGTAAAATGAAGAAGAGGTCTCATCATTTTCCAATCATGGCACCATGTGGAAGCCCCTTCTTCTAATCAACTTTAAGCTTTCTGTCAATCACAAACCAACGCCATCATTTCTTCTCAAGCCACAACATTTTGACCCACTACTCCCCTGCAGTTAGCAAGTCTATAGCTCGTGCAATGGACTCCTCCGTGAATTTGAATTCTAATGAGCCGACCGTTCTGCCTCCTTCAAACGTCTTCACAAACTCCAGAACCATGGCCATGTTGAATCAATCGAACTTCTACAAAAATGGAAGGAATTCGGCTTCTTGCAATAGTGTAATCTTGTTCTAGTATTCCATAGCCTACTCTATCTCCTTCAAGGACGATGGCTCATTCCTTATAGGTGCCATGTTTGAATTTGTCACAATTCCCTGTCACAACCTCAAAACCATTTCAGTGAGTGATACCAACGGTTGCTAAGAATTTTATGCCGGAGGTTCAGCCATCCTCCATCTTTTTAGTCCCATCTAACTGATCATGTTTAATGATAAAAAAATGGTTCCTCGAATCAGATGTAGATATGTATCATCCTGCTACAGGTGAGAAATAATGATTGGATGTGGTGGAGGCTTATGCGGCGGTGGTGTAATGGTCATAATAATCGGGTTATGAGGTAAGACAATGATGAACAAGTGATGGGAGATTGTTTCAAAGGAGGTGAGTATGACTTTTTAGACGATCTGTACTATCCCACTGTCTACCTCATGATTCAATTAAGACATCTTTGAGTACTCCTTAAAAAAATTATATTTCAGAACCCAATATATCTTGCACTTTAAAAAAATTCCTAAGTTAGTAAATGATAAAACAAAGTATTAATTAAAATATATAATGTTATGATCTATCAGTGCAGGAATCACTCATGTGCAGACTAATAAAAATCCATAAACATTCTTCATAAGATGCTCCTAGACTATGTGAAATTTGTTTTGCACTTGCTTCCACAATCAGACGCGCTCCTGCATTGATCCTACTTGCACTGACTGCTTGCAATGTGCATCTCGCACCAGATATTTTACCAAAATAACAATTCTTATAGAACATAATTTTGTAGCTGGACTTTTAAAATAATTTCCCTCAATATACAAGAAAAGTTTTATTTTCCATCCTTTGGTGTTTCATGAGCATGCCTTCTGGATTCAATACATCAAATTTTGCAATCAAACTATGAGGGAATAAAGAAGTGGGAAAGGGGTAATTTTTAGAATGGGAAGGAACATTACTTTAGGGATTCCAAGAATAACATCACCAAGGGGGATAAATGAAACGAGATGTGGAAAAAGTTCAGGGGAGAAAAGAGGGATTTTACAAAATTGGATAGGGATAATATATATATATATATATAGAGAGAGAGAGAGAGAGAGAAAAAAAGGAGGGTGATTCATTATGGGATTCAGAAAAGAAAAATAGTGGGAATTACAAGACTGGAAAATTGAAGAAAGGCAGAATTTTAGCTTCAAGGTCTGCCTACACTGGTGTCAGAAAATGTAACTGTAGTGGGAATTAAGAGTTTACTTGGATAAAAATTTCCATGCTAGTTACCCCAAACTTGGGTAAGGGTTGGCTTCCTTGAACCTACTTCTTCTTGGTGGCAACCAGAATATATAAAAACTTAAGTAACATTCCATTTTTATTGAAATTTCAATCTTCCTACCATCATGCTGGTTTTAGGTTGATCCTTCTACAATCGTGTCAGTCAACTGATTTTCACAATTACAAGAAAAAGAATTTCTTATTATATTTTTTATTTTTTTCATTTTCTTTTATTTTATTATTTTTTACAATGAGGAAAAGAAATAATCAACTCTTCAATAGGTTGGTGTTACCACCTATCACCTCCTTTTCAGATAGTTGTTGGACTTACTGCATAAAATCTCCTTTAGTAAGGGGTCGAAAATATACCTTCAATATATGCCCATTTACCAAGAACACAAAATTTCATCCATCAATAGTTTTAATCTCTACCGCTCCATTTTCAAACACTTTGACCACCTCATAGGGTCCCATCCAGTGTGTATAAATTTCCCTTTAAAATATTTCAATCTAGAATCGTAAAAGGAGTACCCAATCACCTAGTTGGAATTGCTTCTTCTGAATAGACTTGTCATGCCAATTCTTGCGATGTTGTTGAACCAAGATGTTATGTTTAACAACATCCCTTTGGAATTCTTCTAACTCATTCAACTGTAGAAGATGTTGTTGTTATGATTCAGAGATATCTAGCCCCAATTGGACTGCGGTCCTGAAAGTCTTGATTTGGAATTCTATTAGCAAGAGGATCTGTTTCCCATACACCAGCTCATATGGTGTGTGTCCTGTGAGATTCCTCCAAGTGGTTCGGTATGCCCACAATGCTTCCAGTAATTTGTCAGCCCAATCATTTTTGTGAATATTTATTGTCTTTGTGAGGATGGACTCAATCACAATGTTTGTGGACTCCACCTAACCATTTGCTTGCGGGTGATATGGTGTAGATTTCCTGTGTCGTATTTTGTACTAATCCATCACACCCTGTACCAAATTAAAAATAAACTGCAGTCCATTGTTTAAACAATTTCTCTAGGAAAACCAAATCTAGTAAAGATTTTAGTAAAAAGAAAATCAACAACAATTCATCCAGTAGAAAAAGAAACAGCTTTAGCTTTATTGGTCCTACAAAATCAAAATATGCTTTTTATTTAATGATGATGGATTTATTGGTCCTACAAAATCAATGGCCCATTTTTCAAAAGGCTGAACCATAACCTAAGGACATAAAGGCATTTCATTGGTTTGATTAGGTTGGCCAATTCATTGACAGTTGTCACATTGCTTGACATATTATATGGCATCCTTCAACAAGGAGGGCAAAAAATAGCTAGCTCATAACACTTTGTATGCAGTCTACTTATTGGCGAAGTGACCCTTGCAAGGTTCATCATGAGGAAATTTTAAAATATAAAACACTTATTTCTCTTTGACACATCTATGAATAATGAGATCTACTCTGGTGTAAAAGAGGTCTCCTTGAATCTGGGAATATGTAGCGGTTTTCTGTATGATGTTTCACTTTTCACGAGAAGATAAGTAAGGTGGTAATTTTCCAGTGACTAAATAGTTAGCTATGTCAGCAAACCATGGCGATTTTGTTGACACAGTAAAAAGATGTTTGTCAGTAAAATCATCATCAAGAGGAATTGCTTCACCAAGATTATTTAGTCTTAAAAGATAATTTGCTACTACATTAGATTTTCCTCATCTATTAATAATGGTAATATGAAATTCATGTAACAATAATAACCACCTAGTCACTCTACCATTATTTAATGGTTTACTCATCAAATATCTTATTGTGGAATGGTCAGTATGCACAAAGACTTCATATCCTATAATATAATGTCTGAATTTATTAATGGAAAAAATTACAGCTAAAAAGTCTTTCTCAGTAACCATATAATTTAGTTCAGAGGGTGACAAGTTTTTATTAATGAAATAAATAACATAAGATTTGTTCCCTCTTCTTGTCCTCAAGCTATGCTAATAGTAGTATCTAAGGCATCATAGGAAATATGAAATGGTAGGGACCAGTTTCGTCCTCTCAAAACTAGTGCCTGCACTAGCTTTTCCTTCGGTGTCTGAAAGGACTATTGGCAAGCTGTGGACCAAGAAAACTCACTATCTTTAAGAAAAATTCCGAAACGGGGGGTAGCTATCCTTGAGAAATTCTCAATGAATATCCTATAGTATCCCACATTTCCTATAAAACCTTTCACTTCACTTTGAGTTTTGGGTATAGGAAGACTCAAAATAATTTCTTTTTTTGTAGGGTCAACCTGGATAGATTTGTCAGAAATAAGATGGAAAAGAACCAACCCTTCCTTGTACATTAATCTGCATTTTTTTTCATTCAAGTCGATATGAGCTTATTGGTAGTGAAGAAGAAATTTTTGTAGATTCTTGAGGGCTTCCTGAAATGAATCACCTAACTATTACACAGTAATTTGTCACTGGCCCCATATCCCCTAATCTCGGACAAAGTCAGTCCTTGAGTGACATCTTCTTTGTGTCATGCCTAAAACAAATGTGTCCACATCTTCCAAATCATTCAAGAAGATTAAAAAATGCTCCTTAATCCTGAGGATTGGCCCTTTCTACCCATGTTTCAAGATCGTTGCCAGTAAGCCTCGTTCTAACTGCGACGGTTTCCTATAATGAACTACAACGTCACAACATCATCACAGGGGTATATCTATTCTCTCTGACGGTCGGATTTTAGGGCTTGTCGCAAGTCCTAAATATCATTCTTGCGATGATAGCTATGAATACATTGTTTCCCTGTGACGTTGTCTCTGAGTCATAGTTTTTGACTCATGACAACCCAGATATGGTGAATTAGTTCAAATAGAATGCTTCCGGGTGGTGCTGGAATTGGTTGTTGGGTCAAGGAAGTTTGCCTTTCCTCCCGTCGGATGGTGGTTCCACCTTTTGAGAAACCTCCCTTGGAGATGAGCTCCCTCTCCCTCATTTATGGAGGCTCCTCCTCTTATAAAATCATTCCCCATTTCTATGATCAGTTAGTTTTTTGGTATTGAGCAAATTAGCTAGTTTTGCTGTGAGATTGATAGTTTGTAATGGGAATTATTGATAGTATAGCAATTGGTTGTGGATTGCCTTAGCCCTATACTAGTGCTTTTGGGTGAGAGAGAGAGAGTTACCAGCCTCTTGGGAGATCATTTTGAGAGTGAATGCTTGAACAGACATACTGACTAGACCCTTCGAGGAAGCTTGCGATGCCAAGGCTAGGTTGTAAGCTTTGATTTTGCTCATATTAATACAATCAATGGTGATTTCCTATGTCATGTGTAAAATATATTTCATAGCTTATGGTTCCTTAACTTTGTAAGTGAATAGTTCATTATTATGCTCTATTATACGTTCTATTGTTCTCTTGTGTTTTTTCAAGTGAATCACTCATAGAGGAAAAGGAAACGATAGTTGAAGTAGTGCAACGAAAGCTCCATCGAACATCGGTATAAGGTAGGCTCTTGCAATAATGACTATTTAAGGAATTAGCTGTTGTTTTGTCTTACTGTGACTAGACCCACTCTAGGGCTAGAGGGGTTGCCTCTGTCTGCAGAGGGAACATTACCTACATCACACAAACACGGAAAATTCATCCATATAGATTTACACACACTTAAGGTCAGAAAAATAGCCAAGACTAGCCTTTGGAAGGTAGCCGGGGAATTACATAGCCCAAAGGGAAGCACTCGGTAAATAAATGTACCCCATGGACATGTAAAAGTGGTTTTGTCTTGATCCTCGGGTGCAATCTATATCTGGTTATACCCGCTAAAGCCGTCTAGAAAAGAAAATACTTCTTACCAGCAAGGGTATCTAGTACCTAATAGATGAAAGGAAGGGGGGAGTAATCTTTGAGAGTGGCTTTGTTCAATTCTCTGTAGTCAATACAAATGCACCATCTCCCATATTTTTTTGGGACTATTACCAATGGAGAGACACACTGGCTTTCAGAAATAAGATAGGTAAAATTAGCATCTAATAGTTTTTGCAATTCTTCCTTTACAACATCTCTTAGAGCTGGGTTTGTACACCTTTGGGGTTCTCAGAAAGGTCGGGCTCCATCCTGAATATAGATATGGTGAGTACAAGTTTCAGGAGGAATGCCTTTCATATCTTAATAGCCCCATGGAAAGGCATCAAGATGGTTTCACAACAAATTCACAAGTTGTTCTTGTTGGGAAAAATCCAAGTTTGAAATGATATGAAAGGATTTACGTGGACTAATCTCAACAAGCGTGGTATTAGGGTCAAGAGTACATAGAGGTGTCACTAGAGATGGTTCCAAGGGAGGTAGAGAGTCATATATTTCTTAAAAATCTATACTAAAAATTTGACTCAATGACTCAAAATTAGGCATGGTGTCGAGATTGTTTAGGAAGTCTTGAATCTCACCCTCCTGTGAGAACTCAGCATTCTGATGTATCAAGGAAACAGGCTAATTCTCCTCATCACTACATTAGTCTAACCATAAAGTGTCTCGGAGATCTTCAATGGACCTAGAGGGTGAATATAAGGTGACCTTCTTCCTGGAATCTCCATGGGAAATATACATGTCACCGGAACGACATACAATATAAGCATCGACTGTAGCAAGCCATGGTTGTCTAGATATGAAGGGATGTCCTCCCACAGGGTTCTTTGGCTGAAGCACAATGAAGTTTGTGGTGTATTTCCAAAAGTATAGAGAAACAACCACATCATCCAACACCGCTTCCAGCTTGATTTTAGATCTGTCTGCTAGTTCAAGCACATTGGGAGTAAGACGAATATGGACCAATCCGAGTTGATCCATGATTTGCTTGGTCATAACATTAATGGCTTCCCCTGGGTCTATAAGTACATTGGAGACAAGGACATCACCTATATGAACAGAGACAACAAGGTTTCTGGGGTCGGTATATTTGTTGATGTGCATACACCTCGTCATTAACTCTGCTGCTCTACCAACAATTTGAATAGTTTAAGGTTCTAATATTCTCCTGCCTGTCTTCTTGAGACAGAGTTACCTAATGATTTTTGTACAAATGGGGATCTCTTTAATAAATTGGAGCAAAGGTACCCTTGTGAAAATGTTCCTAAGCTCAGAAGCTAGGCTAGACTTAGGAATGGGGTCTTTCTTCTCCACAACTAACCTCTCTCAATAGGGACGTCGGTTGGAAGACGATGGAAAAGGCTCAGAAGGTACGCAGATAGGTTGGATGGTGTCATCTTTTTCAGAATGGTCAGGAGTTTCCTCCTCACCTTTCTCGTTGATAATCACCATAGGCTGCTTTTGATTTTCTGAGGTTACTATCTTCCCCGATCTCAATTGGAGGTCATTGACTCCAACTAGCATGGATTGATATTTGGATGAAGAAAGTGGGTTCATAGAATAAATCATTTGTACCAATTTGTTATTGGGGTTGGGTAAAGGTTGGGTAGGCAGCTGAGAAGGTCGAAATGGTGGAGGTAAAGGCAATGGTGGCATTAACTGACTTAGTTGAGGTAATGATGGTTGTGGCATTGGGTAAGGTGCATATATAGGAGGGTATGACTGCATAGGTGCAGGATAGGAATGACGTGAATGGTGTGAATGGTTTGGCCCTCACCATCCTTGTTTCCAATATTGGGAGGGTTGTCCATAATGACATTGATTCTCATGTTGTCAATGTTGAGAGTGACTGGTGTTACGATAGGAATATGAATGTGCATTATAACCAAAAAGATGCCGTGGAGGTTCAGGGGCCATACCTGCACTTACCTGAGGCTAGTTTCTCCGTGCTCCCATAGCATGCAATGATTCAGCTTCAGGTTGTCCTCCTTCAAGTACAAGTTTCAGCCTAGGTATGGAGGGACATTTTTCCGTGGCATGGTTCTCTGTACAAATTGCACATTTATTAGTTTCTTTAATATCAAGGGCACATTCTCTTGAGAGATATTTTCTTCTACATTTTGGACAAAAAATAGACAACGACTCTTGTTCCTCTACAAGTTTTTGTTGAAACTTCAAGGAGTATATTTGTTTACTAACAATATTAATTATTTCAATTTTCATATTGTCCATTCTGTTTTCTAATACAATAATCATAGCATCAGTAGATTCAGTTTTCTTATTTCTATTATGAATTCCTTTACCAGATCTATATTGGATCCTCGAGAATTTCCTTCACAAGTCACAGATTTGATCAAAATATTTTTGAGCAATATCCCCTTGTCCTAATAGATTTAGATTATTCCTAGCATCATCAATAAGCCCCCTATAAGAACAAGGTTCTAATGGTACTTAGATCAAATTTTTTCTTTGGCCTTTGGAGGATGTACAGGAATCTCTCCAATTAGTCCTCTAGAGTCTCATCATCATTTTTCACAATAGTAAATATTTCATCTTGAATATCTCTAGTCTCACAATATTCTTGATATTTTGACAAGAACACTCCTTCATTTCTTTCCAAGAAGATATAGTGTTTCCTCCTAGTCCCATGAACCAGCAGAGTGTTGTGTCCTTGAGAGTTGTAGGAAACATCTTTAACTTCTGGGCATCAGATGAAAAATCATAACTTCTACACAAAATATCAAACTCAAATAGGAAAGAGTATCAGTCATCATGTACCTTACCATAGGTATGAGAAAGATCTGATGGTGAAATATTTTTCGTTTGTACTTGTGTATCAGGATCCACAATTGCAAATCCAAAAGTGGATTGTTCCTCATTTACCTGATTTTCACTAGTTCCCTCTGCATGGTCTTCATGATCTGCCATTTTTTTTCCTCCAAGCAAACCACTCTCAATAGGATGAGAAGGCTGACTATGGGTTCTAATAGTCCCCTTCTTCCCCTTCGTGGGTTGTGTCACACCTGGACTACCACTGCCAAAGTCCAAGTAGATTGTTCCCGTGTGATGAGTCTAGGTTTGTTTGGACTTTCTACCTACAAAATAAGGCCCAATATGATATTTGATTTTAGATTGAACAGTATTTTCTCGGCCCTTAGTGGGCTTCGAACCCCTACCTATTTTAGGAATTCATCTAAAAAAATGACAAAACAAAATTGAAATAGAAGTTGCAAATTTAGACATAACTTAGCACCTATAAATTCCTTCAAACAATACAAGCACACTACATGAAAAACTAATAGCACACCTACCCCTATTGCAAAAAAACAAAAAATTATTACCAATTCAAATTGCCTCCCCAAGAACGACACAGAAATGTTGGGTGCACGAATTGCAATTAAGAAAAATCCTCAACACTTAATTGTGAACCCAGTGGTTTCGTAAAGATAGAGACAAATTACAGGGAATGCCAGAAGTGGTATGAAATTTTCCTATACCTAATCCTTCTTCTTAAATGAAAGTTTGCATAATCAGACAGAAAACAATCTTAAAGGCAATCGACACCAAAGCAATTCTAGTGTTGGAATGTAAAAGAATAATTTTCGAGGCAAACAAGTAAAGGATCTTTCACACAAATGGAAGCAATCTTAAATGCTAAAATGAAATATTATGTTTATATTCAGTATAGATGGCTAACAACTTAACAATTGGGCCCTTGCAAAGATCAATTTCCCAATTGATTTTCCTTCTACACCAAGCAACATTTTCTTGTACTATTGCAATTTTCTTGCACTAGTGCAACTACAGTACTTACGTGAAAAAGTATATTTTACATTCTTTACTAAAGATTTATATCTTTTTGGAGGTGCTCTCAGCCTCAAGGCTTAGAGAACTCTATTCTCATGACAAGAGACCAGCTCTTGCACCGAGACAGAGCTTCCTTCACCAAAGTTTCCAATTTACTTCTGAAATAATTAAAGGGCATGTCGAAAAGAATTGCAATTGCAAGCTAGATTATGAAATAAAGTACACGTGAAAAAAAATGCTTTAGTTAACTAAACATTGCAATGAATGTAAACTTTAGAAAACAAAAACAATTCAAAATAATCAAAGCAACATGCAAATTAATTTGCATGCATAAAACTAACTTTTGGCAATTCACTTATAACGTTTCTATTCCTTTTTCTTAAGTCATAAAATGAAAGTGTAAATTATGGTTTTTGTAATAGTGTCCTTCCTTAATTCACATAAACATCCTTAGATCCTTCAGAAGTATAACTCTTAACATTAATAATGATTACTTGAATTAACAATACTTTTGCTTGTTGGAATAAATGAAATTATAAGCAAGAAAAGGAACTTAACACCTGCTATGAAGGAAATGAATAAACTGAAGTGCAGGGAGCTACATGAACTGGTACATGAAGAATCTTCCTGCACGACCTGAGTAGAAGCAAATTAAGACAAAAATTGCAGGAAAAGAATTGCAAGAAGGAAATTGCAAGAAAGTAATTGCAGGAAAGAAATCACAAGAAAGAAATAAACTTAATTAAACTTCCAAACTATGGATCAATTCATGCTTGACTATGAAATGAATTTAACTCAAAAATTCTAAAATAAACATAAGAACAATCCAAGCCATGCAACTTTAAAGGAATAAATATTCACAAAACCCTTTTAAATGGTAAAAGCACAAGGGTAAATGAGCTGGGTTGGTTGGTCCTAAGCCAACCAACGCATTTCCCATTTAGGAAACCAAATGGTTTATCACTTAATCATGCATAAAATAAAAATTAGACACAACATGAAGAAAACATCGCATGTTCCTTGTATTAAACTTGATCAGCAAATATACATGATAATGTGAGTCCAGCCCAGAACCGAGGGTGATACAAAATTACAAAGTAAATGAAATTACAAACTCAGAGATCGTTAGCTTGGCTCTACCTACGGTCTACATTATATACAATATCTCAGCCTTAGCCATATTCTGCTTATTACATTCATTTCCTATTCAAGCCTTTCGGGCAAACGGACTAACAAACAACATTGCAAAACCAGCTAATGGCTATAATAAAGCGCAAACTTTGTTGGTCGTATACCATATTCTTGGAAATTATCCATGACTATACACCGCCAATATCCATCTTCAAATATTTTGCAATCTAACTAGGAATCGTGGATAAAAAACGCTCGTGTGGAAGGATTCAAACTATCACGAAGATCACAGAGCAACATCGTTGGCGGTGCAAGAATCTGTCTGCATTGATAATGCTAAATAACGATTAACACTTAGTTATTAAATTACTTTTAAGAAAGGGTTAAGGTTTATGGGAATAGGGTAAAAACAAAGAAATTTGGGACACCAATATGGACTTCTAAGGGAGACAGTTTCAACATGTCCGTGGATTGTAATAATATCCATAAACTGATAAAGTGTCATGGTGACAAATTGACGTGTAACAGATTGCTCCCTAAACTGGAAAGTCTGACAAACAAATTTAAAAGATTGAAGTGCTTTATCATTCCAAGAATCAGATTAGAGGAAATGGTTGGAAACCTACAAGGAACATTCAAGGGAATATAATGAAATATATATATATATATATATATATATATGTATATAGATATATATATATATATATATATATATATATATATATATATATATATATATATCTAAAATCATCTTAAAGGTAGGCATTCCCATACTCAGAGTAAAGTGAACTCAATGAACAATCATGGAACAACTAAGATCATATAGATGGTAGACACATCATGGACACAACCATCTGCCTACATAATCATAAATATAAAATATCCTCACAACCTGGATTGATGAAACTAGATCTAGGGTCTTGATCTCCATCTCTCAATCCACATTACAATTCTACCCATGCGAGTGAATGTCTCAAAGTTGAACATGGCAGAAATCACTTGATTACTAGTCAATTATGTGAACCATTAACAAGCGTGAGAAAAACCACCAATAATGGCAATGGTTTCAAGGTACTCCCAGTACAATCTATGAAGTGTGAATATGTGATCTGAAGTTGAACACTCATAGAATTTTTCGATCGAAGATAAATGATGAGAACCTTTTGTCGAAAGCAAAAAACCTACCATTAAGGCATGCAGGCTTCAAGGTATTGAAGGTTTCTAAATAAGCTTCCTAGATGATGAGCTAAAGTTGATAGGAAGTGATCCATCATAGGAAAGCCTACGCCATGAAACATGATATCAAGTTCTTAAAATAATTGCAAGGATTGACTCAAGGATGGCCAATGTGAATGAATGAAAATGTTTTGGCAAAGGATTTGAACTAAGGTTGAACTTATCTTGAACACATAATGACACTTTAATGATTTGGCATCATTTGAATCAATGATAATACCCAAAACCATGAATACTTTCAATGAGGTTTGGTTAACAGTAAGGAAAATGGATTTCCCAACCCAGACATGAATGTGAGGGAGTGTCGAGTTCAAGAGTGACATGCTACCATTTAACTGACAATGTAAAATGGAGACCTTCCCCAATTCCCCCCCACCATTACTAGAAAGTACCTATTTATTTTTTACAACATTGAGGAGGATAACATATACTTGTACTATAAGCTCATCCTTCAGTTGAGTCCATTGAAGTATTTTTAGTGAACCCTAAGAAGGAATCCTTCGGTCTCTCTATGCTTAACGGGTCCTATACTATTTAATTTTAACTAGTCCAGTAAAGGTATAACGCGATGTCATTTTATTTTAAGAGATTTTAAAAAGACACAAAAGGAAAACTCATTCAGCTCTTTAACCATAAAACTTTAACGATCCTAGAGAAAGTAAATCTCAACATTTTTCATTTTTAGAGAGTCAGAAAGAAAACATAAGTAGACTCCATCAGGTTCTTTTTCGTTAGTTTAGTCTCTCAGGTCCGAAAAAGGATAAAATAATTCAAAAGAGAACTCTATTGACCATTTTCGATCAACATATACCCTTTTATTCAATAATCCTGGCTCATTCCGTAAAAGGGGTAAACTTATATTGAGTGGACAGTTGTTCACTTAATTTTATGAGTTCGAACAAACAAGTACTCGCCAATATTTTCAGTTTTGAAAAAGTCTAAAAAGGGATTAAAAGAAGACTTCATGATTTTTCGCTTTTTGTAATTTTTAAAGAGCATAAAAAGCAATAAAAGTCTGTTTAAATGTCAAATTTTTTTTATCTTGACTCCGTAAACGATCCTACACATTCAAACTCAATAACATGTTATAACTGCTCAAGAAGATGTTTTCCCTCTTAAAAGGATTCAAAATATAAAAAATAATACTTTTAAAGCTTCAAAAACATTTTAAGAGTGAGAAAAAGTAATTTATTTTCCCCATTTTCATTTTCACCAGTTCAGAGCAAAGAGAGGATATTTTACCATAAGACTTCCAGGACTAACTTCGAGCCAACCAGTGGACGAAATCACATGTCATTTCCTCCAGGTAGAATATCTTTCCGAAACTTAGCTTTCCATCTATTTATTTTTTCATTCTAAGCTTGCATTTTGTTTTTTGGGGAAATTTTTTGTCAAAAAATGCGCTCTTTCCCTTGCGCAGGTTTTTCTCAATCAGGCCCGTGCAAGCCGATAAAATTTTCCATACAGAAATTCTCGCCCTGTGCCGAATTCTACTGCAAATTTCTATGAAGGTGCACCCTGTGCATAAAACGGTTGTCGTTCAGGTGCCATGGGATATTTTAAAACATAATTTGGGCCTCAAAAAATATGAAATGAATTTTAAGAAATACTCTAACTACTTTAAAATGCTCATTTCAGGTGTTTTTTCTTGCTAAAAAATGGAATGGAGGGAGAGAGGGCATGAAGCCAATGATGTGGCTGCTTTGGTGGATCCAACTGCTTTGCAGGCTCTTAGGAATTATGGCCCCTTGAAATACTAGCTAATCCCTAGGATGAAATCCCAGGTAGATCTAATGACATGGTTGGTGAGGACCTGGAATGTTCAGGAATAATGTTTTGTGATTGCTAATTATCACCTCACCATTGATGTCGATGACATATATTTCCTAACTGGGTTATCTCACTGAGGAGCCAATCTTTCACTTTTTGGATTAAGAGTAGGGGGAGAAACTACTGATGGGTACTTGTAGTAATTTTGTAGGGGTCCACCGGCCAAAGATTAATGGATTGACATTCGTTCCATCAAACATTTACCCTTGAGGACCTGTTTGGTCAATTTAGAGTGTCCTAAATTGCTATATTAATTGTCAATCCGAGAGTCGTAAACTGTTGAAGTGTGGTGCACTATATGTGCAAGATAACCTATTCCTTACTTTTTGTCGTTTTTGATTTTTATTTTGTTTTGGGGTTTTTTATCTTCATTGATTTCCTAATGTGAGATGGAAATTCTAAAAGACAAGTATGGAGATAAATTTTCAAGGCGATTATGTCCTTTATAATGGTTTCCAAAACTTCAAACTTCAGAAGGTCTTAGAACATGCAATGATGAAATTAATTCCTAAAAGAAAATGAAAAATGTGCCACTATTCTAATCAAACAAATAGTGAACTATTGATCATGAAACCATTATCCCTGTTGCTGTCTAAATACAAAAGAAATGAATTAAGCTACTGTACTCAAAGAAATCCAAAAATTGCAAGTAAAGTAAAGCTAAAATCAAATTACGTCAATTCATATTCTGACCCCTTGCCAGTTAGTCTCGCTATGACTTTCGGAGGTAATCATCAACAAATTCAGCAATCTAATATCTAATTTGTAGAAAAATAAACTTAAAATCAAATCACATCAATTCATAGTCTGACCCCTCGCTAGTTAATCTTGCTATGGCTTTCAGAGGTAATCATCAACAACTTGAGCAATCTGATATCTAATTTGCAGAAAAATAAACTTAAAATCAAATCACATCAATTCATAGTCTGACCCCTCACCAATTAGTCTCGCTATGGCTTTCGGAGGTAATCATCAACAACTTGAGCAATTTGATATCTAATTTGCAGAAAAATAAACTTAAAATCAAATCACATCAATTCATAGTCTGACCCCTCGCCAGTTAGTCTTGCTATGGCTTTCGGAGGTAATCATCAACAACTTGAGCAATCTGATATCTAATTTGTAGAAAAATAAAACTAATATCAAATTACACACTCATACTTCAATCCCTCACCATTAGTCTCGCTATGGCTTTCAGAGGTAACTGACAATGATGTGAGCAATTTAATATCTAAGCTAACTAATAAAGCCAATGAACAAAACTGAAATAAACAAAACAGAACTGAAATTAAAAACTAAGAAAAGTAAGTCAGCAGAAAGACTGATTCCATGTCATTAGTCATTGTGAAAACTATATGCAAATGCCCGGGCTGCCTACTGTAATCTGGAACATACACACTAATCAGCGTTAACAACAATGTAAAGCATGTAAATTATGAACAAAAATGAAATGTTAGTACCATAAGAAATGCAATATAAATAACTGAATAACTATGGCCTAATGAACATAAAGAAACACAACATGAAACTATACAACAATATGAAACAAAACCTCGGTGTGTGCAGGGGCCCTCTACACAACCTCGAGCAATAGATATCAACCAAGAATTATGCTTAGAAACAGAGTCTTCTCATATTTTCAGAATGCAATAATAACAATGAAACAATGTCACGGCACATTGGCTCTTTAACAGCAACAATACATTCAAAAAGACTAACTACTACGCGTATAGAAACGCATTATTTATAGCAAAAGTTTACATAATTGATTTCCTAAAAACTACGCTGACAGAGGACATGTGAACGACAGCGTCCACGGATCTAGCATCATGGCTACTGAGATGATGCAATCTAATGAGAGAGGCTTGTTGGATTTACATCGTGGGCAGCCTACAGGTGTCAATATGCCTCCAGAAATCTAGAAACGGCCACGAAAATCTTTCACGTGCTTAGAAACAGAGTCTTGTTGCCGTAGGACTCTTCTATTGACCACCACTTGACCACCGTTGACAATGGCCTCCTATGATGAATCCGACTGAGCCAATAGGACTCGGTCCATGTCCACGTCATTTCGAACTTGCCCATGTGGCTCGATTTTCCTGAAGACACCTGCAATATAGACTTTAACAAAAACGGCTGTGGAAAGTTGAAGCAGCTGCAAAAAGTGACAAGATTCCGCAGCTCAATGAGGAAAAATCTATTTCAAATAGCAAACACAAAACATAGTTAAAAACCACTTAAAATGCTGCTTTATGATTATATGCAATGATGTTGATAGCTTAGGAGGTCCAGGTTAATAGAAAGAGTCTAGGAAAGTGTATAAGAAAGATGCAAGCTTGGGGCTCATTAGGACCATTGCTTTCATTGTTAGCAAACTACATGGCAGTACTACCCTCCATCTAGTCACACGGGCACAGATGCAGACTATCATGGAATGCTAGGAGTCCATAGTATACAACTGGTGTGAGGTAGTAGTGGTAAATATAAAGGGGCAACTAACTAGCTGCAAGAATGGTAAAATGAAAAATTTCGGTTATAGTGCGATTCTAGTTGCTTTTTCCCTAGAAAGGGTTCTTAGTCTTTGGCCAGAATAGATTTAGATAGACAAGCAGGGTTCAATGGATCAACACTTGATGAGGTGGGTTGCACTGATGGCATGCCACAACGGTGATGGTTTTGTAGTGAGGTATATGACAACGTTTTTTTATTGGTTGAGTGAGCAGATTGTTTCGATCGAGGACTTCCCATACGTCGGGATAGATTACAAAGGTGACACTGATATCCCACTTCTAGCTAGGGCTCAATGGGGTGATCTAGGTAAGATTTTCTCATTTCTGGCATATTGTCAAAGTTTTTTAATTTTCAAGTGTTTTTTGCCTTCAAAGGCTAATTGTCTGAAACATATGTGCAGATGTGGGTCTAACTCGATGAGCTGGGATGAGACAATATGATAGATGAGATAAGCATCCTATAGTTGCTGTGGTAGTGAACTTAGAGGTAGATGAAATCCTCACAGAGTTGGAGCACAACCTTGAGAGGTTGATTGCCAACATCCCAAAGACTAGATTTGATGACATTCCACACACCTATTAGAGGCATGTAGTTGGGGTTCCTGGGCTTCTTAGATGTTTGTTGCATTGAGTCACTCATGCTATCATGTGCTATCATGAGCATGACCATTCCTAGTTTTTCTAGTTTATAGGACCATTTTTGACCTTTTGGAGTCAGTACTATTCAGAAAATAAAAGGCCATGGGGCTTTATGTGCTCAGATGACATATGTTGTAGACACACCCAAAATCTATTTTAATGAAAAATCTTCTACTTCTATTTATGTTTATCTTGAGCAATGAATATTGTTTTTAATTTAGAAATATTTCAAATGTCTATCTAACAAATGAATCGCCAATGCATCTATCAATGTGTTTAAATATCTTGGAATATGTTGATATTAAATATAATCAAATCGCCTTTCCAAGAGATAGACTCGTAAAAACAACCTTAACATGGTTGGACTCCTAGCTAAATAGACATCATTTAAATGTAATACTACGAGCTGTGAATCTAGCCTAATGATCAAAAGTTGGATACCAAATGTAATGGCATCAGTCCATAGCTCAATGACTGCATTATATTCTTCTATATTGTTCATTGTTTGATCGAGACATATCCCGTGAGTAAAATCTAGCTCGTGACTAGGTGAATAGATAACCGAGGATGCAGAAGATCAATTCTAAGCACTATGACTACTGCCATTAGAAAAGCCAATGTAAGTAAGAAAAAACATCAGCATCTGCAAATCAAGTGTAAAAACGAGATAAGTAGACGTAGTAGAAAAAACACTAATCTACCACACATACCTGAAAATAGTAAATAATGTACAAATCTTCACCAAAAATTTATGAAAAATATTTCTTGAGGTAAAGACCATTTATGGGCTTTCCCAAAGGAACATCATTGTAATCAACCAGCTCATAGGCACCTTTAGCTAGTATGTGTTTTATGATTTAAGGGCCATTCCACATGGACTCAAATTTTCCTACACCTAGCTTGTCATGAGCTTGATCATATACCAAGAGTAGGTCACCTTCTGAATATGGATGAGAATTAACGTTCTAATCATATTGGGCTTTGACACATTTATGGTGAGCTTCGCTAGCTAATACAAAATTACGGTGACTTCCATCTATATGGGATAAGTGTACAAAGTGTTCTTCGTCTGCAGAGGTAGTAGGTAATAATTCGATAGCTAATTTAAGAGATGGAATTTCACATTGAATAGGTAATACAGATTCCAAGCCACAAACGAGTTGAAAAGTGGTAAAACTGGTCAATTTTTTTATAGTAGTGTCGTAAGCCCACAGTGCTAAAAATAGCATAGGGTTCTAATTTCCTTTGTGGATACCAACTTTTCATTTAATCATATTTCTTAAAACATTATTAACAACTTCAACCTAACCATTAGCTTTTGGATAATACGGAGTAGAGCTATCATGGCAGAGGCCAAGTTGCGCAAACAATTCGACCATCATAAAGTTGCGAAAATGACTACCATGGTCTGTGACAATAGCTTATGAGACACCGAACCGAGTAATCACATGATTGAAAGTGAAAATAGTTGCAGTTTCACAGTCATCTCTGTATGTAGGCATGATCTTGGCCCATTTTGTAAAGTAATCGGCTGCAAGGATGATATATCTATTCCCCCGCGCCAAGTGACGGTTACAAGAGATGAAGTTGATGCCCATTTAGCATAAGGAGTGACAGCTATGATTGGGTGAAGAGGAGCGGGAGATGCTCGAATTTTGCGATCATAAATTTGGTAATTATGGTATTTTCATACTGCAGTGATGCAATCTTTAAACATTGATGGAAAAAAAAAGTCAACGATTAATATCTTTTAGGTAGTAGCATACCCAGACATGTCCCTACCACATTCTACAGAGTGAAAGTCATTCAAAGTTTTTTTCGCTTCTTCAAGAGCCAAACAATGTCAAAAGATAGAATAGGCACCATGATGATAAAGAATGTTGCCAATAATGTTGTATTGTTGGGACTAGTATCGGATTCACTGATGATCAGTTTTGGATAACTTAGGCCTAAAAGTTTGTGTTTGGAGAGATATAATGATGTCTCCATACCACGAATCAGACACACTAATAAGAAAGAGAGATTCGTTAGCTAATTAATCTTTTGATATAGTTTATATATCAGTGTGGGGGAAGTCACAGACTAATTTGGCAAAAACCAAGGATTTCTTTGACTTGCATTTTTCAAATTCCAGATCTAACTCTTCTAAAATGACTATCCACTTTGAGTATTTGGCCCCCTAGTAGTTGCTTCGTTAGAATATACATCATAGGGTTGCAATCTGAAATGAAAACTATTTTTTGGAGAAGTATATAGTGACAGAATCATTGAACAACTTACACAACTACCGAGGCTAGCTTCTCCACATGTGTGTATTTAGTATCATTTTTAGTGATACTTCTACTCAGATAGTAAATCACGTGTTCATTGTGAGAATCGTCCTCCTAGACTAAGACCATTCCAATGGTGGCATCAGATGTAGTGAAGTAAAAAAAGTAGTCTCGATGATAATCGGGAGGATGCAGTAAAGGTGCATTAGTATGTGCCTGCTTTAAAGCATAAAAATATTTATCACCAAGATCATCCCAAAAAAGCAAAATACCATTTTTCAAAAGTAGAGTAAAACCCTATCTTAGTTCAGCATAATTGTGGATGAATCTATGCAAGAATTTTACTTTCCCTTGCAAACTTTGGGGTTGAGTCAATCTAGAAAGAGTTGGAACATTCAAAATTGCCTCTACCTTGAGAGGATCAGCACGAATGCCCTCCTTTGAAAAATGAATCGTAGAAGGCGACTAGATTGCACACAAAAAACACATTTATGTGGATTCAAGTGAATATTGTAATGCCTACACCTAATGAAAATTTCTTTTAAGTGCATTGGGTGATCCTGTTGTTTCATGGAATGGGCCAGGAGGTCATCTAAATAAGGATGAACACTATTCTTGATATCGTGGAATTTGTAAGACATTTCTCATTGAAAATTTGCGCCTAAATTCTTTAGGCAAAAAGTTCATTCCCAACATCTCTAAGTAAGACCAGGCAAAAATGTCATGGAATTCCTAAAATATAGCTTTGTAAGTTGAAATATCTTCTAACAAGCAAGAGGATCCTATATGAATATTTTCAATTATTCCAGGTTATACTGAGATATTGATACGTACTGTTGCCGATATGTTCCCTCAATTTTGTTCAGAATTGGAAGAAAGGGTAGATGTTGGATTTTAAGGATTGCTAAGGGTCTGAGGTGAAAATAAAGTTGAAAAAATGTTCTCAATTTTATCAAAAGATGGTACGAAAGTTGAACAATTATGAGTATCTTCCCATGGCACTTCATCCAAGGTCATAACCTCCATAATCCCTTCATCAGTTAAAGAATATTTGTTAAAAGGATTAGGCATAAAAATTGGTTCCAAGTGTGACAAATGAGAATATTCATCAATGATCATATTCATTTGATCATTACCAAATGATTGGGTTAGAAAAATATTGATTGGCCTAATAGGCTAATTCGAAAGGACTACGAGGCATTTCATCACCATATATTATCATTTTTTATTCTGACGGTACTTTTCATGGATCTCCAGTTTCAAAAGTACTTGATGTAATCATGTTGATTAGTGCTTCATTTTGAAGAAGAATGGGTGGATGGAATGAAAAAATTCCCATCAAAGATGAGTCTTTGAGTAGGCCAACACAAACTTCTTCATATGGAGTGGTTTATTTTCCAACAAATGGGCTACTACAGGTAGAATTAGGGTTAGAAGTATAGTACGATATTTAATATACTTTCACAATTCTTCCTTTCTGAAGAAACATAATCATCCTAAAATATGATGAGACTAGTGTTGCCATGCACAATTCCAGCTCCAGCAAAGAAAAAGGTTGTAATCAGGTTGAGCGTCAATAATTTCAACATCTATTGCAACTATTTCTCCTTATAACTTGATTCGAGAATCATTTAAAATTCCATACAAATGAAAACCTCTAACATCGAAGGATTTCAGAGTTTTGGTAGATTGATTGATTGTTCGAGAACCTAAAGCTTTCCAATCACCAATGTACATAATGCATGTTGACGCTCCTTCGTCAATCAATTTTCAAGAAAATCATCAAGTTTTGGCATGAACTAGTATCTGAAAAGCCAGTTGGTGTGGGAGACGTGGGACATGATTTTCAATATAAAAAATAATCAAATGGGATTCTTGATGATATATAACTTCTATCGCTAATAATAATAATTTCCTTTGTGCTGGACAAGTTTACAGTACTTCAAGGGCAGACATGGCTGAAAGTGACATAGCTAGATCTTCAACATTGTTTTAATTTTCAACAGCCCTTGCATGAGGATTAAAGACTGACTCACAAAGCATACCCTTAGGAGGTGGACAAATTACCATATCAGGATTTGGTTTTTCAATGTGTAATGTTTCAGAAGAAGGAGTGAACATGGAAGTTTGACCAGATGAACTGGATTCATCTCCATTTTCAACATGACTCTTTGATTTATAATATTTGGATCTCGTTGCTACCATAACTCTAGAAGACATCGTCATGATATCTACCGACGGGGATGAGAAGGATTGGTTGTGAGAGACCATTTTACTATCTTGAGGAAAAGCATCCTTCAAAACAATTGGCGTGGGTGAACTTTTGACAAATTTGGAAACTTTTGCTCGATGAAGGCACTCCTTAGTATAATGATCTTCCTCACAAATCAGTTAAGGATATCGAGATTTCCTCTTTTTGTCAGAGGGTTCGTTCTTGGCTGATTTCTCCTTAGAGCGGTTGTCTTATTTAGCTTTTGCTTTTCCTTTTTTCTTATTTCCTGATGATATACCTTTGTAAGTAGATGAATCTATGGTGTTGTTTTTGGAACTAATTATGGGATAAGGATATTCATTAGGTGAATCAGATAGAGCTGAAAGTTGAACATTCATAGAATTATTCTTTTTGTTCTTAGTCTTCTAGCTCACAGAACCAGTCATACCATCTAAGACATGTGATCCTGGAAGTGGTGGATTATCTGGAGTAGATCAGGGTAAACCAAGGATCGTTTCATATAGAGTACTATACTGAGTATAAACAAGATCAAGATATTGAGCGAGAGAAATTACCTACTCTTCAGTTATTATTGGTAAAAGTGGTTTTATAAACCATTCACCTAGAATCTCATTTGGAATGTAAACTTTAACTAGACGATGTCTTCATCTCCATTCGTGACTGTGATCTGAGATATGGGTAGATGTTTACTTCTTTAAGGAAGTCAAAAGTTCAATTCCATTCTCATACGGAATGGGTAGCTGAAAATGTATCAAAAGGGTTGTAGCAAGGGCATTGAATGTGTTGAAAGAAGAATGTGGTAATTCCACATACCATTTGGTTGTCAAACCAATTAGGGTTCATGGAAAACGTCTTAATATAATAGAATCATCATTTAACGAGTTGGACGCGCACCAAATATGGTAAGCCATGACATGGTTGGATGGATCTTCTCCCGAATTACCTTCAAACATAGGAATTTCATTGGGAAACTTAGTAGGAATGTCTAGCCAATAGGGTAAATAAAGAAGTGGATCATTAGTTAACTGAGATAGGTCAAGAAAATCCAAAGTTGCAATGAAAGGTAACTGGTGATTGGGGTCCAACGATGGGTATTGATAACCCTAAAGGGTGAGTCCCGTATTAGGAGGAGGATATCTAGGATATCCTGGAATAGCTTGAGTAGTTTGGATATCTATGCCTCCTGGGTATCCAGGATGCACCATACCGTATTGTGGTTGAATAGGTTGTTGAAATGTATGACCTGGGTATGGTTGATTCTGGAAGGTGATATTCTGACCCATTTGACCTTGAACAAGTTGTCCTTGAAAGGGTTGGCTTTGCAAAGGTTAACCTTGGAGAAATTGAGTTTGAAAAGGTGTAGCTTGAACAAACTGACTCTGGGGTATACCTTGGAAAGATAGCACTTGAAAAGGTATTTTCATATATGGAAACCTAGGCTGAAAAACACGTATTTGAGGTGTTTATGGAATCATAGGAATGGATTTAACAATAGATGCCTAAGGTAAAGACTGAAGAAGAGGTTGCATAGTAACCTGTGACATAAGCGGGACAATTATTTGTGATACTCCTGGAATTGGTGTTCTATGTGAACTTGAACCTGGGTTTTGAATAGATGTTTCCATATCAGATTTCCCTATAGTTTGATGGGTACTTTGGGACGGCTACTGAAGTGATTTTTGGGTAGGTGTCGATGAGGTAGCTTGGACAGTTGGTTGAATTTGAGAAGAAATACCATCAAAATGCAGTTGGGTCATAGGTTATTCAAGAGGTTGGCTAGGTTGATACAAAGGCACTTGAGAAACAACATGAATTGATAGTTAAGAAGGGTTTCATATTGTATTCAATCCATGGTAAGGCATTCCATAGGCAGATTGAGGCATAACAGGTTGACCAAAATCGGTTTGAGGCATTTGAGCATTGTTAAGGTAGTTTCCAGCAGGGGTTACCCTCTATCTGTAGGGTAATTTCCACCAAAAGGTTGTCCTTCAAGTGGAGGATACAATGGTTTCTCCCTAGGTGGATAATAACCACCTATTGTGTTAGCTTATGGATTACCAACATTACCAGAAATAATATTAATGGCTTGTTCATATGTCAAACCTTCATTGGTAGGGTTAATTACAAAAGTCGACATGTTTGAAGATGGGTTTGAGGAAGAAGTTGTTATGAAACTAGCTCAAGAAAAGATAGAAAAGATAGATCAGCGCCTTAGAATTCAGCCTCTTCGAGGGGGCAACCTCCTTTACATTACAAAAATGAAAAATTCTTGGATGATTCAAATGACAAAACCTCCTTTCTATATATAGGAGTCTAAGGAGTCACAATATAATCAAGTCGACCTAACAATAATAATATAAAGCCACAAAAATAACAATAGAGGGATCCTATGGGGCATAGTAATAACAATATGGGGGCAATAGGGGCACAAAAATATTAATAAGGGGTATAACTACAATAGTAATGGGGTAATCACTAGTAGTATAGGGACTCAACATGCCCCTCGCCTTCAAACAAGTGTTGTCCTGAATGCTTGAGTAGTTCTGGATACTTCTGCATAAAATTCTCATCCTCCCATGTGGAATCTTCAGCAGATAAGTTCTTCCACTTGATAAGATAATTTGAAATTGATTGATTTTGTAGTTGCCGAATTCTTGTTTCTATGACTGCTTCCGGTTCTAATATAATTTTTCCTTCCTCGTCAAGTTATGGAAATATTGTTTGAACTGGGAGCTTCTCGCCTATAACCTTCTTTAAACATGAAACATGGAAAACTGGGTGCAATCGAGAAGCTGCAGGAAGCTCCAATTTGTATGCCATAGTACCAATCTTTTGCAACACCTTGTACAGACCATAATACTTTGGTGATAAATTATTATGCTTCTTAGCTTGCTTGAGGGACATTTGCCTATATGGTTGTAGCCGTAGGAATACCCAAACACCTACATCGAAACTTCTTTCACTGCGATGTTGGTCTGCCTGTTGTTTCATTCTATTCTGTGGAAACACAAGGTTATCCTTTAAGAGTTGGAGGAATTGTTGTTGATGTTCGATGTGATGTTCCACTTCCTAAACCTTAGAACTTTCTCTTAAATATGATGTGATGGATGGTGGTTGATACCCATAAAGTGCCATAAATGGGGTCATTTTTGTTGCTGTATGGAAGGAAGTGTTATACCACCATTCAGCCAAAGGCAACCATTTGACCCACTGTGTTTGTTTATCAGATACAAAGCAACGATGATATCCTTCCAAACATTTGTTTACTATCTCGGTTTTCCCATCAGATTGAGGATGATAAGATGAGCTATGATCTAACTGAGTACCAAGACAAGAAAATAATTCTGTCCAAAAATTTCCTGTGAAAATGGGATCTCTCTCGGGTAATCCTGGAAAAGCAGGATATGGAGGAGCCTTCAGAGACCATCATGGCATTCCTTTACTGACCTTCCTTGGCTCAAAAGGCTGGGACTAATAATTCAGCGGAATTGGAAGGATTGTGGCGAGGTCTTAATCTTTCCCAGGACAGAGGATTTTTTCCACTAATTATTGAAGGGGACTCACAAATCATCATAAACATGGCCACAAAGCTCATGCAAGGATCCCCTGTTCATAAAGTTAGTAGCAACTGGAGAATGGCTCAAAGAATTGAGCTAATAAACCAATAGCTCTCTCAAAACCAAGCAATTTCTTTCAAACATATCATGAGGGAAGGAAATAAGTTGGTTGACTTTCTTGCTAATCTAGGAGTGGGAACTGAAATGGATTTCTTTGATTGCCCCATCTCCAGCATATTCTCAGAAAATCAACTCTTAGATTTTCATACCATTGTGAAGAATGACATAAATCAGAAGTCGGATACACAACCGGATGCAGGTGTTATTAATAGGAATTAATGTGTTGCATGCAGAAATGGCAACTGTCGTGGCACCTGGACGGTGGATGCAACTTACACATTCCCACAGCATTTGATATGAAAGTTGAAAGGCGTAACATTAAGCCTCTGTCAATGGCATTCAATGCACATTTGGCTCGAGACATTCGGCAAAGTGTTTTAACCATGGACCGCTCTCTGGTTCCTACAAGTGACATTCTTAGTTCCTTCTTCCTTGGCTCGCTATTTGTTTCACACCCCTACTCTGTTCAGGTTGTTTGGAAGCTCCACTGGTTCTTTAGTTTGGTTTGTTCAGCCTGCGCCTGGTCCTCTCCCCTCCAGCTCTGGTCATCTTCCCTTCCTAAGTTCCCTGTTCATCCTGCCATGGCTCGACGTCGTGGAATCCCACGTCGTGGTAGTAATATTGGCAATCGTGACGTCTCACGTCGTCGTCATGGTTCTGCTCCTCAGAACATCACTCCTTTAGCCTCTGCCTCTCCATCCTCCCCGCTTTCTGATCATTCTCGGCCTTCTCTGAACAGTTCCTTTCAAACCACCCATTTTAAGTTCAGGAGCAGGCTCAATAAGCCTTTGATTTCTGCCAATATCACTGTAATTTTTACTGAGGAGGAAGATGCGCCCAGTAGTTCAGACAACATTTCCATGTCTCAGTCTCAGTCTCAAAATGCAAGCGGATTTGAAGGTGAGATTACTAGGGTAGTGCTCAACGCTGATAATATGCAGAACGAGAGTGGATTCCCGGAAGCCCTTCAACCCCAGCTAGCGTCTTCACAAGATCAAGTTCTTGCTTGTGAACCAGTGCATTTTACAGGAAGCATTCTGAATCTAGTAATCCCTTCGGATGGCGGACTCCTAGAAGCTGAAGATAACAAAACGGTCACATGGATAGGCTCTCCTAGCCAGGTAAATCAGGAAGCGACTGATTCTCATACTCATGATTAAAGAATTCTAGTTCAAGGGCTCTGTCAGCATTCTCGTAGATGTTCTGTCGTTCTCAGGTTATGCATATATGGTTTTTGTTATATCTGATAATGCCTCTGGCATTTCTTTTGGTATAACTACGAATCGCTATAGTTTTCAATTTAGAAACACTAATGGCCCAGCTAGCCTGGTTTTTGATTCTTTTATAATGGTGGCTTCAAAAGATTGTATCTCATCAAAATGAAAAGTTGCCACTGAAGCTGTTATGTCAACTATAGGTCTGCTTAGCCTTTTGTCTTCTAGCATTCTTCAATTCTCGCTTCAAAGTCTCTCAATTATGTAAGGTGATTCAAGAAAGCTATATGTTTAAGATTGTTTGTTGGAGGGATGGCTTCGGCCCCCTCAGAGGTCTAGACTTCTCTGTAAATATTATTATCTTTTTTTAATAGAAATAGTCTTTACTCAGAAAAAAAAAGAAAATGGGATCTCTATCACTTACAATAATCTTTGGGTTTCAATGTAGCTTTTGAATTGTTTCCATAAATGTAGTAGAAACTGTACTGGCTTTAAATGGATGTGATAATGCACAAAAGTGTGCATACTTGGTAAGTCTGTCAACTACCGCCATGATGACACTCTTTCCCTCAGACTTGGGTAAACCTATGATAAAATCCATTGAAACCTCCTCCCAATGTTGGCTTGGAATGGATAAAGGTTGTAATAGACACGGTGTCTTAATTGTTTCAACTTTATTTTGTTGGCAAACCAAACATTCGGCCACAAACTTTTGAATATCTTATTTAAGGCCATCCCAAAAAAAATTCCTTCTTAACCCTGTGGTAAGTTTTTAGAAATCCTGAGTGCCCTCCTAAGGGAGAAGTGTGCAATTCCATAAGAATATTTTGTTTTAGCTGGGAATTCTTACAGATATATAAGCGATCTTTGTACCATAACGAATCATTTTGCTTGCTAAATGTATCAGACGTACCGGAATCTTGTTGTAGCGTTCGAATAAGTGCCCACACTTCTTGGTCATTCTTCCATTCCTCCCTTGCTTCGTTTATCCAATCTAGTTGGATAATAGAAATGGCTCACAACAATGCTTCCACATCCTCTTCCTTTCTTGAGAGTGCATCTACCACCACATTTTGCTTCCCTTTTTTTTAGATGATTTCAAAGTCATAACCCAACATCTTTGTGACCCACTTTTGTTGCTCTTTAGAGGATAATCTTTGTTCTAAAAAGCATTTAAGGCTATCATGATCCATTTTTACCTTTAAGTGTCTTCCCATTAGGTAGAGTCACCATTTCTTAAGTGCATGGAATATTGCCAACATTTCCTTCTCGTAAATAGCTTTGCTTAAAAACTTTCCCTTGATTGGACAACTTTCAAAAGCAATGGGTCTTTCATCTTGCATTAGAAGAGCACCAATTCCATTTCCTGAAGCATCACATTCCACAATAAAGGTTTTGGTGAAGTCTGGTGTAGCTAAGACCGGTGCTTGGCACATTGCCTCTTTAAGATGTTCAAAGGCATTTGTTGCTTCCAGAGTCCATGAAAATGCATCTTTCTTCAATAATGTTGTTAGCGGTGCTGCTATTCTCCCATAATTCTTAACAAACTTGCGATAATACCCTGTCAACCCAAGAAATCCTCGCAGATGCTTTATGGATGTGGGGATTTTCCATTCCTTAATGGCTTTAATTTTGCTAGGGTCTACCTTAACTCCTTCATGAGATACAATATGACCCAAATATTCCACCTCCTGGACTCCAAAGAAACATTTGGATATTTTTGCATATAATTGTTTCTCCTCCAATAGTTGTAGCACCCTGTCAACATGTTCAAAATGATCCTTCCAAGAATTGCTGTCGATTAGTATATCATCAAAAAATACTAACACAAATTTTCTAAGGAATGGTTTAAAAATTGAATTCATCAAACCTTGAAATTTTGAAGGTGCATTGGTAAGGCCAAAAGGCATGACCAAAAATTCTTAATGACCCTCATGAGTTCTAAATGCCTTTTTCAGAATTTATTCAATCTTCATTATGATTTGATGATATCCTGAACGAAGATCCAACTTGGTGAAGTAAATTGATCCATGCAATTCATCGAGTAATTCATCAATGATAGGAATGGGGAACTTATCTTTAATAGTGAGCTTGTTGAGCTCCCTATAATTTGGACACATGCGCCATGATCCATCCTTCTTGTGCACCAATACTACTGGAGTAGAGAAAGAACTTTGACTCGGTTGAATTATACCAGCCTCTAGCATTTCTGCAACCATACGTTCAATTTCACTCTTTTGGACATAGGGATATTTGTACGGCCTGATTGTTTGGAGGAACACTTCCTAGAATCAGATGAATAGCATGATCATGATCACGCATAGGTGGGAGACCTTTGGGAGTCTCAAATACCTTGGAATGATTGTCCAGGACTTTTTGGAGATATGGAGAAATAGATGATTCCGATGTGGAAACATCTAGCGAACATAATTGTGTAATTACACCTCTTTGCTCCTTTTTTAGAAGCTTTGTCATACCATTAGAGCGGATTATCTTTCCTAGTTTCCCTGCAATACCCCTTAATTCAACTTCCTTTCCTTTCGTAGAAATTTTGATGAAAAGTTCTTGAAAATTAAAAGCTATTGTACCCAAGGATTGCAACCATTTGACTACTACTACAACATCAGCACCTCCCATTGGAATGGAAAGCATTGGGCTAGTCAATACATATTCTCCCATGGATAGCTTGATATTATGGCACTTTCCAAAGAAATTTATTGTTCCTCCATTTGCAATCATCACTTGACACTCTGGTGCTAGATATAGGAAGCAATTCAATTCTTTTTCTACCCTACAATGAATAAAATTGTGGGTGCTTCCTGAATCAATCAACACTATTACCTTTTTCTTCTTGATTTGTCCTTCTATCTTGATGGTTTGAGGAGTGGTAATTCCCGCCAATGCATTACAAGAGATGGTCGGATTTATTTGTTCTTCATCTAGGCTTTGTTCCTGGATTATATCCTGTTCTTTTGACCTTTCTTGCTCCTTTTATTCTTCCTCTTCACAATCTATGTAGAATAATGTCTTCTCAGCACACTTATGACCTTTAGTATATTTGCTATCACAACTGTAACAAAGCCGTTTTGCTCTTTTTTCTTCCAATTGTTGTGGTGTCAACCTTATAGGTTGTGGAAGACTAGGGGCAACAATGCTTTCGTCTTTATAGTGGTGAGTGGTATGCTTCCTGGTTGCCATAATTTTGCTTTCCATTTTTCTTGCTAACCTGAATGCCTTCTCTAATGAATCAGGTTCCCAAAGGTGAACATCATGTTGGATATTATACTTTAAAGACCCTATGAACACATCAATCCTATGCTACTCTAGAATATCTTTTACCCTTATGTTCAATTTTTGGAAGTCCTCAATGTGCTCCATTATTGAACCCTTTTGTTTGAGACTTATCAATTGGCTAAAAAAAGTGTTGCTTTTTGTATCCTCATAATGTGCTATCAATTCTTCCGTAAAAATTGCCCAGGTGATAAATTGTTTATGAGAGAAAAGCCCTTGATACCATACAAATGACTTGGTTCCAAATATAATGTTGCCATATGTACCTTTTGTGTGTTTTGCACATTATTGAGATCGAAGAACTGCTCCATTTGTAATATCCATGTGGCAGGATCCTTGCCATCAAAATTCCTCATATCAATTTTTGGAATATGGTGAGTCTTCGATCCAACATTAGAGTCTATGATATCATGATTAACATTTCTTTTGTTCACATCATGAGTTTCCTTTACTACCTTTTCTCCATTAGTGAGTATTTCTTGTAGAAAATTTGTCAAATCTTTCTTCATATCTGTCATGCATGTCTTCATGTTTGTGTTCAAATATATCTTCAATTATTCCATGTCTATCTTCAAATCTGTCTTCCAATCATCCATCTTAGATTCCATGCCCTTTATCTTAGATTCCATGCCATTTATCTTAACTTCTGTTAGCTTTTGTGAGTGTGACATTTGTTGCACTTGTTCTTGTAATTTTGATATATCATGTAGCATTTCTTCATCTTATTCATGAGTCATGCTAGAGCTTTCAGGTTCCTTACTAGGTGTTTTCATTTTCTTTCCTTGGGGCATCAGTTACCGATAATAATTCCTTCAAAATATTTTTCAAACTGATCTTAAGCAAAATTTTAAGAAAATATACACACCTTTTTTCACTTTGTAGGAGCTTGATATTGCCTCTGATGTATCTCTGTACTTTTCAATAATCTAGTTCTGAATTTATGACCTGAAGTAGCCCTTTGTGTCCTCTTCCTAATGCCACAAGTCTGACCCAAATTGGATTCTCCAGGGAAGAATTATGTGAAATCTCCCACAGTGACTTCATTATAGACTAGTTCAGTAGAGCGAACTTGTACGACATGGCATGAGTCACTATTTCGACCTTTGGATCTGAAAAATGCATACAAGAAACTAGATTCCATCCTCTTTCTGTACCCTCTTACGAAATTTCAATCCAATCCCCAGAGAGAAAGTTATGACGATTTTCCCTAGGTCACCTTTTTGGAATGTAATTCAGGAGTCTTCAAAAATACCAACTTCCTCAAATCATATCTCCGCATATATAGCGCGAAAAGCTATAAAATTCGTACCCAAGGTTCAGCGCGATTTCTTCTCAAATGGGTTTTTTTTTGCAACTTCGGAAACGTCGCAGAAAAAAGTTATAGCCGAAATTCCACGATGACCTGTTTGGAGCAGCGAAACCCTAGAATCCAAAGCTCTGATACCAAATGTTATGAAACCAGCTCAGGAAAAGATAGAAAAGATAGATCAACACCTTAGAATTCAGCCTCTTCGAGGGGGCAACCTCCTTTACATTATATAAATGAACAATTCTTGGATGATTCAAATGACAAAACCTCCTTTCTATATATAGGAGTCTAAGGAGTCACAATATAATCCAGTCGACCTAGCAATAATAATATAAAGCCACAAAAATAGCAATAGAGGGATTCTATGGGGCACAATAATAAAAATATGGGGGAAATAGGGGCACAACAATATTAATAAGGGGTATAACTACAATAGTAATGGGGTAATCACTAGTATTATAGGGACTGAACAGAAGCTCTCGAATAAGCTCCTACGAGAGAGTGATATCCATGTGGTAAAATACCACCATACAATGTAGACTTCAGAGAAGTGGAATACATGGATGCATCTATCACGGTAGTGTTGATGCCCTGAAAATCGTTGTATCAACATTGGGGGATAACCACCCGGTCCGGACCTTAATACAACTCCTTCTCCATTTGGAATGGTGGCTCCGACTGGGTATAATGGGACCAGTTTCCCAGTAATGAATAAAGCGGTGGATGAAAGATTGATTATCTAATCTAATGATAGGTGAATAACTTAATCTATCAGCAAAAATAAAAGAACTACTACTAATCCCGGGAACTATTATTCTTTGAATTGTAGCGCTTGATGATCTTTGTCTATTGACAGGCATATAGATGACTCTATCTAATAAACATTGACATATATTCATTCAATGATTACTTTGTTTAAATAGTTAAACAAAGTGATTAACAAAATATTGCTACACTTATCATTTATATTATCGATACATATATGATCAAAAGGAAAGCATACTATAAACATCCAATAGTGGAAGGAATAAAGAATGTTGTTAAAAACACATGCATATATCTGATAATAGCAAAAGCGATCAAATGACAATTCGTATAAAAAGAATGACCTCAAACATAGATAATAGTGCCATATGAGCTGCTAATCACTCCCAATATCAATCGCTATTTGAAATTCTTCTTCCGACTCAGAAATACTTTCAAAGAAAGACAATAGTGAACATTCGCATAAAAGCTTCTTTGTCAAAATCAGAATGATTGGTCCAGTTTTATAAAAGAATATGCCTAAAGTACAATAATGCAACTTCAGGTTTTAAGTCATATACAAAACTTACGACCCTTTCTAAATACATGAAAGGGTCTATAAATACTTAATTAAGCTAACTACCTATGAAACTAAAATCCTACTTAATTGGTATCAATTGATTCTGAATATCTCCTTCATGGCAATCTGGCAGTCGGCGGCATGAATCATCACTTAGGTTGTTTGCCTTTAAACCTGAGGTAGCATATCGCAAGCATTGGCTCCACTTCCGGTGGTCTATTGAGATGAGAATTGAGTTGGGCATCATAGGTGGCATCCCATATATCGGGAATGATATACCCGATTGCATCTGTGAGGCATTTGAGGGCGGCTCTCTGGCTGTACGGTTTGACTAAGAAGAACCAATTGGTGTCCCATGTCAAACTGTTAATTCCTGCGATTAATCTCCCATTTTTCTCTAGTTCCGGATAACATGACTGCTCCAATGTTTTAGCTGTTGTCAGTTTACCTGGAGTACATTGAGAAATCATGTTATACAAGTAGAGAGTATTGTTAACCAATTCAACCAAATTACTTGTGGTAATTTTCATCTTGAAATTGCTCTCTCTGCTTTAATTAACTGGGACTGCCATTCCGTAAATAATATCTCCTTATGTGATTCTAGAATTTTTGGTAAATTAGCTGCCTGTCCCTGATCGGTGTCTTGCCACTCAAGAAAATTAGTTAGTGTTTCATCGGCTTGATCGAAGTTTGTTCTAGCTTTTTCCGATTTTTCACTTATTGATGTTGTCAAATCGCATAAAGGTTCCGCCTTGGCGATTTGTTGACATAAAAGCTTTATCTGTGTTATCAATGCCTTGTTTATGTGTAATGCCTTTGCTCTGAATTCAGCTAGCTGTGGAAGATTCTTTGTTTTCTTTAGCTGGGCTGATAGTTGAGCAATTTGGTCATCTTTTAACTTCATCATTTGTCCACTCGCTGCTTTTAGTTGTGCCAATACCTCAGACAGGTCTTTCTGCTTTTGAACTGCACTGTAATCAATCCTCTGTTTCTCTTCCTGCAATTGTTTAGTCAATTGATTATTTATTTGCTGTTGTGTAAACAATTGCCTTTCTGCTTGCTCCGCCTTCTGTTGTGCCTCTGATAGTTGTGCTTGTAGTGAAAAGATCTCCTGGTCTTTTGCTTTTAATAAATTACTCACCTCTGATGCCTTGTCTATTGTAGCTGCCAAATAGGCTCTAGCATATTGGGATAGTTTTGTTAGGTCATCAGAGGGATAAAATTCCTCTTTCCAAACCATGTTGCCCATCACTGTTTGTTCAGGGAATAGGGAAGGTTGATCAGTCCTTCTCCTTTTCCGCTATCCTTTTACCATAGCCTTGTGCCTTGGGCTGTAAAAGACATCTAAGGGAGGAATTTCTTCTATTTGCAAAATAATCTGATCGGAGGGATCCTTAGGGATTATCTCTACTTCTTTAGAACTGGGTAGGCTGCCGGTTCCACTTGGAACCTGTTTTGAAGTTGTCTCCTGTTTGTCAGCCACTTTTGATGTTTCGGCTTCCTTCGAGCACTCAAGATTGCTGATGATTGAGTCGAATTGCTGCCATTCCTGGAGCAATTTCGAGTCAATCTAGGCATCTACATTCACTTCTATGTTGCTTTGTTCTTGCTCTTTTGTCTGGGTTTCCTCTTGTTTTTTCATATGCACTTCCTCCTGTTCTTTTGATGTAACAGGAGGTTCCTTAGTGAGTCGCTGCTCAGGCTCGCTTGATTCTATCGTTGGGGTTGTTGCTAATAGATCTAGAGGCAGAGTTTGCAACCTCTATTCTCTAAGGCTGTTGAATTCAACTAACCCGTCATATTTATATTGCATTCTGGCCAACGATTTAACTTGGGACATTGACTCGGTTGAGGAGAACAGGTCATCGAACTTATCTTCTTTATGATCAAACTTTGTCAATTTTGCCTGTTCAAGTGCATTATAGGGGACTTTGTTGGGATCAAATCGCCTATTAGGAAGAGTTGCTAGACTTAATGCCTTCATTTTTTCAGCTTCTTTTTCTACATGTTTAAAGTCATGCAAAGCGTAGACACCGCATCTTAGAGGAAAAGAGGGCCAAACCTCCTTCTTATTTTTCTTTAGAGTTTGTGTAACTCCTTCGGACATAATCTGATAGGCTATGTCCCTAGCCAACAGTTTATTAGGTATGTACAAAGGGAGGAAACGAGGTTTTGCTTGGCTACCGAAAATTATTATATAAGTAAATTTTTCCTCTCCGAACCATATTCCTATGGATGTCAAATCAACCCCTACTTGGTAGGAAATCTTAGGAGCAGGTTTATCAAAAATAGAGTAGTGAATGGGTAACATAAAACCATTGCAGACTTGGTATAAATGGTGCTTATAGTAAGTTTTCCACAACTTCTGATGGTATATATGAATGGGCATGGGGTCTTGTGGAGTCCACCTCCATCCAAGCACAGGGAATTCAAAATTAAAACACAGGATGTCCAAGATATAAGCACTGTAGTAGAATGGAGGAATAAACCTTTCAGTGATGCGGGTTTTGCTTCTAAAATCAAGAACTGTGGTTGCTACCTTATCTGATAGTACAGTTTCCCAATCCATTATTTCACTATTACATGTCGCCTCCATCAAAGGAACCATTTCTATAGTGAAATTTGCGGAATCGTGTAACCCCCACAATCTACACATCATTATCCCAGCATAACAATAAGGAGAACATAGAGAATCAACAGAGTACTTACGCGAAGACTCATGCTTGTGTTTTTCCGGATTTTGCCTCCAATCCCGAATGGGTTCAGATTCAATTTCGTTTTCTTCTCTGAATTTCTCCAGGAATGCCTTGTTGTACTTCTTCTCTGGTACAGGCAAATGATACATTTCCCTCAAATCATTAGGTTGAAATGAACCAAAGGTTCTCCCATCTATGTTGCAAAACGTTCTGTCTGTGATTGGGATTTCTTCAATTGCCCACCTTACTACATCTGTATATGGGAGAATTTGTTCTGGGGCTGATATCCGATGAAGGAAAGAGTCGGCTAAATCCTTTAGAGTAGCATCAGATTTTCGAGTGCTATCTACTGTGGCTTGTAGTGCTATCACCTCGGGTTCTTCGGCTTCAATTAAATTATAGGTAATTTTCCAAGTAGTTTTTCCGAGTCCTAGACACGTAGTGCCGGATATAAATCCTTTTCTTTTAGTTCCTGGATCAGCGATGAGTTGTCCTGTGGCTGGCGAAGCGAAGGCTATTACAGTTTTCTTAGACTTCTTCCCCATTCTGCTTGAATCTACTGCTTCGGAAGAGCTCCGCACAGGAGTGAAAATGAACGTAATACAAAGAATTGGTAGCGCAAACCAAATATGAGTGAGATATATTAATCAATGCATGATGAAGGATTAAATTAAAGTGGCCGCGGATAAAATCTGTGAAAAGATTTTTTTAGACTTACTATTCCATTAAATGGTCATTAAAACCTGTCAATCCTTTAAATGCCCATCATATCATTTATTGGCCGAATGATTCATTTAAGCGTGCCTTGGATGTTTTGGCGGTTGAGCGCAGGTGAATCATTGTTGGGAAGATAAGGCCTTTAATATGAATTAACCGTAATATCCCTGCTTTATCGATTTTTTGAAATTCGCGCTTTTGGCTTTATCGCAATCGGCCGTTGGGGGAAAACTTAAATCGTTATATTGGTTCCTTTTGGAATTCCTGATTGCCGATAGCGATAACGCCAATTCGCATCGAGAGTATTAACTGAGAACTTTGAAAAGTATGCATTGTACATCTTCGATCGTCGACAATGATATCGCATCGCATTAGAGCGAAAGGGACTTTATTGCATCACATCGGAGCGAAAAGTGCTTTTGTTATGATAACTTGTTATTGCCAATATCCGTTAGCCTTTTACGTATTGTCGCGTCAGACAAAAAACCAATGGGTCTTTAAGTTATGCCTCCTTTGTCATTGCGACATGCGATCGCTTTATCGCAATGATAAAAGATCTCTCATTTATATATTATAAGACAAAGTAATTGGTTTTTCAAAAAGGTTTTGTAATGTTTTCATTTTGTTTTTGGATCTTTTTGAATAATACTAAGTTGATACCAATTAAAATAAAAAAGGGCCCATTTCATATTATAGTTTTGAGAATAAAAATGATATGAAATGGGAGGTTGTTGTAGAGCACAACAATTGGCAATTCGCTGGAAGAAACCGTTATCTCTGAAAAGTACGGAAATACTTAAAGTTTTTCAAAATATGAATCTCATCAAAGGGGAAAATTATAATATGACTAGGTATATATGCATTCCAAATAAAATGAAACTATCTTTGCTAAGTTCCTCTTTTGTTTAAAATTAGATACATTCTAAGTTTTAAATTGGCCTCTATTGGTTGATAATGATAAATCAGAAAACCTTTCCAAATCAGCTTTTAGAATTGACTCCTTTGTCATAGGTAGGGCCTCTGCTGCACACAAACATTCATAGTTTCGACAGGGATACCTTTTAACCATGTTATTGTCCATTGTCCCATCCATTTCAGAGTATGATTAACAGAATGAATTCAAAATATGTTTTTCATATTTTTCATTTCTTTTCTACTTTTCTGTTATTTTGTAAGATAGAAAGCCATTGTCCTAGTTTGGTGACCAGCTGAGTGACAATGCCATTCACTAGTAGTAATTTAACCGAACAAGCTGGCTCGTGATGAGACCCCTTGTCTTATAATTCTAAGCCATTACCCTATTTTGGTATGCAATATTGGTAATGTCAGTTAAACTATTTCCCTATGATCATGGTAAGCAGGCTTGTAATAAGACCTCTTATCTTTTATATCAAATTTTTTAGAATTACACTCTGAGTAATCATAAGCTTTGGTGAGTGGGATGGACAATTTTCTCCTTAAGAGTAAATGGATGACAGGGTAAGAGTAAAAGATGCTGAAGTTGGATTAGTTCCTATTTTGATATTGATAACCCTTTTGTGACCAATTTGAAAACATAAAATGATTTACAATACTTCTAAACTTTGAGAAGCGTTCACAAAAATTGAAGTGTGGTTTCAGAATGCAATTATACCTAGTTCCCTAGAAATTATCCCTTTTGTTTAAGACTTCTATTTTTTAAAAGCAAATATCAACACTACTTCTTTTGAGCAACTTTTAAATACAACAAAGTTCAATGGAAGATACCTTACAACTTTATTTTCTAATGGTCCTACAAACTATAAAATTCCACTAAACTAAAAAGAAGGGGTTACCTCCTCAATTGAAGAATTTTTTTAAGATAAGGCCATTAATAGGGAGAGAATCTCTCAAACCTGATAAATCTTGTAATATGAAGGTCGAATGGCCTATCTTCTCACATATCTGAAATGGCCCAAGCCACATCTTCTGGAACTTGGTGTGTTTTCCCTTATCTTCATGGGCTTTGTCCCATTTCAAAACTAAATCACCGACTTGAAATTGTTTTGAACCGGATGAGGCTGAATCAAAGGATGACTTGATAATTTGCTGATGTTTTGCTTGAATAACTTTGGATTTTTCTCTTTCCTCTTCTAATTTTAGAATTTGGTCATGTCTATGTTGAATAGAAGAAGAAGGGCTTTCCTCAATAAACTGAACTAGGGCTAGAGAAGGAAGGACAAGATTTGTTGGTAGCACTGTTTCTTTTCCATACACGAGGTTGAATGGAGAAGAACCTATGGAAGCCTTCTACATTATCCTATCAGCCCATAGTGCAAATATTAAGGATTTGTGCCATTTTTTATGATTCTGTTTGATAATCCGCTTAATAAATTTAATCAGATTTTTATTTGTGGATTCTGCTAAACCATTACCCTGGGGATAGTAATTAGCAGAATATTTCAATTTAAATCCTCTTTTAATAGTGAAATCAAACATAACATTGTCTGAGAGGTAAGATGCATTATAAAAAACAAGAGCATTTGGGACACCAAACCTAGTAATGATGAATTGATCTATGAATTCTATAATTGCCTCAGAATTTGTTGTCTTTACAGGAATTGCTTCAACCCACTTAGTAAAATAATCAGTAGCGGTAAGGATATACTTATGCTATTTGGAAGAATGTGGAGTAATTTCTCCAATGATGTCCAATCCCCATTGCTCAAATGGTTTTTCAATGTTGACTTGTTGCAAAGGGAAAGATGGCTTTCTTTGTCTTCCACTAGAAGTTTGACAATTTCGGCATTTCCTTACATATTTATGAGCATCTCTAAACAGAGTGGGCCAATAATATCCAGCATGAATGATTTTGTGGGCTGTTGTGTCAGCTCCAAAATGTCCTCCTGCTGGTCCATCATGTAATTCCTGCAAAACCTTTTGTGCTTTAGGTTTTTCTAGGCATCTTAATAAGACTGAATCATAATTTTGCCTAAAAAGCACATCATCAATAATTGTGAAATTTTTTGCTTTTAATCTAATGGCCCTTTTGTTTTTGTAAGACAGGTTAGGAGTTGCATATCCATTTTTCAAATAAAAGATCAAGTCAGCATATTGTGATTCAGAATCAGTAATACTTATCTGGTTGATCTCTTCGGTTTGATCTATATCACCTGATTCTTGAATGTTGGAGGCTCCTGCCAATCACTTGCAAAAACCTTGGCCTCTAACAATCTTTGCTAGTTTAATTTCCAAGTCATATTCTTGAAGTGTTGTAACCCAATTTTCCCTTTTTTCACCTAATTCCCTTTGGATTAATAGTTGCCTTACTGCAGGGAAAGGAACTATAAATTTTGTATGGGCTTTTAAAAGGAAGGGTCTGTAATGTTTGACAGCTTTATATACCGCAAAGGCTTGTTTTTCTACTTCGGAGTAATTCAATCCAGCACCCTGAAGATTTGAACTATAGAATGAAATGGGTGCTTCTAAGTTGTGATTGTTAATCTGTGTGAGTACTGCTACACAAGACAAATCTGACGCGATAGTATACAATGTGAAATGATTAGAAAAATTAGGAGTATTCAAAGCGGGGGCATTGATTATTGATTTTTTGATTAAATCAAATGCTTCCTTTTCTGCTGATCCCCATCTAAAGACTGAATTTTTCTTAATCATAGTTTGAAGTGGCAAAATGATTTGAGAAAAGTCTGGAACGAATATTTTCACAAAATTGATTTGGCCTAGAAATGATTGCATGGATTTTTTATTATGAGGGAAAGGGATTTCATAGATTTCTTTAATCCTATCCGGATCAATATAAATGCCATCTTTAGAAACAATAAAGCCTAAGAGCTTTTGTTGGTCAAGAGCGAAGAAAGATTTTTTGGGATTAAGTGAAATACCATACCTTTTGCTGCGTTGAAAGATTTGATTTAAATCATGCAAATGATTGGATTTCTTTTTAGAAAATACAGTAATATCGTCTAAGTAGACAACTACTATTTTGCTAATTAATCCTTTGAAAGCTATATCCATCGCTCTTTGGAACGTGGCTCCTGCATTAATAAGTCCGAAAGGCATTTTCTAATAAGCATGAGTTCCCCATTTTGTTCTGAATGTGGTTTTGAGTCGGTCATCAGGATGAACCAAAACTTGATTATATCCTGAAAAATCGTCCAGAAAGGACATCAACTCAGAGCCTGCCACTGATTGGAGTATCTGCTCCATAGTAGGTAATGGGAAATTATCTTTTAGGCTCGCCTTATTCAGATTTCTAAAATCTATACAAATCCTGATGTCGCCATTTTTCTTTCTGACAGGCACCATATTGGAGACCCAGTTTGAGTGTCGAACAGGAAAAATAATCTTAGCTTTCAAGAGTTTATTGAGTTCCGATTTTATTTGACTCTTTAAGTTTGGATGTATTTTTCTCAACTTCTGTTGAATTGGTTTAAGTTCGGGAAGCATTGGAATGGTATGCTGGATGATGGATGTATCATATGTCTTTAAATCGTCATATTTCCAAGCAAAAACATGTTTATTTTTCCGTAACAGTCTAATGAATGCTTCTTTTTCTTCCACGGAAAGTCCTAATCCTAAATTAATGTTTTGAGGATTTTGCTCAGTACCAAGGTTTATCAATTCAAACCTTAAGGTGGAACTTTGGAGCTTTGTATTGGTCACAGGTTTAAACCTGTCTTTAATATCATAAAGATCCTCAAGCTTCACCACAGGCTTTGGGATTGAATTTTCCTCTTGTTTTCCTCTCATTTGAAGGTCATGCTCATTTTCCTCAATGATTTGATCATCATAGGACTTTTCAGAAGTTAAAAATTGTAAAATGTCTTCATCGTGATTGAATACTCTCCAATTAGTGACATTGTCAGGAATGGATGGCCTAAACAGTAATTCTACTGAAAATCTATCTGGGCTATAATCTTCGAAAGGTAGGAGCTTGGAAGCAACATTGGCTAGCAAGTCGGCTGCTGAATTTTGAGACCTGGGGATGGAAGAAATATTGAATGCCGAAAAGTGGGAGGTGAGTTCCTGTACCAGCGACTGGTAATGTTTGAGATGGCTAGAAAGACAATGAATTGTATTCCTTACCTGTTTAATAATAATTTCGGAATCTCCAAACACTTTCAAATATTGAACCTTGAGGCCAATCACTTTATATAGTCCTTGGACTAAGGCTTCATACTCAGCTATATTATTCGTGTATTCAAACTCCAACCTACAGGACAACATTGTTTTTTCCCCCTGAGGGCTAACCAAAATACATCCTGCTCTCGAGCCTTTGCTAGACATAGACGCATCGAAATATAGTGACCAAAATAAATAAGTATTAATAATTTTATTTACAGTTTCCTCAGTATCATTAAACATCTTGACCTGTCTGTTTGTGAATAATTTTCGATCTGAGATGTAGAATTGTTTTCTGAGAAAGGAGATGGTTGGGCAGTGAAGTTGCCAAAGAATGACTAAGATGAATAATTCCCCAAAATGTTGTTATTAAATGCTATTGGTTGGTTTTCTTGTTCAAATTATATAATTGTATGGGTCATGTGTTTCTCTCGATTGAGTTTTATTTGATTTGGCTTTCCCTTGTAGGGAATCCACATATGGGACCAATCGGTAGAAATATACCCATGGAGTTTTTCAGACCAATCCCTACTCAAGATCAAACCATAAAATTCAGGTATATCGGTGATTAAGATATCAATTCTTTGAACTACTCTAGGATCAGTTGATAGCCTGATAGTTACTGAGTTGATTTCTCCTAAAACCTGGACTTTAGTCCTGTCTAACTGCACAATATGAATAGCGGAATTATGGGGTTCAATGTTCAGTTTGGAACAAACTAAAGTTGGAATTATATTAAAGGATGCCCCTGAGTTAATCAAACAGTTGTGCAGGTTTCTATTGTAGATCTCATAGGTTAGAAGGAAAGGTGGAGTATGAGAATTTGATCTATCTCCAATCACTGCATAAGTAGCTTCGACCATACCAAAAAGGTGGTTGACCTGCATCATTTGCATCTTTAGCACTGGGAAGGGGTGAATTAGGAACAACATTTAATTCTTTGAGAAGCAATTTTCGCTGATGTTTCAATTTACTAGGTTCAAACATGGTAATGTTTGCCTTAGTCCTTTTCATGTCATCAACAATATTGTAATCCATTGAATCGGATACTACCAATGTCTTAGATGTTGACGGAATATTTGAGGTTGAAGGTTGGTTTTGTGGAATTGTTACAGGTGGCTTCTTTGGGGGTACCTTTTCCTTTGTTGTAGTAGCACCTGCACTCCTTTTCTTTGAAGTTGTCTGAATAGGTTCGAAGGTACTTTTACTCCTAGTAGTGACAGGAAACACTTCTTCTTCATTTTCTGTATTGGAGTTAGGAAATATAAAATACCACATTCCATGACATTCAACAACTTCCTCTTCTTCATCAGTTGGTGAGACTGTTTCTTCTTCTCCTTCTTCAAGATCTGAATCTGCATTAGATATTACATTTGGTGGTTTTGATTCAGTTTTCTTGTAATTCTTAAAGGGCCTTTTGGTTGAGGTTTTAGCTACTTGTTTTTTGATTTCAACCATTTCATTTGACATAGTCTTGAGGACCTTTTGTAGACCCTCCATGTCATATGGATCTTTAGGGGTTTTCTTCTTTGAATCATCTTTCAAAGAAACTTTTTTGGTTTTTCTATCTTCAAGAGAAGCTTTCTTCTCTAGAGCATTAATACGTTTCTCCACAGCAAGTGCTTCTTTCATGTTTTCAGCTAAATTTGGTTTTCCAGCCCTGTCTACAAAAATAGCTATATTGGTAGGTAGGGCAGTTATATACCACTCGCTTCTGATTTTCTCACTTGGTTTGGAGGCCGTTGGGATTTTATTTAAGAGCTTATTGAATCACACATTAAATTCTTTAATCGGTTCCCTAGGCTCTATCCTAAGATTGGAGAGATCATTTATTAATGTAGCTAAAGACCTATCATCACCATACTTAGTAAGAAACTATTCTTGGCAAGTCGTCCAACTGGTAATGGAACCAGAAGGCAAGGAAAAATACCAGGATCCTGTTGATCCTTGCAAAGTATAAGGGAAAAGCCTAATGACAACATCTTGCTCTGTTAATCCCTTCAAATTAACTGCTAACATGAAGTTATTAATATGTTCCTCGGCTTGTGTTCCATCATTTGGATTAAACCTTGGTAGCCATTTCTCAGGAGCATCAGGTAACGCATGCAATGGTGCAGGCATGTTGACTGCACCAGGCTTGGTCCATGGATCTACCATTGTAACCACAGTAGTGGATGATACTACTGTTGAACTTCCAGATGTCTAGGAAGGAGTTGATATTGAGGATTGTGCGGGTTGAGATGTTGAAGTTGCTAATCCTTGATGAAAAACAATGTGTGATGAGGGAGTGGATGGTGAATTCGCACTGGGGAAGGTGAGATGGAGGATGTGGATGAAAGTTCTTCACTGTGAGATCCTTCAGTGTTTTTCTTCGCCTTTTTCCTTTTGGGTAAAGGGAACTCACTAGGTTCAATACCGAGCTTTCCACTCTGAAGTCTGGTGAGAGGGTGAGGTAAATTGAATTGCGAAGTCGCACTGCTTTGAGATACCTCAGATTTCTATGGTGATATCGAGAAGCTCTGAAGTTTAGAGATGAGAGACTGAACTTCAGGAGATTCAAGACTTAATTGTTCTGGAGTATTATGAGTTTGAGCAGTGGTAGTTGATTCCTCTTCTTCTTGCTTGGATACTGGAGAACCAGCATGCAATTGGGAAGTACGAGGTGATGTGGAGGGAGAATTACTCTTAGAATGGTCTGTAGATTTCGTTTTGCTTGCCATTCACAGTTGAGGGCCCTCCTTCTAGCGCCAAAAATGTTGATGCCCCAAAAATCATTATATCAACATTGGGGGATAACCACCCAGTCCAGACCTTAATACAACTCCTTCTCCGTTTGGAATGGTGGCTTCGACTGGGTATAATGGGATCAGTTTCCCAATAATGAATAAAAGGGGTGGTGAACGATTGATTATCTAATCTAACGATAGGTGAATAACTTAATCTATCAGCAAAAATAAAAGAACTACTACTAATCTCGGGAACTATTATTCTTTGAAATGTAGCGCTTGATGATCTTTGTCTATTGACAGGCATATAGATGACTCTATCTAATAAACATAGACATTTATTCATTCAATGATTACTTTGTTTAAATAGTTAAACAAAGTGATTAACACAATATTGCTACACTTATCATTTATATTATCGATACATATATGATCAAAATGAAATCATACTATAAACATCCAATAGTGGAAGGAATAAAGAATGCTGTTAAAAACACATGAATAAATCCGATAATAGCAAAAGTGATCAAATGAAAATTCGTATAAAAAGAATTAGCTCAGACATAGATAATAGTACCATATGAGCTGCTAATCACTCCCAATATCAATCACTATTTGAAATTCTTCTTCCGACTCAGAAATACTTTCAAACAAAGACAATAGTGCACATTCGCATAAAAGCTTCTTTGTCAAAATCAGAATGATTGGTCCAGTTTTATAAAAGAATATGCCTGAAGTACAGTAGTGCAACTTTAGGTTTTAAGTCATATACAAAACTTACGACCCTTTCTAAATACATGAAAGGGTCTATAAATACTTAATTAAGCTAACTACCTATGAAACTAAAATCCTACTTAATTGGTATCAATTGATTTTGAATATCTCCTTCATGGCAATCTGGCAGTCGGTGGCATGAATCATCACTTAGGTTGTTTGCCTTTAAACCTGAGCTGGAATATCGCAATCATTGGCTCCACTTCTGGTGGTCTGTTGAGACGAGAATTGAGTTGGGCAGCATAGGTGGCATCCTGTATATCGGGAATGATATACCTGATTGCATCTGTGGGGCATTTGAGGGCGGCTCTCTAGCTGTATGGTTTGACTAAGAAGAACCAATAGGTGTCCCATGTCAAACTGTTAATTCTTGCGATTAATCTCCCATTTTTCTCTAGTTCCGGATAACATGACTACTCCAATGTTTTAGCTGCTGTCAATTTACCTAGAGTACATTGAGAAATCATGTTAGACAAGTAGAGAGTATTATTAACCAATTCAACCAAATTACTTGTGGTTAATTTGCATCTTGAAATTTCTCTCTCTGCTTTCATTAACTGGGACTGCCATTCCGTAAATAATATCTCCTTATGTGATTCTAGAATTTTTGGTAAATTAGCCGCCTGTCCCTTATCGATGTCTTGCCACTCAAGAAAATTAGTTAGTGTTTCATCGGCTTGATCCAAGTCTGTTCTAGCTTTTTCCGATTTTCCACTTATTGATGTTGTCAAATCACATAAAGGTTCCGCCTGGGTGATTTGTTGACATAAAAGCTTTATCTGTGTTATCAATGCCTTGTTTATCTGTAATGCCTCTGCTCTAAATTTAACTAGCTGTGGAAGATTCTTTGTTTTCTCTAGCTGGGCTGATAATTGAGCAATTTTCTCATCTTTTGATTTTAGCATTTGTTCATTCGCTGCTTTTAATTGTGCCAATGCCTCAGAAAACTCTTTCTGCTTTTGAACTGCATAGTAATCAATCCTCTGTTTCTCTTCCTGTAATTGTTTAGTCAATTGATTATTTATTTGCTGTTGTGTAAACAATTGTCGTTCTGCTTGCTCCGCCTTCTACTGTGCCTCCGATAGTTGTGCTTGTAGTGAAAAGATCTCCTGGTCTTTTGCTTTTAATAAATTACTCACCTTTGATTCCTTGCCTATTGTAGTTGCCGAATAGGCTCCAGCATATTGGGATAGTTTTGTTAGGTCATCAGGGGGATCAAATTCCTCTTTCCAAACCATGTTGGCCGTCACTATTTGTTCAAGGAATAGGGAAGGTTGATCAGTCCTTCTCCTTTTCCGCTGTCGTTTTACCACAACCTTGTGTCTTAGGCTGTAAAAGACATCTAAGGGAGGAATTTCTTCTATTTGCAAAATATTATGATCAGAGGGATCCTTAGGGATTATCTCTACTTCTTTAGAACTAGGTAGGCCACTAGTTCCACTTGGAACCTGTTTTGAAGTTGTCTCCTATGTGTCAGCCGCTTTTAATGTTTCGGCTTCCTTCGAGCACTCAAGATTGCTGATGATTGAGTCAAATTTTTGCCATTCCTGGAGCAATTTCGGGTCAATCTGGGCATCTACATTCACTTCTATGCTGCTCTGTTCCTGCTCTTTTGTCTGGGTTTCCTCTTGTTTTTTCATATGCACTTCCTCCTGTTCTTTTGATGTAACAGGAGGTTCCTTAGTGAGTCGCTGCTCAGGCTCGCTTGATTCTGTCGTTGGGGTTGTTGCTAACAGATCTAGAGGCAGAGTTTGCAACCTCTGTTCTCTAAGTCTGTTGAATTCAACTAACCTGTCATCTTTATATTCCATTCTGGCTAGCGATTTAAATTGGGACATTGACTCGGCTGAGGAGAACAGGTCATCAAACTTATCTTCTTTATGATCATACTTTGTCAATTTTTCCTGTTCAAGTGCATTATAGGCGACTTTGTTGGGATCAAATCGCCTATTAGGATGAGTTGCTAGACTTAATGCCTTCATTTTTTCAGCCTCTTTTTCTGCATGTTTAAAGTCATGCAAAGCGTGGACACCGCATCTTAGAGGAAAAGAGGGCCAAACCTACTTCTTATTTTTCTTTAGAGTTCGTGTAACTCCTTCGGACATAATCTGATAGGTTATCTCCCTAGCCAACAGTTTATCAGGTATGTACAAAGGGAGGACATGAGGTTTTTCTTGGCTGCCAAAAATTCTTATATAAGTAAATTTTTCCTCTCCGAACCATCTTCCTATGGATGTCAAATAAACCCCTGCTTGGTAGGAAATCTTAGGAGCAGGTTTATCAAAAATAAGGTAGTGAATGGGTAACATAAAACCATTGCAGATTTGGTATAAATGGTGCTTATAGTAAGTTTTCCACAACTTCTGATGGTATATATGAATGGGCATGGGGTCTTGTGGAGTCCACCTCCATCCAAGCACAGGGAATTCAAAATTAAAACACAGGGTGTCCAAGATATAAGCACTGTAGTAGAATGGGGGAATAAAACTTTCAGTGATGCGTGTTTTGCTTCTAAAATCAAGAACTGCGGTTGCTACCTTATCTGACAGTACAGTTGCCCAATCCATTATTTCACTATTACATGCCACCTCCATCAAAGGAACCATTTGTATAGTGAAATTTGCGGAATCGTGTAACCCCCACAATCTACACATCATTATCCCATCATAACAATAAGGAGAACATAGAGAATCAACAGAGTACTTACCCGAAGACTCATGCTTGTGTTTTGCCAGATTTTGCCTCCAATCCCGAATGGGTTCGGATTCAATTTCATTTTCTTCTCTGAATTTCTCCAGGAATGCATTGTTGTACTTCTTCTCTGGTACAGGCAAATGATACATTTGTCTCAAATCATTAGGTTGAAATGAACCGAAGATTCTCCCATCTATGGTGCAAAAGGTTCTGTCTGTGATTGGGATTTCTTCAATTTCCCACCTTACTACATTCGTATATGGGAGAATTTTTTCTGGGGCTGCTATCCGATGAAGGAAAGAGTCGGCTAAATCCTTTAGAGTAGCATTAGATTTTTGAGTGGTATCTACTGTGGCTTGTACTGCTATCACCTCGGGTTCTTCGACTTCAATTAAATTATAGGTACTTTTCCAAGTAGTTTTTCCAAGTCCTAGACATGTAGTGTGATATATCAATCCTTTTCTTTTAGTTCCTAGATCAGCGATGAGTTGTCCTGTGGCTGGCGAAGCGGAGGCTATTGCAGTTTTCTTAGACTTCTTCCCCATTCTGCTTGAATCTACTGCTTCAGAAGAGCTCTGCACATGAGTGAAAATGAATGTAATACAGAGAATTGGTAGCGCAAACCAAATATGAACGAGATATATTAATCAATGCATGATGAAAGATTAACTTAAAGTGGCCACAGATACAATTTGTGAAAAGATTTTTTTAGACTTACTATTCCATTAAATGGCCGTTAAAACCTATCAATCCTTTAAATGCCCATCATATCGTTTATTGGCCGAATGATTCATTTAAGCGTGCCTTGGATGTTTTGGCGGTTGAGCGCAGGTGAATCGTTGTTGGGAAGATAAGGCCTTTAATACGAATTAATCGTAATATCCCTGCTTTATCAATTTTTTGAAATTCGCGCTTTTGGCTTTATCGCAATCAGCCGTCGGGGGAAACTTAAATCGTTATATTGGTTCCTTTTGGAATTCCCGATTGCCGATAGCGACAACACCAATTCGCATCGGGAGTATTAACAGAGAACTTTGAAAAGTATGCATTGTACATCTTCGATCGCCGATAGCGATATCGCATCGCATAGGAGCGAAAGGGACTTTAGTGCATCGCATCGGAGCGAAAGGGGCTTTTGTTATGATAACTTGTTATTGCCGATATCCTATAGCCTTTTGCGTATTGTCGCATCGGAGAAACCAATGGGTCTTTAAGTTATGCCTCCTTTGTCATTGCGACATGCGATCTGGCGATCACTTTATCGCAATGATAAAAGATCTCTCATTTATATATTATAAGACCAAATAATTGGTTTTTCAAAAAGGTTTTGTAATGTTTTCATTTTGTTTTTGGATATTTTTGAATAATACTAAGTTGATACCAATTAAAATAAAAAGGGGCCCATTTCGTATTATAGTTTTGAGAATAAAAATGATATGAAATGGGCGGTTGTTGTAGAGCACAACAGGTAGTTATAGGAATCATTATGGAGTAGTCAAAACTAGGTACGATAGAATAAGGAGTCATGTAACACAGAAACCCTTGCCCTAAAATGTTCAAGGGTGTAAAATACCAAGGGTCGAGGTGAATAGATCCAAACAAAAGTTTTGTGATATCTACAGGTTCACTAGTAGAAACTAGAGGTTCTTCCTCTTCATTTGAAACAAATTCTTTAATGGAAATAAGACTAGGAGGAAGACTATCAGTAATGATAAGTTTCACACACGGTAAAAGTGGAGGATCCAAAATATATCTTGTAGCAAGTGTATGAATTTCAGGCTCAGAAATATTAGACTAAGGTTCGTCAATATCTTGTTCGGAAACGAGACTTCTATCAGAAGATTCTCCGGTATCTGATTCAGTTTGAATGATTTCAGCAATTTGTAAATCAGTTGTTGTTAAGTGTGACCTTAAATTCTGAGTTTGATCAAAATCATTTTTTGTTACTTCAATTCCTGAAATAGTGATTGTTATAGGTTGATTAGCTTCAGTTCCTCTTACATCAGAATCTATAATAGTAGAAGTTTTAGTTTCTATTGCAGTCTTCTCTAACTGACTCGGTGTATGTTCAAGGGGATCCTTGAGTATCCTATGTGATTTTCTTGGTAGTTCCGCCACAATGAAAAAAAAATTTATTAATGACACAATATCTAAATTACACCTAAATTATCTAAAAGTAAAAAAAACCAACACAGAAAGTAACACGCGCTAAAAAAAAAAATTCTAGGAGTTCAAACCACACAAACTTACTCTTCACAAAGATTAATATATACTAGTTGGTGATGAAATCCAACATTGAAGAGACCAAGGTGATTTTTTTATAGAAGATGGGTATTTGGACCAGTTACCATGACAACCTACTTAATGAAACGGTCTGGTGCAAGTAACTCTACTATATACCATCCCAAGCAAATATTACCCTCCAGAGAGTGCAAGTGACTCTATCCGACATCTGTTCCAGGTACAGCAAGACCTTCCATCTATCATGAACTTAGGTAGATCCCTAGGATTATGGTAACTATGTTCACCAAATACAACAATTCTACCTAGGGGAATAGTCATATATCAGACGTACGTGCAAGGGAAAAGTAACAAGCTCAATCCCCGTGAAGGCTCCTCTACATGATCAATTGGAAGTTTACTTTTAAGTGACCCCAAGTAACTTTTGGAACTATTGTCATATTTGTAAATCACTCTATCTAATCCAATGAAGTGCGTTTAATCACTTCACCAGATTTGACACAATCTCGTGCTTAACTCATGTATAGGAAGGGATTCTCAGAGCAAAATAGAAATACTTGGATTCTCTCTCCCTAACTCAACATTATAGTCTATTCGTAGCTTTGGAAAGTTTACTTCCTTCCCTATTCCAAAGCCCTACACTTAAGCTAATCTAGGTGAAAAGAGCCCTAAAAACATAAAATTCTAAGTGAATTTTAATTAGCTTTGTATTATTAAGTTTCTCTTTTACTCAATGGGTAATAGAAGTGAAACTTATGATGTTGTGACTACTTGAAACTTAATGCACTCTAAAATTAAAAAGAACCTTTCAATTTTTGATGAAATTATATTTAGAGAAAAGAAGTGTTTTCTTTGATGTTTGAGAAATAAAATGCAACAACTCACAACCTTTCAACTTTTCTCAAAATAACCAATTTCACTATTTTGTAATGAAAAATGCAGCGAATAAACTAACTTCTAGATGTCCTTAACTATCAAAATAAACTAACAAACTCTTTTCTTCTAATCACTTGAAACTTTCAAGCACACAAAAATCAATCAAGAAGATGGAGAAAAGACATATTCTCCTATGAATGCTTTGATCCGATGATAATAACAGTGTAATCACGAAAATTTTCCAAGATGAAAGCAACAACTTCTTTTACCAAGAAAAAATAACTATGATTTTTCCACAAAAGCACAAGATCTTCAGAAACCCTAAATTGTAATTCAAAGTGTATTTGACTACAAATAAATTTTTTTTGAATCTTAACCAATGTATTTGACAGAACAAAATAAGAATATCAATGATAAAAAGACATTCAAACTTGTTTTGATCAATCAACAAATCAACCAGTCAAAACCCTATGGCATTCTTCCAAAAATACCTAATTTTTAGAAAATCGTTAACAAAGCAATCAACTGAGTTCAAAAAAGACAACACATTGTCCAAGAAAACAGAATGACACTTTTAGAAAGACAAATTCAGGTCTGGATTGAAGCTATAATGAAATTTTCAAAAATAATCAAGGCCTGCACGAGTCTTTAGTAGGCAACAATGCACATGCGCTTAGGTTTTATGGAAAAAAGGGTGCAGATATGCGCTTTGTGTACAAATAGAAATGGTGCAGGGAAGAAAACTTAAAGAAAATTAAACCGAAAATCAACCTATCATATCTAAAAGGCCATTAATTTATGAAGACTCAGTGCTAGATAAATCAGAAAAATCAAAAAGAAAGGCTAAGGAAGAAAAGAATAGAGGCATTCCCCAGTATGTTTACTAGTTTGTTACACTGGAAAATCCCTCTTGCAGACAAGAACAATCTCCATAGATCCTAAATGTAAACTAGAAATAGTCATGAAAAATGAATTGACTCTTTCCATAAGTTTCACTTAATCAAATTACAAGCAGTCTAACTGATAGATAGACCTCTTACTTGTTCCACAAAATGCCTAATGAAGATCCTTGGTTGTGACTTGATCTAGCTCTTCAATCCTTAGTAGAACCTATAAACATAAACCATAAAATGGATCAAAAGCACATGTAATATAGTAATTCAAACAACTTAGCCTAATGATTAAGGAAATTAGGGATTGAACTTGCCTTAATGAACATAATATCCAATTGCAAATTATTCATCATTCATAAAAGACGAAAAACAATGGAATAAATTTCTCATTTGCATTAATCAGAAGATAAGAGGATCCTTACAAACTTTGCCTTGATGTCATGAGGTCCCTTCCAAATGCCTTCAATATATTACTTAGATAACAATCTCTCCAATCTCAAACTAGCAATAGAAGTTTGTATTATTTGAATTCTAACATCCTTCATCCCTCAACCCTCTGGTCCTTTTATAGATCAAAGAGGTGGAAGTTTGAAATCCCTAAGAAAAGGATGAACCTCACTTAGAGAAGGATTAGGTTACCATGAGAAAAGGGATGGAGATTCATCTTATGAGGGTTACAGTTCGAATAGTCATCACGTGGAAGATTTCAGTTGGGAAATATTCGACCAACTATGTTTCTAGAATGTACTTTTTATTTTTACATTCTATAATTCACCTGCATGGGTTTATAGTCATAGATAGAGAACAACTCTACGCTGTCATGAGAGTCAATTTTAGCGCATGCATGGGAAACAGTAGAGAAATTGGTGCAGGTGGAACTTAACAAGGCATGAGAGCTATTTGAACCAAATTTCTCATGGAATTTAACATATTTTGAGTTGTTGGAATTCTAAGAGAGATAGTTTCAACATGTTCACGGATGGTAATAATATCCATAAATTGATCTCGTGTCATAGCGACAAATTGATGTGTAACAAAAAAAAATTGTAAATTGTAAATTGTATTTCTTTTTTACCGATCGTGGCATACAGATCCTATTGATATTTTTGGGATGATGGGATATATTTGTTTTATTTTTTGGTCTAGGGGTTATTTTTTCTACAACCCATTTTTTGTTTTCTCCTAGTCCTTTGGGATGGTGGTTGAATGCACTTGAGGGATGTACAGAATGTAACTTTTTATTTAACAAAAAGTCATGATTTTCTTTTTGGAAAATAATAATAATAAATAAACAAAAGTATACATGGATTTGTATGAAACTTCAAAATTCTATATTTTATGGTGTTTAAATTTTGATGAAATTCAACATATAAGTGTAAATTTTGTATGAATTAATCAAATTAGGGTATAAACTTATGGGCATTCCTACCCATCAAGTAATTTTTTCAGGATGAGTCTTTTGTAAAAATTTCATTCATGCGACTTTTCATACTTATTTATATCCATCATTTAAATATTATTATTATATCTGTTTTAATAATTTTTTACAGAGCAATCTTTTGTTGAGATAAGTTGTGTTTTATCTTGTCAATTCCACATTTACCATTTACAAAACCAAACCAACCAAAATCATATATATACTTTCAAAAAAACATACATATTGAATAATGTTTAATATTGTTAAACTAACCAATGGTTTAGGGAAATTATGTATACTCATTGTTTACAAATTGAAACATGTCGGCTACTATGAAACTAGTCAATGATTTATGGAAATTATGTATAGTAATTGCTTATGTAATTCCAAATAGTTTGCAATTAATTTTGAATTATTCTCCTTTTTTTTTACATTATTTGCAAAATATTTGGAATTACATAAGCAGTTACTATACATAATTTTTCTAAATGATTGACTAGTTTCACAGTAACCTTGACAGGGCACATTATTCCAAAAGGATCAAAACCTACAACAATAATTGATTTGAAGTTGATTTCATTATGAAATATCATATATAAAATCATATCCAAAACTATCGCAGAGCATGTAAAGGTGATTATGTCAGTACACATTTCCAGGGAGAAATTTAGTTTTATACATGACAGGTCCATTCATGACACCATTTCCATTCCACAAGTATGTATCCACACCATACATTCTATAAATAAAGAGGCGTTGGTTCTGAAAATTGACCTTCAAAAGGAATATGACTATGTGGACTTGTCTTTCCCCAGAATGGTGCTTCAGAAGATTGATCTTGATATACACAATGTGGAGTAGATCATGGCTTATGTGACATGAGCATGGTTTGTAGTGCTCACTAATGGTTTCCCATGTAATTTTTTCAGGTCAGGAGGGACCTTAGACAAGGATGCTACCTATCCCCTTTACTTTTCATTCTTTTCATGGATGGCCTAAGTAGGAAGATGAATTCTTCCAAACATCTGGGGATTTTCATTGGTTCCAAAATGTCTCAGCAGGTTAGTATTACACACCTCTTCTTTTTTGATCACATACTTACCGTTGGGATCTTATCCATATCATAATCGATCACACTAAACAATATATTTCACAAATATGTTGAAGCTTCTAGCTTACTCGCCAATGGACATAAATCAATATTACTCCTCTTCTAGAGAGAAAGCATAGATTGATTGTATTATAGATCACTTTGGGATGTGCTCCATGCCACTCATGTAGGGTTTCACATATCTTGGTTTTTGACTAAAGCCATGCAACTACAGGACTAGATATTGGGTGTGGTTACTCACCAAATTCGTTAGCAAGATAAATTATTGGATTCATCACTGGCTCACACTTGCGGATAGATATACTCATATATAAGTTGTACTTCAGTAGTTGATCACTTACTTGGAACACTTAGTGGCTCTCTCGATTCATAACATCTCTTGAATTCAGTCTATTCTATCATGCTTTATTTTTTTTGGTGCAAATATGGGTCATAAAATGCATTTGATCAAACAGGAACATATCTATGGGCCTAAGACTCTTGATAGTTGGGGTGTATTGTACACAAATATTTTGGTTGGTCCTTGCTCATAAAATCTCTTTGGAGAGCATTGTTTGGTGCTAGTATCTGGGCTGATATCACCAAAGAAAAATATTTAATGTATCAAACCCTCTCGGATTGGCTCAGTTTTGACAAGATTGGAAAGAAGAATGGATCAGTCATTTTTTTGAGTTTTTGAAAGATCAAATCATGGTTTCTCAAAAGCTTTCATTGGTCCTTTTGTTTTGGAAATAATATCATTATTAGACGAGATCATATTTTGTGTGTTCACAGGGAATCGGACCTATCTGCTGCAACTATTCATGCACTTCACCACAGGGGGCATGTTCTATTTGGCACATGTCATTGGTAGTTGGAATGGGATCCATCCTATATGGAAATTGGTGAGGAAGATAAATTTGCACGGAGACATCACAATGGAATCAGATGGATTTATCTAGGATCTCATATGGGTCAGACTTTGCAAGAATCAAAGGGGTTACTCGTTGATATGGAGTGGGACACTATGAAAGGGCTACGTTGAAATAGTTGAAACCTATAGATATATTACAGACAATTTAGACAGTTGTGTCACTTCCCCTTAGCTCCTTAACATTTCAAAGTGGAACTTCCCTTTGAAGAAAATTTTATTCACATGGTTAACTTTCCACAACAACATCCTTAAATGGGATAACCACATCAAACAGGGTTTTCACTACATGATATGGTGTCCCCTTTATGTTTTTATGGGTGATTCGGTTACACATCTCTTTTTGCGTTGTAATATTTCCATGCAGATTTAAATGCAGACTCTGTCTTATTGTAGGTTTACTTTTTGTCAATTTCATTCTGTGGAAGCATGTATCGATGGTGGATTTCTACTCAGTATGCTCATATTTTCCTTCACCTGTTTGTCTTTGGGAAATTTGGTGAGCCGAGAACAAATTCATGTTTGAAGGGATCCAAATCAACACCTTTTGTATATGCTCCAAAATTATCACTTGGTTGGAGACACAAGATATAAGACCCGAGATCCCAAAATATCTCATTGTTAGACTTGTTAACCCCACATTTTGACATGATGGTTGGCTTCTTTGATGGGGTTTAACAACATGGATGTTGTGGATGTGGGGCATGGCTCAGGATCAGTGAAAGGGAACACTACAAATTACACTGGTTTGTGGGAAAAGTCACAAATTCCATAGCAGATACATGCACATTATGGGGTCTTCACTGGTTTTCCAGAGAGAAATCCTTGGATACCCTACATGTCTATGGGGATTCCAAGACTCTTATTGAAGGAGTCCTAGACTTTACATCGTATGATCCTCCAGATATTTTTGGCTAGATGGCTCACATTAAATTACTGGTCATAAATTTCCAGGTTTTCAATATACAACATGTCTACATGGAAGTTAATACTACTGCAGATTCTCTATCCAAAGTTAGACTTAATGATGAAGAGGGTGCCATAAATTACTGTCACTATTTGGATGGGACTTTAACTGAAATAGGGACCATATATTCTCCATAAAAATGATAGATTAGACATAGGAGGTGTTCTCTTTCTGGATGTGTGATTACAAGGCCTTACAAACTTTATTTTCTTTTTGTGTCTTTTATTACAACTTTTAGAATTCTCTCATGAAGTATTCTCTGGTATTAGAAACAGTTGTGACCTTTTAATATGCATGGATACAACAATCGAATGTACACTTGAATTCTGGATGATGTATCTATGTCTTTTATGTTGATGGGTAGACACCATGAGGATCTCATATGATCGATATATATATGTACTAATTTTCTCATTAATATATACCAGTGGTTTTTTTCTTCTAAAAAAAGAGAAAGTAATGTTGAATTATTCTGAAAAATTTCTCAATTAGCATGCTCAAACCCATTAGTCGTAATTTATTTTGAAGAGGAGAAATTGACATCAACAATTAATATAACAAGTTGGATTTAAAGAGAACCTTATAAATAATAAAACAAATTTGAAGCCACTTTTACCTTTAAATAGGGATTTTGAAGGATTTGAATATTTCAAATAATAATATATAAAGGGAAAGTAGTAATATACAAAGTATGTGTTTTGAAGAAACTCGTCATTGTTTAACGAATAAGGACAATCTCTCTAGCCAACATCTCAAGATTTGAAATGCCCAAACCTAGTTATGATCAAATTCAATTATGAATTTCTGGAATGAATACGAGAAATGGTAATTGCTTGTTTGGGATTTTCATTTCCAACTACTAAATAGATCCATTTTATAGAAATTTAAATCTATCATGAGTGTATTAACACTGAACAAACTACATAAAAACTCTCAAAATCAAACAAAAAATTGTTATTGTCATTTTTAATATTCTTATTAAACAACTAATCTATTTACTCTATTCCAAAAGGTTAGTGATTTACATAGCATATAGATGGCTCATGGGTGAGCACATGAATTTCAATCTTCAAGCTTCATAGTTTAGGGTTCATGGTGCTTGGTGTGGAATTCCATGATGTGAGTTAGGATGAAAAAAAGCTTTTTCCAACATGCCTAAAGATTGACAATCTAGGTAGTGACTCCCATACCGTGAGCACTTGTATTTATCTCATAGTCTATACGCATGATAGAATGTGTTCTTATGTTAGAGCTTCATCTTGTGCCTAAATTCCTTTATTTTGTAGAAATTTTTAATAATATGGCACTTATTCACAGAGATTATCTTGATTATACACTATTTGCAGAATGCATGCATAATACATAACCTCCTCTACTATTGATAATCAAATTGCAGTATTCAGAAGCAATCGCATGCACACATTGAAGCATCAATCACACATATCAACACAGTATATCACGAGGAAAGCATACAGCTGAAAACCCACAAATATCTGTATATTATATTGATTTAGGACATGTAACAATACATAGTACAATATTCCTTGCAAGTACTCAGTACTATCTCCACCTGTTACACACAAACTATGTCAGATCTAAATCAATCACAGGTTCAAATCTCCTCCACTGCTTTCCTGCCTCCACTGCGCAATCCTGCATGAGAATGGAGGAGAATGGCTGATACAAACTCATATTTCCCTTGGCTGAACCACGCAATATTCATTGGCAATACTCAATCCATTGATTGTGCAAATCTCATGCACAACTATAGTCACAACTGACAGCTGTCTTGCCCTTTCACTCACCTCTAACACCTATCTCCACCGAACTGTCCATGCACTGAGTTAATTGATGTATTCTTTAGTTGATTTATAAGTTAATAATTAGTGAATTAATTAATAATTAATTCACATCACTCATCACTATTGTATTCTGCAGTTAGACTGAATACAACTAGTTCAACCAAGTCAAACTGAACACAACTCCATCAACTCCTCAATCAACTCCACCAAACTCAACCACTTGAGTTCTAACTGAAATCCATCATGCAATAGCTCAACTGACCCATAAGAAAAGCGTATTTCCTTCTAGCAGCTGCATGTGCCACATTCGTATCTCGAACTGAAGTGCTCCAAGATGATAGGATAATGTTTATAGTCCAAATATTATTAAGAGCTAATAATATTCGACTGTTCTATTTTTAGCCTGGCATTCTAAAAATAGACTCTGCCCATATGTCTAAAAAGAGAAGTCCATCTATTTTTACCAACATGATCAATCATCCACAAATATCATCCTGCAACTCATAGACCATGATCGATATGTCTAAAAATAGACATAGTCAAAAAATATACTTTGCACCAAAAATAGCCTGCGGGCCCACTTAGTGAGGGCGACTACTTTCCACTAAACTCCATCATCTTGTTGCATTTTCAACACTCCCTATCAGCAAGATATAGATTATCTGCAACCCCTATCCTGCAACTCTAGAATGTTATGCATGCAACACATTTTCTCGGTCGACTTGCTCCAACAACACTTCGAACAAAAACACTCCCAATTGACCACTCTATTGGGCTAGGAACATACTGTGATGCTGAAGCTCTACCTGCTGCTGAGAAGTGCTCCCTCTTTGACATCTACACTATTGCAACATCTCCATGCATCTCCAACCATTGCACACTTCTCTGTGCCACCTAGCACTGTGCAACACACTTGTGCCTCTCGCATTGCTGCAGCCTGCTAGCTATGCGCTATCCTGGGATTCCCTACACTTTCGCTCTCTCTGCTGCTCCATCAGCATCTGTCTCTACCCAATCAGTCAGTTCTTGCTACTCGACATCGGGGCTCCCGTAGCAAGGTCTCATCCAAGAGGTTTGTTACCTCAAGGATCCTGCCCCTCCTCCTTGGGACGATCAATCCACATCACCCCACCTCCTACCCAGAGGTATGGCTGCGTGTGATCCCTCTGCCCACCTAGCTCGAAGTTTCCCCCTACTAGAGGTCTCTGCATGATTAGATGCCTCTACTCGTTCTCATCTCAACTTCCCTTGTTGTGGCTGCTCCACAACCTCCTGAAGCTGCTGCACCAATCATGGCTCCTCCACAATCGTCTGAGACTTCTTCTGGCTCTGCATGTTGAGAGGTAATATATGCTCCCTCTCAACCACCAAGTCTCCATCAGTCGCCTCGCTGCTCAAGGCTTTGCATGCATCTTGAACCTCAAGAGCATACAGGTTCTTGACCCATGAACCAATCTGCTTCACCTGTCTAGTGATGATGTGTCTAAGGAAAACCTTTCCCTTACTGAAGACTACATCATAGCCTCCATGTTCCAGCATTGCGACCAACACCAAGTTTCTCTTCAGTCCTGGTACATACTTGACATCGGTCAAGGTAAGGCAAGCTCCATGCTCCCTCTGAAAAATAACCATGCCTACACTTGAGACACTATACTTCTCATCATTACCCATCATTATGAGTATCTGGAGATCTTTCTCCTCCAAAGTACTGAACAAACTCTTGTCACCGATCATGTGGAAAGAAGCTCCACTGTCAAGAAACCAACCACTCCCCACCATGGATGAAACCATGCATGCGAAGAGTGTGAAATCCAACTCAAATTGTGAAGCCAGTGCCTCACCTTCATATCCTTCCCCGGATCCCTTCTTGGATTTGCAGCATAATGGCCCACCTCATGACAACGAAAGCATCGTACTTTCGATTTGTCAACCTTCTTCCAATCATTGGAAGAACTTGATTCAGAAAGAGAACCCTTATCCTTTCCCTTCTTTGCTTTGGCAGTCAAAGCGTAATTTTCTTCATCAGATGCCTTTGATGAAGATCCGTCCCTGGTATTTCGCCTTATCTCCTCTTGCACAAGATCCGACCAAAGTCTCTCCCATCCTGGCAATTTCTCCCGACCATTGACAGAGTCCTGATAGGAATGCCAACTCTTCAGAAGACCAAGGAGAGCCAAGATCACCAATTCCTCATCATCGACAGTCACCTCCATACTTCCCAGCTCATCCCAGCATTGGGTGAACTTCGTGAGATACTTGGGCATACTGTCTCCTTTCTCACACTTAATGTTTCTGAGTTGATCCTTGAGCGCCAACTTCCTCTGGTCGCTCTTGCTTTGGAATAAATCTGTCAACGATTTCCACATCAAGTATGGATAAGCCTTTCCATGCAGGCTAGACACAATGTGATCCTTCATGCCCTCCAACTGAATCCTTCGACACTTTCCTGTCTTCTTTTGCCAAGCCTCAACTTGAGCAGTATCAGTAGGCTTTGGGACCTCAGCCTCTATGAACTCCTTCAGCCCATTGTCATCTAACACCACCTCCATCCTCCCTTTCCATGCAATATAATTTGAGCTGCCCTCAGGAGCATACTCCAATTGCAATCCGTTGAAAGACATTTCAACTTTGACACCAAGAAAACAGTACTACAAATTCTAATTCCACCAGCTCAAAACTCAACCGCCTCTGATCTAAAATTCATGAGAACAAAGTATTTCTCGTACAGAGATTGACTGTATGGGCTTTTACCGGATATCTCACCTTCCAAAAGAAGGATGAATCCAGAGGCTACCTGGCCCGATTACAGACTCTTCCTGAAGAAATAAAATGTAAACACTTTCTAAATAATAGATATGATACCATGTAGAAATTTTGAATAATATGACACTTATTCACAGAGATTATCCTGATTATACACTATTTGCGGAATGCATGCATAATACATAACCTCCTCTACTATTGATCATCAATTTGCAGTATTCATAAACAACCGCATGTACACATTGAAGCATCAATCACACATATCAACACAGTATATCACGGGGAAAGCATACAACTGAAAAACCCCAACTATCTGTATATTATATTGATTGAGAACATGTAACAATACGTAGTACAATACTCCTCACAAGTACTCAGTACTATCTACGCCTGTTACACACAAACTAGCTCAGATCTAAATCAATCACAGGTTCAAATCTCCTCCACTGCTTGCCTGCCTCCACTACGCAATCCTGCATGAGAATGGATGAGAATGGCTGATCCAAACTCATATTTCCCTTGCCTGAACTACGCAATCCTCATTGGCAATACTCAATCCATTGATTGTGCAAATCTCATGCACAACTATAGTCACAACTAACAGATTCCTTGCCCTTTCACTCACCTCTAACACCTGTCTCCACTGAACTGTCCATGCACTGAGTTAACTGATGTATTCTTTAGTTTATTTATGAGTTAATAATTAGTGAATTAATTATTAATTAATTCACATCACTCATCAATAGTGTATTCTGTAGTTAGACTGAATACAACTAGTTCAACCAAGTCAAACTGAACACAACTCCACCAAACTCAACCACTTGAGTTCTAACTGAAGTCCATCATGCAATAGCTCAACTGACCCATAAGAAAAGCGTATTTCCTTCTAGCAGCTATATGTGCGACATCTGTAGCTCGAACTGAAGTGCTCCAAGAGGATAAGATAATGTTTATAGTCCAAATATTATTAAGAGCTAATAATATTCGACTGTTCTATTTTTAGCCTGACATTCTAAAAATAGACTCCGCCCATATGTCTAAAAATAGAAGTCCATCTATTTTTACCAACATGACCAATCATCTACAAATAGCATCCTGCAACTCATAGACCATGATCCATATGTCTAAAAATAGACATAGTCTAAAAATAGACTTTGCACCAAAAATAGCCTACAGGCCCACTTAGTGAAGGCGACTCCTTTCCACTAATCTCCATCATCTTGTTGCATTTTCAGCAAGGATAATTTTCGGGGCGAATGTTCGCCCTTTGGCGAAATTAAGGGGTTTTAAATTTTTAGTGGGCGAATATTTTGTATCAAAGTACATTTTTACAAATCACCTCAAATAGCCCACCTTATTTTAAGGGAGAGGGTAAAAAAGGTAAATTTAGCCCTTGAAATTAGGACTTACAACCTTCCATTCACCCATTTTCAAGAATAGGTTTTATTTAAGTGAATCCATTCGCCCATTTTCAAGAATAGGTTTTATTTAAGTGAATCCTATGGGCCAAATACAATATTTATAAAAGAGGTATGGTAAATTAATAAAAATATAAATAAATGAGAGGTATGGTAAATAAATAAAACATTTTTTATATTTACTCCATAAATCACCTTATATACATGTAAGGGTGTAAACAAATAAAAATATAAGTAAAATGGAGGTATGGTTAATAAATAAAACGTCTTTTTATACTTACTCAAAAGGTATGGTAAATAAATAAAAATATAAATAAACTAGACTTATCGTATATAAATAAAACCTCTTTTTATATTTAGTCCATAACCCTCGTTCTATTTATGAAGGCTCAAGAAAGAGGTTTTATTTAAGTGCATCCTATGGGCCAAACACCATATTTGTAAAAGAGGTATGGTAAATTAATAAAAATATAAATAAATATGGTAAATTAATAAAAATATAAATAAATGAGAGGTATGGTAAATAAATAAAACATTTTTTATATTTACTCCATAAGTCACCTTATATACATGTAAGGGTGTAAACAAATAAAAATATAAGTAAAATGGAGGTATGGTAAATAAATAAAACGTCTTTTTATTCTTACTCAAAAGGTATGGTAAATAAATAAAAATATAAATAAACTAGAAGTATCATAAATAAATAAAACCTCTTTTTATATTTAGTCCATAACCCTCGTTCTATTTATGAAGGCTCAAGAAAGAGGTTTTATTTAAGTGAATCCTATGGGCCAAATACCATATTTGTAAAAGAGGTATGGTAAATTAATAAAAATATAAATAAACGAGAGGTATGGTAAACAAATAAAACATTTTTTTATATTTACTCCATAAGTCACCTTATATTTACGAACACTCAAAAAATGGGTTATATTTAGGTGAAACCTATGGCCAAAATACTATGGGACAAATACCATGGACTAGATTGTTATTAATACCATGCAAAAAAACCATTATTAACCCTAATATTAGAATTAATAAAAATAAAAATGGCACATGGTATTGACCCATGGTATTCACCAAAATGGCACATGGTATTGACCCATGGTATTCACCTGGAATGTAGCCTATTTAAATGGGGGAATTAAACCATCATGTAGCCTATGCTAAGATTCACTAGGACTTTACAAAGTTTTATTATTTAGTGAAAGACTCACCAAGATCTTACAAGATTTTATAATTGAGTAAAATATTCGCCATGCCTGGTGAGAGATTTGCCAAAAAATTATATATACATATTATATTATTGATAAAATCGCCTTCCATTTTTCCTATAAACCATGGAGATTCGTCCATTTATTATATTTATAAATTTAGGGGGGGTTCTTAAAATTTTCCCTGATTTTCAGCATATTTTCTCCACTCCCTTTTGGAATTGCTTATATTTAAAATATAGAGTTATAAATATATATGTAATAGATATCTCTCTATCATGCAAACATCGCTCTGTATCTCTCTGGCACACACTTATCAACAAATAAATATTGGTAACTTTTTAATTCACTCTTCAAATTGATGGTTTTAAAAAAATAAAATTGAAAGTTTTAAAAATTAACTAAAAGTCAATAGGGGTAGATTTTAAAATGGTTGGTATTTGAGTGTTAAAAACACAAAATATGGATAAATACCATGAAATTTAACCATTGCATCAAATATGGGTTCGAAATGAAAAAATGTTCTCTAAAGCATACCTAAAACATACTTAGTTGCTAGTGACGCACAAAGTTATATGAAAATTTTAAAATTTTATATTTGATAGTGTTTAAATTTTGATGAAGTGTAAATTTTATATAAATACATCAAGTGGAAAATATTCTAAAAAACAAATTTCAAAATGGATTATTAGTAATACATAAAATAATATGAAATTTTAAAAATTTTATATTTTTACATATAATGTTTTTAATTTGACAAATAATTTATAAAATTAAAAATTAAAATTACATAAGAAATTTTATATTTTATATTTCATATATATTGCTTTAAAAGGAAAAATCAGCATCATAAGTTTTCATCAGTTATATAATAAACATATCAAATTTCAAAATATAAAAAAAAACATGAAATCCCCATTCTTCATTAATTATGAATTTCACAATTTCAATTTCAAAAATATAAAATATACTATTGGTATAATAGAAATATAGAAAACCGTTGACAAAATAATGTACACTATAAACTCATTCATAAAATTATATTCTTTATATATATTAAAAAAAAATCGAGTAATAATTTAATTAAAATATAAATTATAGCTTAAAAATGGCATTTATGTTTACACTTTGTTAAAATTTAAAATTCACACATTAGATAACACATTCACCATATATTCACACAGATAAATGAAGTAAACAAAAAGTCCAAACATAAAAATACAAAGCATCCACCAATTATGGGCACAAAAAAATCAAGGGAAAAGAAAAAGCCCAGGGATAAAAAATCAGCTTGTTTTAAGTAAGTACGGCGTACATAAATATTGGAGAATAAATATTATTCACTAGCTAACCATCACGTGAGGTATAAGGATGAATAATGTGAAAATAGATATTTATCAGTACACAATATTCATTCAGTACTATGTAACAATAACATTGAATACTATTTAGCAACCATATAAATATTGATTGGTATTTTAGAGAAATAGGGATGAGATTACCGAAATACTAATGAGAAGAAATAGTTTCTAATTAGTATGTATGACTTTATTAAGAACTCAATTTAGTATTTCACTTTCAAGAATCGTAAGGATTACAAAAATTTGTGGGGATGAAACCTTTTCACTTAACTATTCAACTACATTCTCTAAACTATATTAAAGTATTTTTAGTTATTAAAATAAAAAATTTATTAATTATATATTTATATATAAGGATTAGTGTTTTTAAAAATAAAAATAAATTAATATATTTTTAAAAATAAATTAATATTTTTTTTATTGGTTGATTATTATTATAATTAATAAATAATTATATACTTTGTTAAATAAAATTATGGGTAAAGATGGGATAGAAAGCTTAAACATAGTATATTACTAAAATAATATAGGTTTAAATATAAAAGAAATTAATGTATTAAAAAATAGCATATTAATCCACTAACATATCTTTAACTATATTTTTAAATATAATAGACAAAGATATGATAAAAAACTTAGACTTAATATATTAATAAAGTAATATATTTGTAAATATATATGAAAAATAATGTATTAAGAGATATATATATTAATGATTTAAGTTATCTTTAACTATAAACTAATGTACTTTTAAATATAGTTAAAAATTAATGATCATAACACGCTAATAGAGTAACCTATTTTTAACTATAATGATAAATTAATGCAATTTTATTATTTAATTGTGATTTAAAATTTATGAAAATAATTATTAGTATTTATAATAAATAGTTACTTGTAAAGTAAACAACATATTATTCCTAAAATTTCATTGGGTTTAATTTAATTGGTGATTACCTTGTTACGAAGTAATATATAAAGCATGAGATTCGAAATTCAAATCTCATCCGTTAGACCAACAACAAAAAAAAACATACTATTCCTAAATATTCAAATTAGTTAACATTTTTTTGTCAAATATGTCTTAAAGAGTGTTCTAATATATCAAATGTCCCTCGTTCATATTCCTAAATATTTATTAAATAATATTAAAAAAAAACTTTTCTATTTTTCATAATTCCAAAGTAAAAGCGAAATGCATACCTTTAAAGAAATGGTTTAGGATAGCTAAAGTAAAAGAAGATGGGGACTAAGATATATTTATATAGAGAGAGAGCGCTAACTTAAAAGAAGATGGAGACTAGGATATATATAGAGATACTTACTTTTAATAAATAATTGTGGGATAAACTAATGAGGTCAAAATATATAAAGGAAGACACAATTTAATAATGGCTAAGATAAGAGAGGAACTACAAGGTGGAAAGGTTCTTGAGTGCCTATGATTTGTTGGTAATATAAAGCATAGTGGAAGATCTCTTGAATAAAGAGAATGAGATAGTATGGGCCAAGAAGAAAGCTTCGAGTAAGTACATGGAAAGTTTGGGTTATAAAGCAATAATGGAACAGAAAACAAAGAAGTTGGTGATGAAAGACAGTGTGAAAACATGATAATAGACTCCAAACTAGAATCTTTCTATGGTGTGCTTTAGTAAACAAGATACCCATATGGGGTAATAGGAAGAACAGAAATTGGAATGGCCCAAGATGGCGTGTTTTGTGTAAAGCTACCAATCTAGAACATGTGTTTGTTCTTTATCCCTTTGATATTTCCATTGTTGCAACTGACTAGTCGAAATAATATATGTCACAATGATTCCATGTTAAGTTGTTTTGAATGTTAATGAATCCAAGACCTCTCTTTTATAAACTAGGAGGAATTTCCTTGTTTTGTCTTGTGGGATTTATGGCTAGCGACGAACAAAGCATTCTTCCTAGGAATAGAAACTCATCCATGTCAAGTGGCTCATCAAATCAAGAGTTTAATGATGGCAATAAGAAATCTCCACATTCAAAATTCCCAAGGATTTTAAGTGATCCTTTGATCAATTTCACAAATACCAAGGGCTTCATTGATGGTGCTTGTCAAGGGGCCTCAAGTGCTTGTGGATAAGGATGCATTTTATTTTGATCAAAATTCTAGGACATTGATATGAAATATGTGGCAAGTAATGGCACTAAAAATAAAGGCAAACTTTACACTTTGTGGCTTTTGTTGAAATTTGTTATAAATAAGGAAATAATGAAAATTGAAGTATTGGGAGATTGTAAATTATTGATCATGTGTGTTGATTTATGTGTTACAATAATTATAAACCTATATCCATATTAAATGGTAATGAACTACAAAGAGCTTAGCTTCATATTGAATAGCAATGGACAACGAAGAGCAAGTTGTTGAATTTGTAACTATGGCCATTATTCATAATGTACTTGGTGTGAGTTGATGTAATTATACTTATCATTGTAAAGCGTATTTATAAATGCTTGAGTTAAAGAAAATTTATCATGAGTCTAAGTTCCATTGCGACTTTTAAAAGATGTAAATTTGAATTTTTGAAATGTAATTTTTGGCTCTAAAAAGTAACAAGTTGGCTTCCCTCAAATTCAATTTGGCCCTCACCAAGAGACTCATCTATTCACCCTAGACAGACTACTATATAAAGGTAGCTTGAGCTCCTCATTTTACAAATTCGCATTCCTCACTCAAAAGAACTTCTTGGCAAGCAAAGGAGGTTAAGAAGTACAAAGAAGGACAAAGAAAGAATTTCAAGCTTCTCTCTTTCCTCTCTCTATGATTTTCATTGTTTCTGGGCATTTTGTTATAGGCATGCCAAAATATTCCGAGTTACTAGCTAGTGTTTGGGGACCAAAATTTTGGGCTACTTGATAGTTGATCGGAGGCTAAAATTCTTGGATGAAGCACACATAATGAAGTGCATCATTAGTTTAGGTGACTTGAATTGGAGGAGAATACTAGGTTTTACCATAGGTCTAGGTGTGTCTCTTATTAAATAGGAATAATTTCCCAATTGAAAAGGTTGGTGGCTTTTTCCCAGTAGTGGGTTTTCCCAAGGTAAATATTGTCTCTCTTTTGGGCATTGCGATCTCTATTGTTATATTGTTGAATTTATGAATTATAATTATTGAATGATATATTGGAATAAGATAAAAGAATATCTACATCAAAAGTAATTATTATAATTTCACAAATATTGTGCTGACCCTAATTGCGCTAGAAAAATCAACATGGAATTAGAGCTTTGGTGATGAAACGGAGGTACATTAAGATGACTTTTGCAAAAACAATAGAGAGAGAATTTTATTAAATTCCTTTTTATACATTGGCATCTATGGCTTCCTCCATGAAATACGAGAACAAAATAGAGGGAGCATCAAACTTCAAAGCTTGGAAAGTCATAATAGATCTCATTCTTGCCAAAAACATTGTTGAATATTATGATGGGAAATACTATTGAACCAACCGATGTAGTTGGAAAAGTGGAGTTCAAGGAGGATGATATTACTTCCATGAATATAATAGTGGACTTTATTATGGATCATCTCATTCCCTACATTGCAAAGCACGATACCTATAAGAAGATGTATGACACCCTGACAAATCTCTACACTATCAAGAATGTTGGTCATTCCATGAGTTTGAAGAATGAACTTCGAAATAAGAGAATGACTAATGAAGACATTTTTGCTTCATATTTCATTAGGGTATCGCAAATAAGAGATCAAATTTCAGCCATTGGAGAAATTATCTTTGATCCACCTTTGACCAAGAACTTGTGACTACAACACTCAATAGTATTCCTAGATCATGGGATGTATTTGTAGTAGGCATAAGAAGTTGGAAAGAAGTTCCTTTATTTGAAATTATGGACATCATGTGCTCAAGAAGAAGCAAGATTGATGACTACAGATCGTCAAGATGAAAAGTTTCAAGCCCTTGTAGCTTACTTCAAGAACAAGGGAAAGAAGAAGGTTGGACCTCAACATACGAATGGATCCTCTTCCTCTAAGAAAAGGAAAGACTTATCAAAGATACAATGTTATGGTTGCCAAGAATATGTAAATTAAAAAATATATTATCCTAATACTCCCAACAAGAACATAAAGGGGAAACAACATGCTTTCACAATAGAAGTTGAAGAGGATGAAAACCCAAAAAATCCCAAAGGTAAAAAATATTTCTTCTAATATTCTTCTTTGACATATTCCCTTACAGATAATGATGACATGTGGTTGGTAGGTAGTGGAGCATCAAGACATGTGACTGGAGAGCATGGGAATCATTCAAACATTATAGAAAATAAGTTGTCTCAAAGGGTTGAATTAGGAGATAGTAACAACTATTCATTCAAAGGAGTTGGAAAGGAATCCATAGAGATGGAATCTGGTAAGCATGTTCATCTCAGGAATGTCCTCTATGTACCAAGTTTGAAAAATAATCTTGTCTATGTTTCTTGTTTAGAAGATAAGGGAGACAAGGTTGCTTTTAAGGATGGAAAAGTACTTGTATGGTCAAAGGGCTCTATTTAGATGATTTTATGATTATTGGGATTTGTGATGGAAGGTTTTATAGACCTATGAGTCAACCAGAGTAGGCATTAGTACATGATGAAATAGATTCAAGTGAGCTATGGATCCCAAGGTATGGACAACTTCATTTTATAGCATTTCCTGAATTAAGTGAAATAGTGTTAGTAGTTCCTAAACTACTAGGAAAAAATGATGGTGTATCCAAAGGATGTGAAGTTGGGAATAACATCAAATGACCATTTCCAAATAGTGACAACAGAATAAGGAAGCCTTAGATTTGGTTCATTCTGATATATGTGGTATGATGCTCATATAACTGCTTGGTGGTTCATTGTACAACGTGAAATTCATTGATGACTTATCACATAAGATGTGGACATATCTCTTAAATATGAAAGATGAAGTATTCGACAAGTTTCAGGAATTCAAAGCTGAAGTGGAAAACTTGATAGGTAAAAAAATCGATATTTTGAGGTCTGACAATGAAGGAGAATATGCCTCAAAGGAGCTTGTTTCTTTCTACAACCAGGTTAGGATTAAGAGGGAATAAATTGTCTCCTATAATCCATAACATAATGGTTTGGTAGAGTGAAAGAATAGATCCATTGAATAATTTGTCACAACCATGATGCATGATTTGGACCTACCATTCTCCTTATAGGGCAAAGCATTACGAATAGTTGTATACATTCACAATCGAAGTCCTCATAGATTTATGGAAGGAATGACTCCTAAAGAAGCCTTACCCAAAAGGAAGTCAGAGGTTAGGCACATGAGAATATTCAGTTTCTTTGCATATATTCATGTTCCTAAGGATAAGATAACAAGATTTAACCTTTAGGAAATAAAGGAATATTTGTTGGATACAGTGAATATTAAAAATCCTATATAATTTACATTCTAGAGTGGTGACGAATTGAGCTTAGTTGAGATGTCACCTTCAATGAGAAAGTTGCATATTAGAGGTCTAAGGAAATCTCCATATATTATTTGGATGAAGTAAACAAAGATTGCTCAAGAGAGGAAAACTCAAGTTCTACATAATGTACCGGAAGGCTAGAAGGGCCTCAACAATCAATAGGACAAGTTATAATTCCTAAGATCAAGAAGAGACCAGCATGGCTAAGATACATTTTGGAAGAGGTAGAAGGACATGTAGCTCCTGATGGCACATCTAGAGAAGTGAAGAAACATAAAAAAAAAAAAAAAAAACCAAATATGCAACACTCCTGCCAAAACTCATTGATGAAGAACCTTCCATGTATGAAGATGAAACTAGTTAGTAGGTGTGGAAGGAATGAATGAATGAGGAGTATTAATCGATCATGAATAACAATGTTTGGAAAATCATGCCAATGCCTGCAGGGAAGTCAAAAGTGACTTCTAAGTGGATATACAAGATAAAAAATGTTGCATATGGGAGCACTGCCAAATACAAGGAAAGGTTTGTGGCTAGAGGATTCTCCCAAAAAGAGGAAGAAGACTATGATGAAAGTTTTTCTCTAGTTGGTAGGTACACCTCCATTAGATCCATCATTTCTCTTGTTGTTGCATTCCGATGGAATTTACACGAGATGGATGTGAAGACTATTTTCCTCAATGGTGTGACTCAAGAAGAAGTGTACATAGAGAAACCTCAAGGATTTGAAGTATATGAAAATGTGTCTCATGTTTGTAGGTTGAAGAAGGCCTTGTATAAATTAAAGCAAGCTCAAATAGCTTGGTATGCTCGTATAGATAACTATCTGACAAGAATGAGATTTACCAAAAGTGAAGCTAATACATGTCGTTACTTTAAGTTTGTGAAGAATGCACTTGTGATCCTATTACTATATGTTGACGACTTGTATCTAACATGTGTCAATCATTTTATCATTCAGTGCAAGAAGTAGCTGGCTTCTAAGTTTTACATGAAGGATCTTGGGTTGATGCACTATTACTTGGGATTAGAAGTATGGAAGAAACCTGGCAATGTTCTCCTTGTTCTAGGAAAGTATGTGATGGAGATCCTTCAGAGATTCGGTATGACGGATTTCAAATCCATGGTGACTCCCATGGAAACTAACTTGAAAATTTTAAGAGGCTCCGAATCTAGATTGGTATATCCATCCATTGTTCTAGGAAAGTATGTGATGGAGATCCTTCAGAGATTCGGTATGACAGATTTCAAATCCATGGTGACTCCCATGGAAACTAACTTGAAAATTTTAAGAGGCTCCGACTCTAGATTGGTATATCCATCCAGGTAACAAACACTGATTGGTATGTTGATGTTTTTGGTTAACATCATTTCATACATTTACCTTTTTGTGAACACCTTTAGCTAGTTCTAAGTAGAACCAAGACACAATCATTATATTGCATCGAAGCACACCTCGAGATATTTGTGTGGTACAATAAACTATAGCTTTAGGTATGTTACAAAAAATGTAAAAATTAGATTATAGATTTGAAAATTCTCATGAAGTTTTAATCAAAATCACAAGACACAAACGTACACTACTGCTCTGCTTCATAATTTAGAACAAAAATCTCAGACATGCAAGAAGAAATAATACAAGTGAAACATGTATTCCTATATGAGGAAAGAAATATTCTAAAAAATCCCATTTCACTATTTACACAAATTCACTATTTAAAATGTTTATATCAGATACAGAATTGACCATATCTAGTCCCACCAAAATTTGACAATGTCATTGTATCCCAGTTGTCTCCGCCTCATACAATCAATCAAACATCTGGTCCCACCAAAATTTGACAACGTCATTGTATACCAGTTGTCTCCGCCTCATACAATCAATCCAACCACTGGTGAGTCCGTAAGTTTCGCCCTTCATTCTCCACGTGAGGATGAAACTTTGATCCACTCCATCCTCAATGTCGTAAAAGTAGAGCTCTAACCTTGACTGACGCCTCATACTTACTTTATGCTCCTCGAGTGTGGGATAATATATTTCCCCATGGATAACTTGGGAAGCACAATCCTACACTATTGTTGATTGGCATTGTTCTTCGTTAATTGTTTTTCAAATAATAGCTTGAACTCATCACTGCGTGTGGTGATAGTCAAGAGTGTACCTGTTGCTTCAACCTTACTAATATTTTATGTTTGAGTCTCAGAATCCATAGCACAAAGATTAAAAAAAAAAAATGATAAAATTGAAAAGGCATAACACATGAACAAAGTAATTTGTCGATGTAATACACACATAAGTAGATAGTGGAACTCCTAAATATAGAATATAAAGGCAAACTCTTAGATCGTAAAATCGTTTTAAATATGGAATATATAAGTGTAAACTTTTACTCACAGAGTTGATATATTTTTAAATATAGAGAAATTACACAATATTATTATGGAAATCTTTGACGATATAAAAATATTGTGAAAGTCTCCAAACAATCCAGATAAATTATCTATATATATATATATATATATAAAATAATGAAAATTATATATATATATATAATAATGGAAATTATATATATATATATATATATATATATATATATATATCTATATATATAAACTCTGACGGATGGATTTGATATATTTTTAAATATACAACATAAACTAAAAATTTAAATATAAAATATAAATATATTTTTAAATATAGAAGATAAATTCTATTTTTAAATATATAATATAATTTATTTTTAAATATTGGACATAAACTCTATATTTAAATATCAAATATAAAACTAGAGATAATACATTCATTAATTAAATAGATATATTGCCAGCCCCAAGGGATAGCTCAAATGGTCGAGTTCCCGTTGCTAAGCACTTTCCGAGTTGGGAGGTCACGGGGTCAAATCTCCTCGACGCCCTCGGGGTTAGGCTTGATATGGCCGACCGTCAGATCCCTTCGGGTGGAACTGCCCCACTTCTCTACGTGGACGTAGCGGCCACTCAGTGCCCATGAACTACATTGAAAAAAAAAAATTTAAATAGATATATTGTTAAATTATATTATACAATAATATATTATTATTTTATAAAAAATATAACGTTAAATATAGAATATAAAGTGAGAAGTAATACCATCATTAATAATTTTAAATATGGAATATAAAGTAAGAGGTAATACAATCATTAATTAAATAAATAAATTATTGAATTATATTAAGAATTAATATATTGTTATTTTATAAATATTATAATTCTAAATTAAAAATAATGTATAATAAAATCATATTATAAATTGATATATTATTATTCTATCAAAAGATGTAATTTAAAATCATATTTAATCTAACTTTTTATACGTTAAAAATTCAAATTATTTCTAATTGATGATGATGATGATGATGATGATGATGATGATGATGATGATGATGATGATGATGATGATGATGATGATGATGATGATGATGATGATGATGATGATGATGATGATGATGATGATGATGATGATGATGATGATGATGATGATGATGGTGGTGGTGGTTAACGTCCGCTGAGACCAAATAATGATCTATCGGACCTAAAAAGACAAATTATTTATTTTGATTTAAGATTTTATTCCTATGCTCAAAAAGCTTGGAGAGAAGCCTCCCGAGTTCACTATAATTTTGGCATTGTAAAAGGTTAGGAAGGTCAGTATTGTAACAAAGATTGTGAAATTGAGATCTAATGTGGTTGTATGCAGGGCACTATAAGAGGAAGTGGTTTTCATCCTGGATGCTCCTATTCTCACAAATATGGCAGATCCTTTCTATCGATGGCGTTTTAGGAACTGCCCAACGGCCAGTTTCACTATGGAGCTCATGAGAATTCGTTCTAATCTTTGCTATATTAATTTTCTTCTTTGAGCTAGTTAAAATAGAGAGATACTTTTGATCTTCAAGGGTGGGGTTGATGACCCTCTTATAATAACTTAATTTTCTTTTAGACACTAAATCTTTCTCACACCACAATTTTTCTTTGAACTTAGAAGTAACAATATCTTTAATGTTATTTATGTTTTGCAAAGCATCATTCTCATTGATCTCCCAATGAGAATATTAATGATAAGTAATTTATTAATTATATATTTAAATATAAATATTAATGTTTTTAAAAACAAAAATACATTAAAATATTTTTATGATTCACTATTGTTATAATTATTAAATAAATAATTTTTAAATCATTTTCATAAAATTATGTATCTTATATTACAAAGTAATGTAATTCTAAATATAACAAATAAAAATACGATAAAAAAACTTAGACGTGTATATCAATAAATTAATATACTTCTATTAAGAGATAAAAAATTTAGAGTTTTATATTAATAAAATAATATACTTGTATTAAGAGATAGTTTCTAAATATAACAGATAAAAATACGATTAAAAAACATAAACTTGTATAGTAATATATTTTTAAATATATGTGAAAATTAATGTATTAAGAGATAATATATTAATAAATTAACCTATGCTTAATTATAAAGTATAGTAGAGAAAAATTAATGTGGATAACAATGTGCATTTAAATAAAAAGAAAATTAAGGTGGATAACATATTAATAAGTTAACTGGATTTTAATTATAATGTTAAATTAAATTTACTTTATTATTTAGAGAATTATAATTATTAACATGTATAATAAATATATATTTATAAAGTAAACAATATATTATTTTTAAATATGAGAATTAGTCTATGGTTTTTGTCAAATATGTTCTAGAGAGTGTTTTTATACATCATATATTTGCATACATCAATGTTTGTGTTTTTCTGTTTTTTCATAATTCCAAAGAAAAATGTACAATGAGTATCTAATGATTGGAAATATACAAGGTGAAAAGGTTTTTGAGTGGCTATGGTTTGTTGATAATATAAAGTGTAGTGGCATCTCTCTCAAATAAGAGAATGAGATGATATGTGCAAAGAACAAATCTTCGAGTAAGTATATGGAAAATTTGGGTTATAAGATAATAGTGGAAAAAAAGCAAAGAAGTGTAAAATGTTTGTGGTGGAAGGCAGTGTGAAAATTTGATAATAGACTCAAAAATATATCTTTTTATGGTGTTCTATAGTAATATAGGTACCCATACGAGGTAATAGGAAGAACAAAAATTCGAATGGCCTAAGATGATGTGCCTTATGTAAATCTAGCAATGTAGAGCTTGTGTTTGTTCCTTATCCCTTTGATATATCCACCACTGCAACTGACTAGTCAAAATAATAAATGTCACAAGGGTTCCATGTTAAGTTGTTTTGAATGTTGAATCCAAGACGTCTCTATTATGAACTATTAGGACTTTCCTTTCTTTTTTCTTGTGGGATTTATGGATAGCAAGGAACAAAACATTCTTCCTAGGAATAAAAACTCATCCACGTCAAGTGGCTCATGAAAACAAGAGTTTTTATTGTGGCAATAAGAAATCTCCACCTTCAAAATTCCCAAGGATATTAAATGAACTTCTAGTCAATTTCATAAATACCTAGGGATTTTTTGATGGTGCTTGTCAAGGGGCCTCAAGTGCTTGTGGGTGAGGATGCATTTTATTTTTATCAAAATTTCAGGACATTGATATGAAATATGGGGCAAGTCATGGCACTAACAATAGAGTCAAGCTTTATGGCTTGTGGATTTTGTTTAAATTTTTTATAAATATGGAAATAATGAAGCTTGAAGTATTTGGATATTCTAAATTATTGATCATGTGCATTGATTTATGTGCTACAATAATGATCAACCTATATCCATATTAAGTACAAATGAACAACAAAGAGCTTAGATTCATATTAAATAGAAATGGACAACAAAGAGCAAGTTGTTGAGTTTGTAACTATGGCTGGTCTTCATAATATACTTGGTGTCACTTGCTATAATTATATTTATCATTGCAAAGCATATTTATAAATTCTTGAGTCAAAGAAAAATTTATCTTGAGTCAAGGTCCCCATTGCGAATTTTAAAAGATCTAAGTTTGAATTTTTGAAATGTAATTTTTGGCTGCAAAATGTGACAAGCTAGCTTCCCTTCAAGTCAATTTGGCCCTGCCCAACAGATGTGTCTATTCACCCTAGGCATACTACTATATTAAGGTAGCTTGAGCTCCTCATTTGGCATATTCACATTCCTCATTCAAGATAGCTTATGGCCAAGCAAAGGAGATCAAGAAAGAAAAATGAAACACAAAGAAGGTCAAATTTCTCCCTCTCCCTCTCATCAACTCAGACATGTCGATAGAAGTCTCTCTTTTTGAATTGCATCGTTTCTGAGTATTCTGTTGCAGGGGAGGGTGAAATGTTCTAGGTTACTGAGCAGTTTTTTGGGGGGTGAAATTATGGGCTACTGGACAGTTGCTTGGAGGTGAAGATTTCTATATTAGGAAGCCAAAACAAAGTGTAGCATCAGTTTGGGTGACTTTACTTGGAGGAGAAGACCATAGTTGACCAAAGGTCTAGCTGTCCCTCTTATTAAACTAGAATAATTTCTCTATTGAAAAGGTTGTTGGGTTTTTCCCTATAGTGGGTTTTCCGAGGGTAAATATTGTCTCTCTTTTGTGCATTGTGATCTCTGTTGTTCTACTATTGAATTTCTTAAGTATAATTATTGAATGATATACTAAAATTGTTAAAATTGGAAACCAGAGCAAAACTTCATGTGGGTCATCTTATTCATGGCTAATAATATTGTTATTATATTCCTCTCATCGAGAGGTGTAGGATTGATAGAAAGATCCTCCAATTCCGATAAGTATTCATGGAGATATGAATTTATTTTGATTATGGAATTATTATCAAGCCGACCTACAACTCATGTAGGCTCAGAAGCACAACAGTCGCATCTATTCACCCACCAACGTTGTGTATAAATATAAGAGGACTTTATCTCATTTGGACTCACTCATCTCATCACATCTCTCTCTCTCTCTACTGCGTAGATATGAGTCTCTTCTCTACTGCGCTGAAATGGGTCTCTCTCTCTCTCACACATGTGAAGCCAGAAGCTGTTGAATTTGAAGTTGTAACTGCAGAAGTAAGGATTGACTTGCGTGGCCTAGAAGATCTCCTCTTTGGAACAGCGCTGTAGGTTCATCTTAACCTCCTTTGAAAGCTGCAACTTTTGGTGGTGGAATGAAGTCAATCCGACGAACGGTTTGCAAGATATCGATTGCCCTAGTTTGAAGCCAGAAACTGCTGAAACTGAAGCTGCAAATGCAGAAGTAAAGATTGACTTGCGTGGCCTAGAAGATCTCCTCATCTGAACTGCGTTGTAGGTTCATTCGAACCTCCTCTGGAAGCCGAAACTTTTGGTGGTGGAATGAATTCAATCCGACTGTCGGTTTGTGAGATATGGTCTGCCCTAGTTTGATAATGAAGCCGCTAATGCTGATGCTACTGATCTAGGGTTTGCTATTGCTGATATGAATCAAATTTATTGTACTATTTCTCTCTGTTGAATTATTGAAGATATAAGAAGATTTGATCAAATGTTTTCCCCACACATTGTGGGGTTTGTCCGTGGCTAGCCGCCACATCTTGTGTCTCTTGTCTTGGCTTGTTTTCTGTCGATCGTTTAATGTTCTATCTGCACTTTACATTATGTACATGTGATTGCTAATCAATGGAATATAATAAGAAAAAGAAGTAAACTGTTATAAGCATAGAACATACCATAACTTAACATGGTATCAGAGCTAAGGTGAAGACAAAGCCAGAGCAAGAGCAAGAGCAATCACCAAAGAGAAGATTGGCAAGGCTATCCTAAAAGAACTATGGGGTCCTCAACACTCTTTATTGCCGAAGACAAGCTCCGTGAGAAAGATGACTATCATGCATGGAAGATGTCTATCGATCTAACCCTAGAAGATCCAAGAGTGCTGGACCATGTAAGAGGCAATATTGTTGACCCTCCATCAAATGCATCCGTTGCTACATGGAACAAATGGAAAATCAAAGAAGTCAAAACAAAGAAGACCATCTGGGACTCTATCGACAAGTTCTTGGTGGCCTACATCTCTGATGTAGACACCTCCAAGGAAATATACGACAGACTGGTGAGTTTATTTAAAGTTAATAATGCAAATCAAGTTTTGTTTCTTAGAAATATGTTGAGGGAAATCAAGAAGGGTAAAGATGAAAGTATGCAAGCATACTTCTTAAGAATCACCGAGATCAAGAACGATCTCCTATCTATTGGGGAAACCATTACTGACAGAGAAATGGCACTCATGACTCTTGGAGGATTACCATCTGAATGGTATGCGTTCAGGTCTACTCTTCTGAGCTATAATGTAATTCCTGGTTTCGAGGAATTAATGGCTAGATGCATTCAAGAAGAAACAAGGGAAGAAGAGCAAGAAATGCCCATGCCTAAAGGTCCTCCTGCTGCCTTTTCTTCTCATGCTAAGAAAAGAAATAATTCCGGGACTAAATCAAAGTGAAAGGCTGGACCTAATGGTGGAAGAAAAGGATGATGTTACATTTGCGATAAAGTAGGTCACTATGCTAGGGAGTACCCTGATAGAAAGGACTCACACCAGGATGATGATCAAAATCCCTCTGATGGCAAATCGAAGGAATGCCAAATTCAACAGTAAAGGTAAGAGAAGAGTTGGGGATCGAGGAAGAGGACAACCATTCAAGAAGGCTAGAAAGTCCAGGATGTATTAAATGCACCTGACCTCAAAAAGAACCTAGCGTCCATCTCGGCAATGGAAGGCAAAGGCTACAAGGTAACCTTCAGCATGGAAAGGTATGTATATGGAAAAATAATGTTAAAGATGCCTTTACTCTTGGGTTTACTGTTGATTCATTATATCAGGTCGATGGAAGTCCACTAGGTGTCATGTCTTGTGACACATCTCTTCAGTCCGAACTTTGGCATCAGAGGTTTGCCCACCTTCATTACCTGATGTAAGACAGATGGTAGCAAGGATGCCCAAATTCCAAGTAGAGAAAGAAGGTGTATGTCCGCAATATGTCGAAGGAAAGCTCAAAAGGGGACCATTCCCCTCAAGCCAAAGCAAGACCTTTGATATATTACAGTTGGTTCACTCAGGCATATCTGAGGCTAGCATTAAGAGGGAGACTACTACACCACATACTCCTGAGCGGAATGGTGTGGCGGGAAGGAAGAACCGCACGATTGTGGAAGCTGTGTGGGTCATGCTACATGATCAAAGACTTCCAAAGTTTCTATGGGCTGAAACTACAAACACCACCGTATATGTACAAAATCGATGCCCTCATCAAGCATTGGGTTCCAAGACTCCTGAATAAAAGTTCACTGGTAAGAAACCTGATTTTTCTCGTTTTAGAATTTTTGGAAGCCCGTATATTTTCATGTGCCGTAAGAGAAAAGAAATAAATTGGGTGCATCTAGAAAGAAGGATATTTTCGTGGGCTATGGTGAAAATACTAAAGGCTATAGAATATATATAGCTAGTGAAAGGGAAGTCATAATTAGTCATGATGTCACCTTTGACGAATATATGGCTCTTAGCAAGGTGAACAATCCTCTAACTTTGAGGAGCTCTCAAGAAGCTGACACCAGGGAACCAAAAGAAAAGGATGATGAATCAATGCCTGATGTAGAAGAACCCTCGTATCCGATTGATCCTCCTCCACATGAGCCTTCCTCTTTTGGGAAGAGGCCTTCATGGCTTAGGGGGCTACTTGATAATGCTGAAGGACATGCTCCACCCCGAGAAACCTTTCAAACCTAATAGGTATCAGCGATACCTAACCATCATGAGCACGATCATTCAAAATAAGCCTTCATCATTCTCAGACGCCATCAAGCATCAAGTATGGAAGGTTGCTATGACCAAAGAATATGAGTCTATCATGAAGAATGACCTCTGGCAAGTAGTTCCCAGACCCTAGAACAAGATAGTTGTTACTTCCAAATGGCTTTACAAGATAAAGCATGTAGCAGATGGAAGTACGGAAAAGTATAAGGATCGTTTTGTTGCTCGTGGTTTCTCCTAGAAGGAAGGTATAGACTATGATGTGATATTTGCACCTGTTGCCAGATATACAACCATCTTCTCGATCATAGCCCTTGCTGCTTCACAAGGATGGAACCTACATCAGATGGAAGTCAAGACTGCGTTCTTACACGAATCAATAAATAAAAAAAGAGGTCTACATGGAGCAACCCGAAGGATTTGAGATTTATGATTGAAAATCTCATGTATGCAAGTTGAAGAAGGCTCTCCATGGGCTGAAGCAAGCACCCCAAGCATGGTATGAGAGGATCGGTAGCTACTTGATTAAGTTGGGATTCACTAGGAATGAAGTCGATCCTAACCTTTACTTTAAGGTTGAAGATGACAAGCCTCTCATACGGGTGCTGTATGTGGATGACCTCTTTCTAACAGGTGCAAACCCTCTCATTCACAAATGTAAGAGGGAGTTGGCTTCTGAATTTGAAATGAAGGACCAAGGACTTGAAGTGTGGCATAAGCCAAGGGAAATTTTCCTATCTCAAGGAAAATATGTGGTAAATATATTGGAAAGATTCGGTATGATGGACTGCAAGCCTGTGACTACCTTGAGGATCTTAACTTTTAGAAGTTATATGGTAGTGATGTTGGACCAGATTTGGGAAATACCTCTAAGTTTCATAAACTTATTCACATTGATGTTCTTGGTGAACCTCCGTCCGAACATATTTTTTGCAATTAGCATTGTGAGCTCATATTTGGTTGACCTCACTAGATTGATGCCTGGAATCTTCTGAGATGTCTTCAGGACACAATCTCTCATGGATTAAGATACACTGCCGGAGATGTGTGACTACTTGGATATACTGATGTTGATTGGGTAGGTAGTGTGGTGGACCGTAAGAGCACTTCCGTGTGCTGTTTCACCTTGGGATCTGCTTCGATATCCTAGATGAGTAGGAAGCAGAAGTCGGTGGCTTTGAGCATCACCGAAGCAGGATATATTGTTGCTAGCATAACCTCGTATGAGGTAGTCTGGTTTCAAAAGCTCTTCAGTGAGCTGTTTGGATTTACATTGGATACCACTATGATTCTCTATAACAACTAGAGGTGGGATTCGATTATTGAGGAATCCCGTATTCGTCGATTGCTCCAATAGATAGACATCATCTTGGATATGGTAAGTTGATGAGCAAGGACGCTCCATCGCATTAAGATGATGTACAGGTTGATACACCTTGTCAAAGCCCCGAGGAAAGATCTAATCTGTGATTTTCCCAAACGACTTGGAGTCGGTAAGAAACCCTTGTACAAGGGTCCTACATGTTGCATACATGGAGCTCTGGGAGCTCTAAGGGCTTGCGGTTATTACTCAAGCAACATACGACCATAGGGTGACTCACCCTCCCCTGGTGGTGCAAACTGGAACAAGATGATTCGATCTCTCGTGGGACAAGATGATTCGCTCTCTTGTGGAACATGATGATTCACTCTCCTGTGTAGCAGGATGATTAGTTCTCCTGTGAGGCCTGGATTGATGTGTTCTCCATGGCGATTGTAGTAGGATTGATGTGTTCTCCTGTGAGGCCTGGGTTGATGTGTTCTCCATGGCGATTGTAGCAAGATTGATGTGTTCTCCTGTGAGTCCTGGATTGATGTGTTATCCATGGCAGCCTGGATTGATGTGTTCTCCATGGAAATTGTAGCAGGATTGATGTGTTCTCCTGTGAGGCCTGGATTGATGTGTTCTCCATGGAAATTGTAGCAGGATTGATGTGTTCTCCTGTGAGGACAGGATTGATTAGTTCTCCTATCGAGGCATCCTAACCATGCAGTCTGGGACTCATGGGAAGTACCTCTCATCTAATCAATGAGTAGGGAAATGAAGTTAGGGACCATAGTAGTACCGATGGACGCATCATTGTAACTACCGTACTCCCTACGCTAGGATGACCTCCATTGATTTGGGATCAATGGTACTGGTCTAGGACTAGTGGTAGGAGTTGTACCATACTATGACGCTGACTTCGGGTCGGTTGAGACTGGTCTGGGATCAGTGGTACATACTCTGAGACTGACTTTGAGTCAGTGGAGGATGATATTGGTCTGGGACCATTGGAGTTGTACTCACTATGATGCTGACTTTGGGTTGGTTGAGACTGGTCTGGGACCAGTGATACATACTTTGAGACTGACTTTGAGTCAGTATGATACATCCTCGATCATTTCTTCTTCATAATTCGGACAAAAACAGAGTAGAACATAACAATGCAAGAGCAGGGCAGAACATAACAAAACAGTACAGATCAGTGCAGGACAGAACAAGACAAAGCAGAACACGAAAAATAGAGCAGAGCAGGGCAAGGTTCAGGCTGTACAAGGAAGTGCATTTGATGGATGAATAGTAACGATCGATAGACAGATTGCAGATGAAGTTCTCCATGGTTGAGAGGGAGTGTTAAAATTGGAAACCAGGGCAAAAATTCATGTGGGTCATCTTATTGATGGCTAATAATATTTTTATTAGATTCCTCTCGTCGGGAAGTGTAGGATTGATATAAATATCATCCAATTCCGATAAGTATTCATGGAGATATGAATTTATTTTGATTATGGAATTATTATCAAGCCGACCTACAACTCATGTAGGCTCAGAAGCCCAACAGTTGCATCTATTCACCCACCAATGTTGTGTATAAATATAAGAGGACTTTTCCTCATTTGGACTCACTCATCTCATCACATCTCTCTCTCTCTACTGCGCAGATATGAGTCTCTTCTCTACTGCGCTGAAATGGGTCTCTCTCCCTCACACACATGTGAAGCCGGAAGCTGTTGAATTTGAAGCTGCAACTGCAGAAGTAAAGATTGAATTGCGTGGCCTAGAAGATCTCCTCTTTGGAACTATGCTGTAGGTTCATCTGAAGCTCCTTTGAAAGCTGCAACTTTTGGTGGTGGAATGAAGTCAATCCGACGAATGGTTTGCAAGATATCGACTGCCCTAGTTTGAAACCGGAAACTGCTGAAACTGAAGCTGCAAATGCAGAAGTAAAGATTGACTTGCGTGGCCTAGAATATCTCCTCATCTGAACTGCGTTGTAGGTTCATCTGATCCTCCTCTGGAAGCTGAAACTTTTGGTGGTGGAATGAAGTCAATCCGACTGTCGGTTTGTGAGATATGGTCTACCCTAGTTTGATAATGAAGCCGCTAATGCTGATGCTACTGATCTAGGGTTTGCTACTCCTGATATGAATCAGATTTATTGTACTATTTCTCTCTGCTGAATTATTGAAGATAAAAGAATATTTGATCAAAGGGTTTTCCCACACATTGTGGGGTTTGTCCCTGGCTAGCCGCCACATCTTGTGTCTCTTGTCTTGGCTTGTTTTTTTCGATCGTTTAATGTTCTATCTGCACTTTACTTTATGTACATGTGATTGCTAATCGGTGGAATATAATAAGGAAAAGAAGTAAACTGTTATAAGCATAGAACATACCATAGCTTAACAAAAATAAGATAAAATAAGATGTACATGAAAAGTGATCATCAAAATTTTAGAAATATTGTCTAACCCTAATTGCACTAGAAAAATCAACATGGATTAAGAGCTTTGGTGACAAAAGGAAGGTACATTGAGATCATTTTCGCATAAACCCTAGAGAGATAATTTTATTAAATTCCTTGTGCATTGGCATCTATGGCTTCCTATATGAAATCTAATAACAAGCTAGAGGGAGGATCAAACTTCAGATCTTGGAAAGTCATAATAGATCTCATTCTTGCTAAAAACAAAGTTTTGAATATTGTGACATGAAATACTATTGAAATGAATGATAAAGCTGGAAAAGAAAATTTCAAGGAGGATGATATTACTTCCATGAGTTAATAGTTGACTTTATTAGAGATCATCACATTCCATACATTCCAAAGCACGACACCTCCAACAAGATTTATGATGCCCTAACAAATCTCTACATTATCAAGAATGTTGGTCAGTCCATGATTTTGAAGAATGAGATGGAAAATAGGAGAATGACGATGATGACAGTATGGCTTCATATTTCATGAGGATCGCCAAAATAAGAGATCCAATTTCACCCATTGGAGAAATTATCTCTGATCAAGAACTTGTGACTACAACACTCAATGGTCTTTCTAGATCATGGGATGCATTTGTAGCAGCTATAAGTAGTTGGAAAGAAGCCCCTTCATTTGAGAAATTATGGACATCATGTGCTCAAGAAGAAGCAAGATTAATGACCATATATCATCAAGATAAAGACGTTTAAGCCCTTGCAGCTCACTTCGAGAACAAGGGAAAGAAGAAGTTTGGACCTCAACATAAGAAGGGATCCTCTTACTCTAAGAAGAAGAAAGACTTATCAAAGATAAAATGCTATGGTTTCCAAGAATATGGAAATTTCAAAAGAGATTGTCCTAATATGGCTAACAAGAAAAGAAAAGGGAAACAACATTCTTCCACAGTAGAAGTTGGAGAAGATGAAAAACCAAAGAATCCTAAAATTGAACAAGATTTATTCTACTATTGTGCTTTGGCAGGTTCCTTTGCAAATGATGATGACATGTGGCTGGTAGGTATTCAAGCATCAAGACACATGACTATATAGCATGGGAATCTTTTAGACATGACAAAAAGGAAGTTGTCTCAAAGGGTTGAATTGGGAGATAATAACAACTATGCATTCAAACTAGTTGGAAAGGAATCCAAAGAGATGGAATCTGGTAACCACTTTCGTCTCAAGAATTTCCTCTCTGTACTAGGTTGAAAAATAATCTTGTCTTTTTTTCTTATTCCAAAGATAAGGGAGATAGGGTTTCCTTTGTGGATGGAAAAGTACTTCTACAGTCAAAGGACTCTAGTATATATGATGCTAGGGTTATTGGGACTCATGATGGAATATTGTATAGACTCATGATTCAACCAGAGTAGGAGTTAGTACATGAAGAAATAGACCCAAGTGAGTTATGGCACTGAAGTTATGTACATCTTCATTTTTGAGAAATGCTTTAATTAAGTCAAATATTGTTAAGAGTTCTTGAATTATTGGTAAAGAATGATGGTGTATGTAAAGGTTTTCCTCCTGGGAAGAAAATCAAGAGACTGTTTAAAAGTAGTGACAGTAAATCTAGGTAAGCCTTGGACTTGGTTCATTCTGATATATGTGGTTTGATGCCCATAAAATCGTTTGGTGGTTCATTGTACTATTTGACATTCATTGATGACTTCTCCTATAAGACATGGATACATCTCTTAAAGATGAAAGATGAAGTATTCGACAAGTTATAGGAATTCAAAGTTGAAGTGGAAAACTTGACAGGTAAAAAGATCAAGAATATAAGATCTGACAATAGAGAAGAATACACCTCAAAGGATCTTATTGCTTTCTATAAGAAGCATAAGATTAATGGGGAGCCAATTGTCCCCTATAATCCACAACATAATAGTGTAGTAGAACGAAATAATAGATCCATTGAAGAATAATTCAAGGCCGTGATGCATGATTTGGACTTACAATTTCTCTTATGGGGTGAAGCATCATGAACAATTGTGTACATTCAAAATTGAAGTCCTCATAAATTTTTGGAAGGAATGAATCCTAAAGAAGCCTTCTCAAAAACGACGGCATAGGTTGGGAATTTGAGAATATTTGGTTTTCGTATATATATTCATGTTCTTAAGGATAACAGGAATAGGTTGAAACCTTCAGGAAATAAAGGAATTTGTTTTTATATAGTGAATCTTTAAAATCACATAGAATTTACATTCCAGAGTAGCGAAAAATGGAGGTCATCCAAGATGTCACCTCCAATGAGAAAGTGGCATTTTGGAGGTATGAGGATGTCTCCATAGATTCCTTGGATGAAGTAAAGAAGGAATCCTCGAGAGAAGAATACTTAAGTTCTACAGAATGCACCAGAAGGCCAGAAGGGCCTCAAGAAATATCATAACTAATTATAGTTCATGTGATCAAGAAGAGACCAACATGGCTTAGAACCACTTTGGGAGAGGCAGAAGGGCATGCAGCTCTTGATGTCACATCAAGAGAAGTGAAGAAATATAAAAGGTTTTCCAAATATGCATCCCTCATGAAAAAAAGCATTGATAAAGAACCTTCCACATATGAGGAAACAACTAGTGAACACTTTTGGAAGGAAGCAATGAATGAGGAGTACCAATCGATCATGAAGAATGATGCTTGGAAAATCCCACCAAGTTCTAAAGGGAATTTAGTAGTTACTTCTAATTGGATATACAAGATAAAACATATTGTATATGAGAGCATTGAAAAATATAATACAAGGTTTATGGCTAGAGGATTCTCCCAAAAAGAGGGAGAAGACTATGATGATAGCTTTGCTCCAATTGCCAAGTCCACTAAAATTAGATCCGTAATTTTTCTTGCTATTATGTTAGGATGGAATTTATACTAGATGGGTGTGAAGATTTCTTTCCTCAATGGTGTAATGAGGAAGAAGTGTAAATAGGGAAACCTTAACGATTTGAGGTATATGAAAAGAAGTCTCATGTTTTTAGGTTGAAGAGGGCCTTGTATGGACTTAACCATGCTCCAAGAGCTTGGTATGCTAGTATAGACAACTATAGGACAAGGTTGGGATTTACCATAAGAAATGTTGGTCCAAACCTTTACTCTAAGATTGTGAAGAATGCACATGTGATCCTATTACTATATGTTGATGACTTGTTTCTAATAGGGGTTGAGCCTCTTATCATTCAGTGTAAGAAGCATTTGGATTCTAAGTTTGTCATAAAGGATCTTGGGTTGATGTACTATTAGCTGGATCTTAGAAGTATGGAATAAACCTAGCATAGTTTTCCTTGGTCAAGGAAAGTATGTGATGGGGATCCTTTGGAGTTTTGATATGGTGGATTGCAAATCCATCACAACTCCCATGTTGACTAACCTGAAAAATTTGAGATCCTCCAACTCTATACTGGTAGATCCATACATGTATGAGTGACTAATTGGTATGTTGTTGTATTTGGTTAACACTAGGTCAAGCATTACTTTGTTTTGAACACCTTGAGCTAGTTCTAGGTAGAACCCAGACATGAGCATTAGATTGTAGTAAAGTACATCTTGAGATATTTATGTGGTATAGTAAACTATGGCTTGGGGTATGTTGCAAACAAGGATGTGCAGGGATGCACAAACATTGATTGGGTAGGAAGTGTTGAAGAGAAGAAGAGCACCTCGAGATTATGCTTTAGTTTGGGATCCACAATGATATAATGGATGAGAAGGAACTAGAGGTCAATCGCACTCAACACTACTGAAGTATAACACATCTGATAGCTAATGAGACATGTACCAAATTTGTATGGCTTCAAAATTTGTTTGTTGGATTGTTCAACCAATATTTGGGACCGGCATTGATACAATGTGATAATCAAAGTTGTGTGAATATTTTAGAGAATCTTGTATTCCATGATAGGTCGAATCATATTTAGATCAAGTACCACTATATTCGTGGCATGGTGTAGAGAAGAGAAATAAGGCTCGATTACATCTCCGCCGATGAGAAGACAACTAATATTCGAACAAATTTGTTTCCAAGGGATAAGTTTGTGTACTTCAAAGACAACTTGGGCTCATGGAGATCACACCTCTCATTGAGATGGGGTGATTATTTGTCTACAACATGGATGGACATTCTCTTGAATGGGAGAATGGGTCCAGGAGACCCAGAAAAATCAATAGGAAATGTTGAGTAAGTGTCTCTTAGAGAAAGACCCTGATCACACACCAAAAATGGTGGAGTGAGGTCCTAGACCCTGATCATACACCAAACATGGTGGAGTTAGTTCCTTTCGCATCTAGACCCTAATCACACACTGAGAGGATGGAGTGAGGTCATGAACCCTGAGCACACACCGAGTAGGGGGGAGTGAGGTCTGATTCAACATCTAAACACGATCATCAAAAAAGAAGGGGCTGAGTGAGGTCTTGGCCTAGAGTGCTCACCAAGAGGGGTAAGTGAGTGCTTGCTAGTTGAGGGTCTCAATATTTTGGCCTAGTTGGTGGAATGGGATTCGAGGACCAATGACTCTAGAGGAGTGAATCCTAATATGTTGATGAAAATTCCATGGGATTAGAACACGCTGGATATGGTTGTTAGAAGATGTTGATGATATATTATTATGTTGGTAATAATGGATAGCATTTCATTTAGAGAAATGTTTTCAATCTAAGAACATGTATGACTCTGATTATGAATACCTTCCTAGCTAAGAGGGAGTGTCGAATATGTAACTATGGTCAATTTTCATAATGTACTTGGTGTCACTTTATGTAATTATATTCATAATTGTAAAGCATATTTATAAATGCCAATGATTCAAAGAAAAATTTACCTTCATTCAAAGTCTCATTGCAACTTTTAAAAGAAGTAAATTTAAAATTTTGAAATGTAACTTTTAGCTCCAAAAGTGACAAGTCAGATTCCATATAATTCAAGTTAGCCTTGGCCAAGAGATGCATATATTCATCCTATAATGACTACTATATAAAGGCATCTCGATATCCTCATTTGGCAGATTCACATTCCTCACTCAAGATAGCTTATGGGCAAGCAGAGGACAAGAAGGTTGAAGAAGGACAAACAAAGAAGCTTGAGTTTCTCTCTCTCCTCTCTCATCAACTTCAATGTGTGCATAAAAGTATCTCTTTTTGATTCACATTATTTTTGGAATTCTATTGTAGGGGGGCCAAAATTTTTTGGGTTACTGGGTAGTTTTTGGGGGCCAAAATTCTCAGCTATTGGACAGTTGTTGGGAGGCTAAAATTTCTAGATGAGGTAGGAAGAACGAAGTGCAACATTAGTTTGGGTGACTTGACTTAGAGAAGAATACAAGGTTTGACCACAGGTCTTGGTGTGTCTCTTATTAGACGAGAATAATTTCTCTATTGAAAAAGTTTTTGGGTTTTTCCCCATAGTGGGTTTTCCCAAGGTAAATCCTACCTCTCTTTTGTGCATTATGATCTCTACTAATCTATTGTTGAATTTATGAAGTATAATTACTTAATGATATATTTAAATAAGATAAAATAAGATCTACATTAAAATTAAATATCAAAAATCCAGAAATATTGAGCTAACCCTAATTGCACTAGAAAAATCAACACAAGTCAATAAAGAAAGGCACATGAAATGGAAATATAGGATGAATTGATTTTAGTGTAAATATTAATATTTGATCTAATGTAAATAGATGGATGATGTTTATTTCTTTCAAAATAACTATATTGATATTATGGATTGATTTCAGTGTATACAAAGTAATTATTGACAACATGAATTGATTTTTGTGTTATAGTAATCATCATCCTAGATATAGGTTAAACATCAATGAACAAGAAAGATCTTGGATCAATCTTAATCATCATCCTAGATCCAACTTAAATGTAAATGAAAAATAATAATAATTTGACAGAGAAAGGCATAAAAAAATGACAACTAAGGAATCTCAACAACAAATGGAGAAATAAAGATAATCTCAACAAATGACAACTAAACAACAACCAGGTCAAATGAAAGAAAAATGAATGGAAAAGAGTATATGAGAATATCAAAGAGAATATTGACAAATAAGGGCATAACAAAACATAATTAAATAATGTTAAGAGAAAATAGTACAATAAAATGCACAACAAAGAGAAAATCAATAAGGAAATCTAAAGGAAATGACATCTCAAGAGTATGAAGAAATGAAAAGGTGAACAACAAAGAGCATACAAATAAAGAAAATAGTATTCAACCAAATCATGCATAATACAATATTCGGAGTAAAAACTAAATTTAAAATATATCTACGGTCAAGCTGAACCTACAACTCTTATGCATATGAATATTGCACATCAAAAATTTATAATCCTATTTGATTGTTTCCATTAAATGCATTGATTGTAGTATATGCATAAAATAATTATTGATGACATGCATTGATTTCTATTTTATAGTAATAATCATCCTATATATATATATATATATATATATATATATATATATATATATATATATATATATATATATATATTGAATAGAAATTAACAAGGAAGATCATAGATCCATCTTAATCATGAGCCTCAATCCATCTTAAATAGAAATAAACAACAAAGAGAAAGGCTAGGAAGGCATAAAAATTGACTAATAAGGAGTGTCAACAATAGATGGAGAAACAAGGATAGTCACAATAAATGAGAAGTGAACAACAAAAATATCATACAAAGAAAATAAATTGAATGGTGAAGAGTATATCAAAGATCATAATGACAAAGAAGGCCACAACAAATGACAATTGAAGAGTGTCAATAGAAAATAATACAAGAAAATATACAATGAAGAGGAAATGAATAAAAAACAACAAATGAAATGACAACTCAAGAGCAGTAAGAATAGAGAAAATGAAACTTTGAACAATAAAGAGCATACCAACAAAGAAAAGAATATTTAACCAATTCAGGCATAGTATAAGATGCAGAAAAAATCCTATGAGAAAAATATTTTTAAAAGATATGTATGCGCAAGATCAACCTGTAACTCTCAGTGATATGAATATTTTAGATCAAAAATTTCATGATAGGATTTAGTAATTATCGCAAGTTCAAATGTTTCATGTGTGTGAGAAGTCATATGTTACAATTCAGGTATTTAGTACAAATACAGATCCAATGTGAATGAGATGTAGAAGAGAAATAACCCATCTGATTAATCTTAGACATATGTTAAAGGACATTTAAAATGATTATATTAATCATATGTTCAACAATTTTGTGTGGCCATGCATGACTAAAACCAACCTAGACCCATTTCAACTCTAGATATATCAAGCAGATATGCATCTTGTAGATAATCACCATAATGTGCAGATGGAATCTTATAAATAGACACTACTTAGAGGAACTAATAATAAAATAAGAAACTACTTGAGTCCAGAACACTCATTTAAAGGAGACTAGAACTTTAAATGGATGTGAGAGGATTGATTCTAAAATTGTAGTGAAAGACATATATAATTTAAATACAGGTGTTGATCTAATTTTAAAAAGTAAAGTTTTGGAAATGAAAATAATGCAAGTCCATCCACTAATGATAAACTCCAATTTACAACTTTTCTAGTAAATATTCATCTTAACTTATTATAATTGTATATGTGAAATAAAAATATAATTGAGGAAATAGATTTTAAATGAAAAGTATGAAACTTGTAAATGATGGGTGTATTCAATTTTTAATAGTCCCCTTACCTCTTTTGTCTAGCAACCCTTTGGTTAGATCCAAACCTAGTGGAGTTGCAACCCAGGAGCTACTGAGTATAAAACCCACAATAGCCAAGGTAGAGAAAACCTGGTGCTGAATAAAGGTAAAGATAATTCTCGAATCATTATGGATAGTAGCCCATGGGCATTGGGATTGGGAATAGGCTTTGTGGAGCAGAAAAAAATAAATTAGATCTACCAATTCATTTACTTCCTAAGAAAACCTTGCACAAATTCCATGGAGAACAGTTCCACGCTAGCCCAAATACACCATGCATTATAGCCTGGGCCGTATAGATATAATTTTTTAATGAGTAACACAGTGTAAATTCTATTCAAATCTATGACACGCAGTTGAGGAAGGCGAAAATAGATTTGACTGTTTTTAAATTTTGATGAACATCAACATCACAGTGTAAATTGTGTATGAATGCATCAAATATGGGTTTGGAATGGAAAAGTGTTCTCCAAAATGTCAATATGCCTAGTTGTAAGTGATACCTAAAGTTATATGAAATATTTATATTTTTAGATTTGATAGTGTTTAAATTTAGTTGAACCTAGGAAGTGTAAATTTTGTATGAATACATTGAATATGGGTTTCAAATGGAAAAATTTTATCCCTCACAAAAAATTCTAGGCCTAAAGTATAGTGATATATGGAGTTATATGAAATTTTAAAAATTCTATATGGGATGGTGTTTAAATTTGAATGAAAATCAACATTTAAGAGTAAATTTTGTGTTAAATATGGATTTGAAATGGAAAAATGTTCTTCATAACGTGCGTAGTTATTAGTGATACACGGAGTTTGTTAGTGATACACAAATTTATATGAAATTTTAAAAACTCTATATTTGATAGTGTTTATTTTGAAGAACATCAAGATCGAAGTGTAAATTTTGTAAAAATACATTAAATATGGTTTTGGAATTGAAAAATGTTCTCCAAAATGTCAAATTCCAAACCTAATTGTTAGTAATGCATAGAGTTATATGAAATTTAAAAATTCTATATTTTAAATTAAACTTTTAAATTGACAAATAATTTATATATTGAAAAAAGAAAATTATATAAAATTTTTGAAATTTTATATTTGAAATTTAATAAATATTTTGAAAAAAAAATCAAAATTAAAATCCACATAATAATTCTTCATCAATTACGTATTAAATATATTAAATAAAAAAAAAATTCAATTTAAAATATAAAAAAACATTTAAAAATATTCAAATCGAATTCTTCATTAATTATGAATTTCCCATTTTCAAAACTATTTAAAATGCTATTTAATATATAAAACCTTTTAAAATTGTGTAGATTCATGAAAATTAATGAAAGGACAACTAAATTTTACTTTGGGATTGATCTTTGTATAACTTGTAGAAGGCAGATATAACAATAATAATAGTTTCAATTTAGCATACTATTTCCCTCTACCGCTATAGCTAATTAATGAAAGCAAAATTCTACATTTCACCCACATTTTCGTCTTTGTGCAACTTTATATGCACATGCTCCCTCCGCATAACTTCCTTCACACACGGTTTCTCTGCACAACCTCCTCCATGCATCCACCTCCACACATGCTTCCTCCGTACATGCTTCCTCCACACAGACACCTCCACATAACTTCCCCTGCACAGCCACCTCTGCACAACTTCCTCTACACATACTTCTGCACAGTGAAATCTCCTCAAGTATTATTACTAAAAGAATATAAAATTAAATTATTATTAATAACAACAATCTAAATTAAAGTATTATTATTAAAGTTCTTGGGGAAAGTTTATTAAACAAAAACCTCTGCACAATGAACTTTCGCACAATGCTAATATATAATAAATTGTTATGGTTGTTTATTAAGCATTGTGTGGAAAAAGCTTCCAAATTTCCCTAGAGCTAAGCTGAATTTCACCCATTTATCCATCGGCACCCTAATCAATCATATTTTAACTATGGAAGCGCTAAGCATTTTCCACTACTAGCACAACTTTCTGATAATAATTAAGCACCAAAATCCCGGTATTTTTCATGTGTAAAAATTGTTTCATACTAATGACCCAATGCTAGGGTGGATTTCACGTGTTTAGTCATTTATATGGAAATCATCCATATTTCAATCATGATAGCACTAAACTTTTGCTGCCAACGAGACAGATTTTCCAAAGTATTTTAACACCAAACTCTCAGTATTTTCTCGAAATAAAACAATGAACTTGGTAGTAAATAATAAATAAATAGGGCTAGCATAATAGTATAAAGTATAATACAATATTATAGTTACAATATAAAAAACACTAATAAAATTTATTGGAGCATGACATGAAGTAGCATGTGGGCGCATCATGCTAGACTGGACACGAGTAGGTCATAGGTTAATGGGAAATATCTGATATGTGCTATTTTTTGAAATTACCAAATGAAAAATGAATACATGTTGCATTGCAATTGGTTGTACATTTCTTATGTTAATTGACAATGAACATATGAAAAGCTCAAGCTAAGTGTCCTATTAAGAAAAAACCGTAACAAAATTATTTGACATAACATAAATATATAACATATGATAATATAAAATAGCTTGAAAATAGATGAATCATTTTTTATTTCAATTCTATCCATCTTGAATATCATGAAATATGTGTGGAGCTTTTCGTACAATGAAAGCTCAACACAAGTCTAACAGTTCAATAACACATGTTATCTTGTTGTCACTTGGGTACCCCATGGTTGTTTCTATGACAAAATGCTTTGAATATTAATTTGAGTCATTATAAATTGTACAATAAGCTATGAATACAAGTCCACATTATAGAGATTAAAGTTGCAGTCTATGAGCATTGAATGGTGACTTATAGTAATAAATAAAGCTAACATATTATTATAAAGTATAATACAATATCTTCATCAATGGCATGGCTTTGATAGATAAAATGCTCGATGACACCATAAACATATGGTGGGAATTTTCCTTCCCAATTGAGTAAAAATATGCAATGTAAAATTAATAGCCAAAACGATGCACTATAAAATGAAAAAGCTTCATAAATAACCAACAATGTGAGAGACATCGCTTTTAAATATTCTCGATCTTTTCCCTTCTGCAACAAACATATAGTGAGATCGAATCTTATGCCCCCTAGAAAATGAAAAATCCTAAAGCTAAAGCAATATTCTCGCAACAAGTGCCTAGCCCGTGCATGCCACATGGGATGACATCACCAACACGTGGATTACAGACTCAACTGTATCGTCTGTATCGTCTGACACATGGATTACAGAATCAACTGTATCGCTTGACGTGAGATCACAAGGGCTCCCCACAGATTGGACAATTAGTCTGGCAATACCTCTTTTCAAGAGCGGCGACATCAATAATCCCTCCAATTATAGGACCATCATGATAAACTCTTTGTTTGCAAAGCTATTTGGAAGCATGCTAGAAAACAAAATTAGCAAGTGGGCAGAAGAAAGAAATAAGTGTGCTAAAGGGCAAGCAAGTTTTAAACCTAAGCATTCCACAGTTGATCATTGCATAACTTTAAGGCACATCATTGAAAAAGTTTGGGAGAAGAAGGAAGAATTCTTTTGTTGCTTTGTTGATTTTAGAAAAGCGTTTGACTCGGTTCCTAGGGATAAACTTTGGCAAAGAATGGAGGAACTTGGGGTTCCTAAACATTTGAGAACAGCTATGCATAGGCTGTATGAAGAGGTGAAAGTCAAAATTAGAACTTCAGCAGGCATTTCTAAAAGTTTTAGAAGCGATATCGGGGTCAAGCAAGGTTGCCCACTGTCTGCTACCCTTTTTGGTTTATATATCGAAAGCTTGAGGAGTGGTTAAATTCGCAAGGGGGTGATGGTATCTATTTGTGCAAGTTTGTTATAAGGCTTCTTTTGTATGCAGATGACCTTATTCTAATTGCTAAATCAGCTTTTGGTTTGCAAGAGCACTTACTATCGCTTGAGCATTTTTGTAGAAGTGTGGGGATGCAAGTCAATATCAGCAAAACGAAAGTAGTGGTCTTCTCTAAGAAAAGAAAACATAACCAACATAAGTTCTACTTTGAAGGAAACATTCTGGAAGAAGTTGCGGATTACAAATACCTCGGAATTGACTTCAACAAAAATCTAAGCTGGAATGGTTGTAGAAAGAAAAGAACTTTCGGGGGTTGGAAAGCATTTTATACTTTTCAAAATAGGTGTAGAGAGGCAGAGTTATGGGACTGGAAGACCACTCAAACTATTTTTGGGCTTCTAGTGATTCCAGTGATTCTATATGTTTGTGAATTGTGGGCTAGCAGTACTTCCGACATGCAGTGGAGACAAATTGAGAAAATTCAGAAGCGTTTGATTACAAACAAATTTAAGTTTAAAAGTGCAGTTCCTTATGCTATCTTGTTAAGTGAAACAGGGACTGCTCCTATTGAAGCAATTGCTATGGTGTGAGTCATAAGGTATTTAAAAAAAATTGAGCAAATGGAAGAGGGTAGATGGCCTAAGGTTGTCTTTAATGATAGATTGTGCAAGAGAAAAAAAACTTGGATGCAGCAAAATAACAAATGGTTTAGTAAATGGGATATTTGCTTGAACGCGTGCCCCATAAACAATAAAGAGATAAAAACTTTTGTTATGGAAAAGTTCCACAAACATACTTGGGAGAAGGAGCTAGGAAGAAAGAAAAAATACTATATTGAAGTGTTTAATCCCACTCATAATCATCAACCAAAAGCATACATAGAGGCCAATATCTCTTGGAGAGCCAAAATTCTTATTGCTCAGTTAAGGACTAACTCTCATCAACTACATTGGGAAACAGGGCACTGGAAAAGGCCAAAGGAAGTGTGGGAGGAAAGGGTATTCATTTTTTGTTCTTCCCGAAAAGTGGAAACACAAAAACATTTCATTTTAGAATCCATTTTAGAATGTGAGGCCTTCAAAGACAACATGGAAAGTTATGCAGATACACTGGCAGCTAGCTCTTGGGATAATCTATTTAACAAGGGGTTTGTCGAGAAGATGGGAGCATTTATTGTGAAGCTTCATAAAAAAAGGGCCGAATACATCAAGTAGATGAAGAAGCAATCTGTCCCATAGGCTATCTTTAGCCTCGTGGACGTCAAAATAATTTCTTTCTTTCTTTCTTTCTTTCTCAACCTATAAAGACCGTGGAGATGTGTGTTGTGCGACATTTTTTTTTTTTTTTTGTTGTGTGTCATTTTGTATTGTTGGTGCGAGTCTCCTCGCTATGGTTCATCGTGCCAAATCTGGAGACATTGTTTTCTTTCGCTACAATGGCCATGGCATAAATTTTATTAAGATTTTGATCAAATTTATATTTTTTTTTTAAACTTTGCTAAGGCATCTAGAGAAATTGCAATTTGTATTGTTAAAGTTTATGGTTGAGGTTTATGATCTCAGAAGTTGGGGCGATCATAATTTGTATTGTTAAATGTTACGTTTGAGGTTTATTATCTCATAAATTGTTGTGTGGTGACATTCAATTTTTAGTTTATCAATGTAACCATATAGGAAAAAATTAAAAACAGTAAAAAAAAACTCAAACAATTCAAATATAGGGAAAAAAAACTATATATATATCATAACAAGAAATAGAACTTTAAAACATGGCAAATAAATCAACTATAAAAAAAAGCCAAAAAAACTTTAAAAAATGTAAAAAAAACATAAAATTAACTTATAAATATAAAAAATTAGGTTTATATATATATATATATATATCATAAAATAAGGAAAAATAAACAAAAATAAACTTACTTCAGAAGAAAAATCAAATTAACAAAATAAAAATAAAAGCGTTTTCCTTAAATAAAAAACATTTCTTTAAATAAAAATCATTTTTAATTTTTTTTTTTTAAATAGAAAACATTTTTTTAAAATAAAAAAATACATAACTTAAAAATTAAATTGAATTAAAAAAAGACAAAAAAAACAAAACAAAACAATTAAAAATTAAAATTAAAATAAAACAATTAAAAAAATTTAAATAAATAAAAAACATTAAAAAAATAAAAATCCAAATAAAACAATAAATAAGTAAATTAAAAATATAATGAAGAAAAAAAAAATTACGCCACTCCTCGAGCAGGGTTGGCCGTGGTTGCGACTGGGGAGGCAGCTGCATGCAGATTTCCTCCCCGCCTGTGCCTACGACCAACGGAAATCGACCAGCCAGCCCGTGCGGGGAGGTGGGCTGCACGAATTTGCCAGCAATCCCCGGGGCGTGGTTGGCTGCAGGCGCGGGCGAGGAGGTGGTCTGCACACAACCACCTCCCCGCCCACGCCCACGGCCAACCTTGCCCGAGGGTGGCCAGAATTTTGTTTTTTATAATTCTTTTTTTACTAATTTTTTATTAATTTATTATTTTTTTCACTTTTTTAAATATTTTTTTTATTTTTTTCTATTTTAAATATTTCTTCAACCCTTTTTTTTTTTATTTTTTTTTTTTTGATTTTTTTTTTCTTTTTTCTAATTTAAATATTTTTATTTTTTTCATTTTATTTTCAATTTTTCATTTTTTCCTTTCATTTTTTTATATTTTTTTAATTTTTATATTTTTATGATTTTTTTTTGTTTTTTAATTTAGCATTTTTTAATATAATTTTTTTCTTTAATTTAAATATTAATTTATTTTTTTTAAATTTTGTTGAAGTTTTTTTTTTTTAATTATTATTATGTAGTTGTGTTTTTTTTTTTTTTTAACTTAAAAAAATCGTTATGGATGTATTTTTTTTATTAATATTCCTTTTTTTTTTTTTAATTTTATACTTTTTTGAAATAATTTCCTTTATTTATTTATTTTTTAATATTTTTATTTATTTCTTATTTCTTATTATTTTTTAATATTTTTATTCATTTCTTATTTCTTATATTTTTGTTTAATTTTTGTGTTTTTACAATTGAATTTTGTTTTATTTTTACATTTTTATGGGTATTTTTTTATAGCTTTTTAATAATTTTTTAATTTTTTTAATTTTGTGGTCTCTTTTTTTTTTTTAATAAAAAAAATATCAACACTTAATATATTACAAATTTTAAAATGTAAAAAATAAGCCCTTTAAACGAAAAGGGTTGATTTTGAATCACCTCTTTTCAAATGAACATGAAAATCACTAACATTCAAATGAACATGAAAATCACTAACATCGAAAAAAAATGTTCATACTTAATACATCAGAAGAAAATTTAAAGTGCAAATTATTTTACTGACATCACCGCTTTTCAAAATCCATTGATTTTTTTGTTACCAAAACATGTTCATTAAAGTGTGTATCCAAAACTTATTTCTTCACATTAATCGTTGTTCAACCAGTGATTTAAGACGATGCTCCGGGAAAGATCGAAATACAAATCGGAAAGGTTTGAGCAGATTTACTTGCAGAAATGAGGTAAAACCATTTGTTTTTTCAAATTTTATAGTAGAGTTTTGATTGGTGGAAGATTATAGCGCACACAATCTTGAATCTGGGCTTGAATGTGATCGAGAAATGATGCTTCATTGTGTGAGTCTTCCGCTTCAACATAGTCATTACGATGGTTATCATGAACCAGACCAACATCATGAACCAGCGAGAGAAACATGGATTGTAGCATGGAATATTCTCTTGGAAGAAGCCACTACATCTGGAGGTGAGTATCCCAAGTAGTTTATGCAAAGAATATTTATGGTCTGTTATCAATCTAGTTGAATATTTCCTCAAGGAGTAGCGACTTTTCTTTATTTCTCAGAAATAGTTATTGCAGATTCGTGAAAAAGCAATTCTGTTTTGGATTGATCGTCTCTATTTGTAGAAGCATTGGGTGTAGTAGTCCATCTTGTTCATCCTCTGAGTAATATATTAAAAGTGCAACGTTGGACGATTTGAGTGTATGACTAAAAATTTATTCTTACAATAAATCCTTGCGCAGGCGTTCTTTTTCATCACCAAAACTAATTTGAGACATTTGACAATCTAATGTTCCATTCCTCAATCGAAGTGAAGTGAATTCGTGAAGGAGTGTGGGTGTTTGAAGAGGAGACATCATCTGATGCATGATGAAGATTCGTAATGAGCCACTGTTGTGCCCAAAGAATTTCTATTGGTAGCTTACAGATCTGTAGCATAGCCCAACCTTGATAGAGAACATTTACGTGATGAAGGTGTGGTGAATATGTAAAGGAATATGCTCAACAAATAAAAACTCCGTGGAGTGCGAGGCTCTACTTCGTGCCTGGAAATATTTTCTTTGCATTCATTCATGCAAATAATTTTCCATGTGGTTTTTCCACTCATTGTTTTTAAGAATAAGGCTCAGCTAGATAATTACATGAAAATTTTCCCTATGGTTTTCCACTCACTGTTTTTAAGAATAAGGCTCAGCTAGATGATTACATGAAAGTGAAAAAGTAAATTCATAAAATGAGTAATGTGGACTTTTAACCTCCCGGTATGTAAAAGTTATATGGTTGTCTTCACCTGCATAATTTTTTTGGAATATTTTATTATTCCATTACAACGTAACGTATGGTGCATGTTTGAACACAAAGTTTGAAGTGATGTTTTCACTTTTTTATAAAGTGATATTAAGGTAAAGTTTTTGGAGGGATAAAGTGTATTAAATTTTTTCTATTAGATATATAAGTTATATTATGTAAATTTGGAGTGAGAAGTGAATATTTTTTTAATTGAAATTTATTATTGTATTTTGAATTAATGTTTTTATTTTTAGGAGGTTGAGTTAATGTACATTTAATTTTGAAGATAAATTTTTTCAAGGGGTTGCCAACTTGATATTATCATTTCTTGTAATAAGATTGATGTTTTTAAAGTTTTTTTTGGAGAGATAAGATGCATTAAAATTTTACTTTCGAGTGATAAGGAGTCATTGTCCAAATTTAAGGCAATGTTAAAAGTCCTTGATGTATAAGTGCTTGTGTATTAAAATGAGAATGAAAATGAGAATGAGAGGAATGTAGTGAGGCTATTAGGCCGTTTCTGCAATGTTTATGTCTTTGATAATTTAGTGTGATTATTTTGTACCTAGGATCAAGAATCATGCGTCATCACAAAGGTACTCATGGTGTACCTAAGATCCCCTTATTCAATTTCAGGCGGATCTAGGATACAATCACCAAAAAATGATATCTATAATGGTCAAATGATCAGTGGAAGGTTTTTTTGAAGTTGGTTGTGGTTGAGAGAAGATAAAATAGTTTGGTTGATATCCATTCCATCACCCTTCTTCCTCACTACTACCAAGCACTTTACCATTGTTTCACCACTTAGATTGTTTGAACTATTTTTTGAATTGCACACCTACATAGAATCAAAAAGTAATAGAGAAGAAATGGGGGGAGGATTTAACAGAAGGGAACCCTTAGACACCAACAAAATTCACCAACACCCTTTTGTAGTTGACATATCTAGAAGACAACAGTGCATTAGGGGAATTTTGAGATCTAAATGGGGCCTCCTAAGAAAAATGTATGACCAAAATAAACTTTATAAGAACCAATAGGATACAGGATGATGATGTCAACCATGGGGGATGATTCATCTTTTTTGGAGTAAAAAAGTAAAAAGATTAAAAAATAATAAAATAATAAATCTATTTTTTCAACTTATCTCCCTAACGTTTTACTCAAATTTCGAGCGAGAGTACTCATTGGATGCAAAATTTAATACCTCATCCAAGCAGTACCCATATTGCATACTTTCTATGGACCCCTACTATAAGAAAAATGAGAAATACATGAAAAATGTGATTGTAATCACATTTTTTTTTATCTATTTCTCATTTTCATGTAGCAGGTACCAACGAAAGTATGTTACATGGGTACTCCTTGGATGAGGAATCAAATTCTTCATCCAACGAGTGTTTCTACTCGAAATTTGAGTAAAACCATACGGAGATAAGTTGAAAATACGAGTTGAAAAAATAGTTTTTCCATTTTTCCCTCTAAAATTTGATGATGTAATCTAATATTATTTTATTATTTCCACTATTATTTTATGATTTCCTAAGGATGCCCATTTTAGACTTCAAAATTCCCCTAAAGGGTTGGGTTTCTTTGAGTTTCTAAAGGGGTATGATGATGATATTGAACATGAATTTTCCATTGAATTACACTTTGAAGAGGAAGAAAGTGCCGCTACTGTTATAAGAGGGTTGGCCATATCTCTCAGCCCTGAAACCATAAGCAGAGTGACCACGTTTCCTCTAGGAATTAGGTGGGGTAAAGAAGACAAGCAGGTAAGTGTAACATCTAGGAAAAACTTCTTCCTTTCAAAAGAGAAACATGTAGAAGACAAGAATGGAGTGAAAATAAAAAGTCTACCTTACCCTTGGGATGAGGTAGTTACCTTATCCTTAAATATATATTTTGTGAAGTGAGATTAAGTGTGGTTTATACCTACCACTTCAGGTTGCTCCAAGAGCTGAGATTTAAGGCACAATTACCCCTTCCTCAAAGACTTCGTGTCCCCCATTTCCTCCTACAATCAGTCATGGAGATGAGTCAGAAGGTAAGGGAAGGAAAGCACCAGCATTTAACTCACCATGGCCTCATTAAGTTGATAATGGTGGATGCTCTAAACCACTTGAGAATCCTTGTAATATGGAAAAATTGTGTATACATGGAAAGGGAGCCTTTCGTAAAAACCCAAGCCCTCACACCAAGAGAGACTCCATCCTGTAATGTTCGAGGAAGAGAAGGAAAAATAGAGGAAGAAGAAGGAGAAAAGATAGAGGAGGAAGAGGCAACAAGAACATAAGAGGAAGAGAGAAAAGAGCAAGAAAAAATATGAAAGGATAAGATGGGGAGGAGAAGAAATAGTAAGCCCTGAGGAGACTTCTCAACCCCAAGGAGCAGAAGATATTGAATAGGAAGTAGCTGCAACATTAGATACATTAGGCACTCTTGTTAGGACCAAGTCAAATGTATTTCAGAACGAGGAAGAGCAGTAGAATAAGACAAGGAAAGACACAAATTCCTAGAAAGGTTCCTATAAGTATTGATGAGTTACCAAGAAAAAATGAAGAAATATGACCTAGTGAAGGAAATATTGAGGAGGTCACTCCTCCTAAAACTAAAACCGGTCACCTATAACACCTGTGAGTAGGCCTACCACTAGGTCTGCCACCTTCAAGAATCCAAGGGCACAATATGCCTTTGAGAAAGAAGAAAAAGAGAATCTAAAGGAGGATAAAGGGTTTCCCACATGAGAGATAAGGTTTACTACAAGAGGGGTAGAGTTTGCAACAAGTAGGATAGAGGAAGCTACACGAGCACAAGAAAGTGTTACAAATATATGATATTACTTTATTTACCCTATTGACTCTGCTTCTTGTCATATGGGATGTGAGAGGTGGAGGAGCGAAACCTAGTGAGAGTGGAACTCTCTTGAAGGGTTCATCTATCTCACACTCCCTCATCCCGAGCCCACTAGCATGTAACACATGTTAGATTATCCATCATTGGATTAGTGGTTTTTTGATCTGACGATTGTTGTGGAAACGAGGTAGTTAAGGGGTAAGCACTCCTACCCTGACCTTGTTGTTGTTTGCTCTCATTCTCAGCATTGCTAGTGAAATTCTCCAACTATCCTAGGTTTTCTTCCTTGAGTGATGGCTTCTGTTAGCCTTGAGAACGTACTATGAAGGTTGTATGTTTTATTTCCTTTTTCCTACATGCGTCCTTTCAAATATGACTGGTTAACTTCAACTATTGTATTTTCCTGAGCATCTATGGCTAGACTCGCATGGAGAAACGTCGAATCAATTATTGGGTTTTGGCACTTTGTCTACCCAGGTAAGGGTATTTTAGTGTTTGTCCCTTTTACTTCTATGGGTATCGAAGCCAAGTTTTTAATCCTAATTCTCTTTATTTGAGTGAAACTTTTACCACACTCGTAAGGAATTAAATTTAAGCTATAATGAATTCCTTTGTTATTTTCTTTCTATGTTTTCTAATCCTCAAATGCTAATACTAATTCTGGAATGTATGTCATTAGTGCAAGTTAGGGTTTGTCCCCCTTATTCAACAATTTGGGCATATTTATATAAAAAGTATTTGAATTCATTTCCTCTAGCTAATTCACTTTCTGATATGGGTTTGCACTTCTACCAAGTTCTGTCGCCAATCACTCTATTTGGCAGAGGACTCTCTTTAATGTTTGAAGTTTAGTTTTGTAGTTTTTAATTTTCAAGCACCCATAGAGTTAGGAAACTTATATGTGTGGCCTAATAGTCACAACCTGCTTATAATTATCTCATATTGATACAATTTATTCGCAGTTTATTGTTGAAAAATGTATCCCCTCGAACAAAGTTTTAAAAATTACAGTTTTAGTACAAATTCTCTGGCTTTTTGGTATCACTGTGTGTAATAGAGTTCTATTGATCTATTATAAGGGTTTAAATAAATGGTTTTTGTGAACGCTTATTTTATTAAACCTAGACCCTAGGGTTATTCCATACTTTCCAGTTCTAAGTTGTATCATTAAGAAGATATTTTTTATTTATTTATGGTTACAAAATGTTTTAATTAAACTCTTGTTTTCAGCCCAAACCCGGGGTTTGTAATATTTCTCACTGATACCGCTAATTCCATCCCAACGATTTGATATGTCTTCGTTAATAGAGTTTTTTTTTTTTAATAGAATTTTATTTCTTGTGTCTATTAAAAATGGATACAATGCCTTTTTGATTGTTGAGATTTATATTTATATGTTGGCAATATCTTTTCTATATTGCTGATTTCCCAACTTTTATATATATTCCACGTACTTTTCAGCACCAACTGTGAAATTAACCTTATTGAAATATGGTTGGGCTTGTTGTTTTGTCTTTGTATAGGGTAATTGTTTTATATATCCATATATATATTTTGTTTACCTAGTGAACGTGCTTCTTTACTGCTTCTTGAATACCTTGTATGTATATATGTTACTTAGGGTTAATGATATTTGCGTAAATACTTATTTAGATTAAGGTTACACTAGATGTAAATTTGATTAATTTTATCACAGGGATCATTCTTCTTCTATTTGCATATAATCTCTTCAATGTTTCTCTTTGAGATAGTTTATAACTATGTATTTTAACTAATCTCTTTACACGGTTCTTAGTAAAATTCTTACTTTGAAAATATATATCTATATTTTTTTAAATTATTACCAATACCGTAGAGGGTGGGAGGACCTAGTCTCTAGTAGGGACCTATCATTAGCCCTTCTATAGTGCTAAGATATATTTATTTACAAAAATAAGGTCGGATCTTGATTTGGACTTCTAGTCCAATGGTGAGAACTAACCTATTTCTACAATGTATTTACTATTATTAACATCTTACACCCAGACTTGTATTGTAGCATAAGGAAAAAAATGTCTTCTCCTTTCCACACAGATCCTTAAGTAAAGCTTTACCATTAAAAATTTACACAGTTCTTCATTATGTTAAATTCACAAAGAGCCTCAAAGGAGATCTTCATCCATCATTGTTTGTAAAAACAATTTGTAAAAACATTTTTCATAAATTACTACCATTTACAACAATACTTCTATTACGAGAAAAACATTAATACCTTGAAATACTTATTTGTTAGGAACCAAGTTGTGAGGGAATTTACAAGGGAGAAAGTTCACTCCTCCCAACCAATGAGAATGGTAACCACTGGTTCTCCCTTCCAGAGTTTTTCACCGTGAGAACAATTGCTTGATAGTGACCTAGCAAGGTGTGTCAAGTGGCATCAAGACTGTACAAGTATAGCCCAAGAAATCGTAGACTCAACAAGTCTGGCTTATGGATTCCACTGGCCAAAACCACCTCAAAAATACCCTAACTTACAATTTCCTACCTTAAGTTAACAACATCTTGTTCAAAGTAATAATTTCCTCTCTTCCTTCTTAGTTGCCTGAGGTGCTCTCATACCCTTCCCTTTGGCAACTAAGATGATAGAACTTTCCTTGGCTTTGTTTCCCAAGTGAGATTATATTTCTCTGGGGAAGGAAGTAGCTACCTTCCAGCTATCAAGTGAGTGAAATTTTTTTCATTTAGTTTCTTTTTCCGGTGAATTGGAAGGCTGGACATAACCACCTTTATATAAGATTACAATAAATTTAAACATTAAAATTTTCAAATAGTCTTATTTTCAACATCGATATTTAAATTATATTTAATAGTGAAATACTCACCGTATTGAAGTATTAGATGTGAAATCTGTGGAGCAGAAAAAGACTTATAAGTTTCTATCATATTCGAATATAAAAAGCACATCTCGATTCAAAGACCAACACTATAGAGAATTCAATCTCTTAGCTGCGATTCAATTGTATACACGGTTATTCAATTCAACCATCTTCCATGGGAGATTTTGTCACCTATAGTAACTCTTCCACAAAGGTTATTGATGTGTGATTTTTGTTTTTCTAAACTAATACCAATTTGATTTTCGTTATATTTTTGTCTTTTATTTACCTGAGGTGTTCAGAGGTTTTGTTTGGATATTTGTATTATTTTTTAAGTACTTTTGATCATTCTGCAGAGGAGATTGATCTTAGAAAAGGAATCTACAAATGTTATGCCGTGTTTACCGTTGAGCGTTGAATTCAGGAGGTATGTGCAGAATAATTCTCCATTGACATTACCAACACGTCATTCGCATTGATAATGTGAAAGATGCATATCACTAACGAAATGAATTCCCTGCCACAAAATAAATTGAATAATCTGGCAAAATACCAAATGAATTCCTTATGATAAAATGAATTGAATAATCTGAAAAAATCGGGCATATTGATTTTTAGGGATTGAAGTGATCAGTGCTTCTACACATTCTCAAAACGGCTGTCACGTACCTCAGCGTTGCTGTCCACGCACACCTATATTATTTGCCCGCTAATTACTCCGTTTGCTCACGGGTGCCTCAGCGTTATCGATGCTACACTGTGCGGAGGTTGCGGTTCTCCACACAAGTAACGTGATCTGGTTTCTTTCCTGACACAAAAATTACACTGAATCCAGGTGATTTTTTAAATTTTAGTCATTGGAAATTTTGTTTTGTCTATTTAACCTGTTAACCTGGATTTGTTTCTTCAACTTGCCCTGACGATGAACCAAACTGGTTGAAATAGTCTATGTCATGTGATCTTCGCCGAAAAATCTTTTGTAAAAATAACTTTATATTAAAAAAAAATCTCTTCAAATTTTTCTAAATTTCATTTATCACACCACCTCTCTTTTTATCCATCAACCGAATCTCCCAACCTCTTTTTTTATCCATCAACCGAATCTCCCCATGTAAAAGTTTATTAAATCATGAAAGAAACTAATTAGACATTCATTCCTATTTACCTATTTTATAAATATTATCTTTCATCATTCTATATCTCTCTTCCTATAATCTGCCTAACACTCCACAGGATTTGTATATCCTTTATTCTGCAGCTGGGAATGATTAATCTTGTGTATCGTTCATTCTAAATGTGAGAATAATTATACAGTTGATGTACTTTAATTACTTTACGATTTAATTTATTTTGCAAATTTGAAATCAAAATTGTTGATTTCAAAAATATAAATTTAAAATAATATAGTTATTTTATATTTTAAAATTTCTGATTTTCAAAATTAGACCAAAAAAAAACAAAAAAACATAGGTTTTAAAACTATAATATGATTGACCTGTACCAACTAAAGTTCCCGACATATCCCAACCACCAAAATTTAAATAGATTTGATAAAAGAATGAAAATGACCCAACGTGATTGCAAGGATGAATGTTCAATGTTTCTTTCGCAATATCAGAATGTCTCTGATTCAGTTGAACAGTGCCGTCCAATGGCATTTCTTTCACATTAATTCCTCCGTTTTATGGCTGAGCGTAACCATCTGTACAGACCAACATTGTTGGCCATTCGATTTACTTAGTGCTCATTAACTCTGCGCATCACTAAAATGAATGTTGTATTTTATTCTATTTATTGAATGGCCAGTCTTTTACTTCAAGTCAGATTGTGATGTCCTTCGGCTTTTATACAATTTAATAGGAAGGTTTTAACGTTTTTTCCATTTGTAAATTTTGATTGGTTCTATTATATTCTATTTATTAAATGGGTATTTTCTCATTATAGCATATATTTTAATGTACTTCAGGATTTATACAATTTAATATAAATATTGTAATATTTTTTCATCAATAAAATTTTCGACGAGATCCTATGGATGTTATTATATTTTATTAGTTTCTTAAATTTATAATTTTTAGTATTTTTTTTTTAAATATTTGTCTTTATCTTTTAAACAGGATGCTATATGAGTCTTTGATTGGTGGGTTAGGGGAGACACTTGATTACATTCATAAGTATACTAGTTTAAGAGATTCATAAGACGACGGTATTTAGAACTAGTTTACTATGTGAGTGTTTGATGGGTGGATTAAGAGAGGCACTTGATTATATTCATAAGTATACTAGTTTAAGAGATTTAGAAGACAAGAAGTTATTTTGAATTAGTTTAAGGGAGGTAGAATACAAGAAGCTATTTCAAGGTTCAGAAAGAAAACTGTATACTGAAAATTGGGCCTCCAAGGTCACATAGAAAGACAACGTGATCACTCTAAGCATGGCAATATCTGAAAATATACTCATTTAAGAGAGGCAAAAGACAGGAAGGTGCCTAGAGATTAAAAATGCAGATTGCATATGGTAAATCTTGCTTGGAGACCAAATAGAAAGACAAAGTGACCTATAATTAATAAACCGAAAACATAATAAGAGTCTAAAAGATAAGAGGAGGGATCCAAGTCTATTGTTGCATCCTAGATTGGTTCATTGTTGCAGCCAAGTGAATACCAATAATAAGGAAGACACAAATGTGCTCCTCAATGTGCTCACTCTATAGTCCAACTTAGTCATGTATCCATGGAGATGGTCCATGGACAGAGAAAAGTCTTCTCTATTTTTGTTCTTATCTAATAAGATATTTCCTAACAAAATACTTCATATATCAATGTGGTCAACCATGTACATGTATTAATTGTATCATCAAAATATGTAACCTAAACACCCAATATGCCATATCTACTAGTATTTTGAGAGAAAATATCACTGGTGGATTATTTCCTTCCCGTGAGAATTCTTGAATAGGAGGTGGCGTGATCTCGAAAACGTCTTACAATGACTACATTGAATGTCTAAAAACGATGTACCTTCTTCACATTTCTCAGGAAATGTAAATCCTTACTTCTTGATGACATAATGCGCCTGTGGTTAGATGAAGAATGCAAATTTTAATGATTGTAGTGGTCAATATCTTAATATTTTCAGAATTTCTATCATGTGTCTGATAATTATCATCGAATGAACGCACACCTGTATTTTTTGGGCATTCCATTTTCGCTCCAAGGACATTGATTCCTCCGTTTGATGGCTGAGCATAACCATCAGTAGAGAGTCCAGACCCACATTGATGGCTAAGCCTAACCACCTGTACAAACCCACATTATTGGCCATTGGATTTCATTGGAGGTTTCTACATTTTTCCACACAATTAATGTGATTCCTCGCATTATATTCTATATATTAAATGGGTACTCTTTTAATATATGTCAGATTGTAATATCTATTTTAATTTGGATAAAGAATCTGAAGTTCCTTTTATTTATAAAATTGTGTTTGCATTATTACAACTTAGATGGTGACATCTTACTACTATTATACAATTTATTAAAAAAAATAATGCTTCTCCATTGTAAAATGGTTTTATTATATCTCTTTTACTTATTGAATCCAAAATAATTAGCACAACTTCAATTGTCGTTTCATCTTACAATAAGATAGTAAAACCTGCTTCATGCAATTAGCCATTTTCTCCTCCTCAACTTCTTGATGTATGATGTTTCCTTTGGAGTCTTATGCAACTTGAGCCTCTAATACCATGGCAAAGAATGAAGAGAGATCATGGAGCAAAGGTTTTTATTTTTAATATTACGAATCAGTTAAATAAGATTGTATTGTAGCTATCAACATTAAATGACTAGAGTGAAACTGAACTAACTAAAATTGACTTGGAACACTTGGAGTAAAAATGATGACACTTAACAAGTGGCTGGATCAGATACTCCCATAGGAATAAGGAGTTCCATGTTAATATGACGCATCACTCTGTGTCGTTGGATGTACGTTGGCACAAGAAGGGCCAAGTCACTTATTCCTAATGTCGCCAAAAAATTCACTAGATAATTGTAGTTCGAATAGGGGAAATGAATAAAGAAAATAAATATTCAGTTATACATTGAGCAAGAAAGATTCATAATTAACTAGAAAATTGAAACCAAACACATAAATAAACACACATGATTTACATGGTAAAACCTTGACAGGGTGTCAAGGAAACATCCACGGGGCAAGGGATTGGAATCTCTATGAATTCAACAATGATTCTCCATGATTACATTTCTTGGGCATTCACTAGTTTTATACAAGCCTCCTCCGTTACATAACTACTATTTCGGTATAAAACTAACTAGTTACATTTTTACCCAAATTTACATAATTCGTTGTCAAACTTCCAACAAACTCCACCTTGACAACAATTTTCCTAATCCCTTGCCCATGCACATTCATCATATTTTAGCAAGCCAAGAGAAGCTAAACACCATCGCAGCTTCTCTATTGTAACTGGCTTTGTGAATATGTCTGCACAATTCTCTCACGTATGGACCTTTTGAGGAGCTACTTTTCCGCCATCGATCACATGTCTCAGAAAATGATACCTTACATCAATGTGCTTGGTTCTGCTATGATAAGTAGGATTTTTAGCCAAGTGAATAGCACTTTGACTATCACAAAGTACATTCACTTTCTCCTGCGTCCTTCCAATCTCATCGAGTAGACCCTTTAACCAGATTTCTTCTTTACTGGAATCTGAAGCAACTATATATTCGGCTTCGGTAGTGGACAGCGCAACTGTTTCTTGAAGCTTTTACATCCAACTAATTGCTCCACCTACAAGAGTGGAGACAAAACCTGTAGTAGATCTTCTTTTGTCCAAATCACTTGCATAGTCAATGTCTACATATCTGCAGACTGATCCTTCACTACCATTAAAGACGACGCAATGGTCACTTGTGCCTCTTAGGTATAAAAACACCCATTTCACTTCATGCCAATGATCTTTACCTGCATTTTCCATGAACCTGCTGACAACTCCAACTGCATGTGAAATGTCAGGTCTTGTAGATACCATCGCATACATTAAGTTGCCTACAGCATTTGCATATGGTACATGAGATATATACTTCTTTCCTTCATCAGTTCTGGGACTCAAAACTGGAGAAAGCTTAAAATGGGAAGCTAGTGGAACATTAACAGGTTTCACATTGCTCATAGAGAAATTTTCAAGTACTTTCTCCACATACTTCTATTATGATAACCAAAGCTTACCATATTTCCTGTCTCTATGTATCTCCATGCCCAAGATATGTTTTGTTGCTCCAAGATCTTTCATATCAAACATCCTAGAGAGCTGAGCCTTTAACCTGTTGATCTCTTCCATGATTTTGCTTGCAATAAGCATATCATCAACATACAAACCTAAGATAATGAATATGCCATTGAAACTTTTGAAGTATACATAATGACCATACTCACTTCTTATAAAGTTCTCACTCACCATGAAGGAATCAAACTTCTCGTACCATTGTTTGGGAGATCACCTCAGACCATACAATGATTTCCTGAGCTTACAAACTAATCTTCTGCTGCGACCTTGTACAAAACCTTCTGGCTGTTCCATATATATTTCTTCATTCAAGTCACCATGTAGAAAATTTGTTTTAACATCTAATTTTTCTAACTCAAGATTAAGTAATGTAGTTAGTGCCAACACAGTACGAATAGAAACAAGTTTTACAACTGGAGAAAAAATCTCATGAATGTCTATACCTTCAACCTGAGAATACTCTTTTTCTACCAGTCTCGCCTTATACCTTTCGGTACTTCCATCAACTTTCCATTTCAGTTTGAAGACCCACTTACATCGAACAACACTTCTCCCTTCAGGAAGCTCTATAATATCCTAGGTATTGTTCTTCGCCTAGGAATCCGTTTCTTCTTCCATAGTCGTTTTCCATTTTTCGCTATCTGTATCATCTACTGCTTCGTGATAACAAGAAGGTTCCCCATCTTCAGTGATCAAAGAAAAAGATGAAGTAGAATCTTCATACCTTTTGGGAGTTTTTCTTTCCCTTGTAGACATTCTTAGAGTGACTGATTGCTAAATTGGTTCAGAAACTTGAATTGGTTCAGAAACTTGAACTGGTTCAGAAGCTTCAATAGCTTCCTTTGTGTCTTCAACACCTTTTTCTCCAGAAGTCTCTCCTTCCTTTTGACTGTCACTGAAAGGTATAGCCTCCAACTAAACTCATTGATTTGGAGATACTTATTCCTGTTCAATTCTTTCAACATTTGATTTTAAAAGAGAAGATTCATCAAATGTTACATCTCTACTAATGACTATCTTCCGCAATGTAGGATCCCAAACCTATATCCTTTCACTGCATAGTCATACGCAACAAAGACACAAAATTTTGATTTTGGATCTAATTTTGAACACTGATTTTTAGGAATAAGAGAATACGTATCACAACCAAATATCCTCAAATGTGAATAATCACAAGACTGACATGTCCAAACTTCTTCAGGAATTTTACAATTAATTTCTATTGAAGGTGATTTGTTAACTAAATAACAAGCAGTAGATCCTTCTTCTGCCCACAACTCCTTTTGCAAGTTAGAATTGCTGATCATGCTTGTGGCTCTTTCCATAAGAGTCTGATTCATACGCACAGAAACACCATTTTGTTGAGGAGTATAAATAACAGTTTTGTGTCTAATAATTCCCTCATCCTTACAGTATTGCTCAAATTCAATTGAAGTGAACTCACCGCCATTGTAAATTCGTAAACATTTAATAGATTTACCTGTTCTTTTCTCTACCATTGCTTTAAATTGTTTAAAGACATTGAATACATCATCTTTCTTTTTTAGCATAAAGACCCAAACTTTATGGGATAAATCATCAATAAACATTAAAAAATATAGAGCACTTCCATATGACACAACAGGGGATGGTCCCCATAGATCAGAATGAATATAGTCTAAAATATATTTACTATTATGATTTCCAACTTTAAATCTCTGTTTACACTTTTTTCCATACACACAATGTTTACAGAAATCTAACTTCAAGGATTTCAGATCGGGAAGAGATTTACATTTCATCAGTATTTGAAGACCTTCCTCACTCATATGACCTAATCACTGATTCCATACACGAGTACCTACTTCTTCCTTTTCTAACGCAACCACTGCTTCACTGACCTGAGTACCTCCTTTTAACCTGTAAATATTTCTGACCTTTTTTGCTTTCATAACCAGTAGGGCTCCTTTAAATACTTTCAAGATGCCATCCTGCCCTGTAAACTTATAACCATCTGAATCCAAAACTCCCAAAGAAATCAATTTTTTCTTCAAATCAAGTACATGTCTAACACTAGTTAATGTTCTAGCTATGTTATCATACAACCTAATCTTGATATTCCCCATCCCAACAGTCTAACATGACACATTATTACCCATAAACGCAGAACTGCCATTTACATTTTCGTACGAAGTAAACAAATTTATGTGTGGACACATGTGATGAGAAGCACAAAAGTCTAACAACAAGATATCTGAACCCTGAGGGACAGTACATTCAGGTGAAGTTTCATCTATCATACATAATTCTTCAGCAGATAAAACTTCGTCTATCATACCTGAATTGACCTGATTCACTTCCTTCTTCGGGTTATCAGATTCTTTTCATTTCCAATAGTCTTGCTTCAAGTGTCCAATTTTATTGCAGTGCCAATATTTTTCCATACACTTCTTTCCCTTCGATTTAGATCTGGAAGACCCCCTTGGATTTTCTCCTCTTTCCTTTGAGCATCCTCTAGCTACCATGGCTTTTGATGCAGTTGTTTCAATACTGGATTTTCTTTGTACTTCTTTAGACAGGAGAGCTCCCACAACTGATTCAAAGTTCAAAGAATCAACAGTGCTCAAGCTTATTGAAGTTACGAAGTGATCCCATGATTTAGGCAAAGAACACAACAAGGTTATGGCTTTATCTTCTTCCTGAATTTTAACTTCCATATATGTTAATTGACATATGAGTGTATTAAAAGCATTCAAATGTTCTACAACTTTTGAACCTTCTTTCATTCGAAGACTGTACAACTGTATTTTTAGATAAATTCTATTGGTTAATGACTTTGTCATATAGAGTTTCTCCAATTTTTCCCAGAATCCTGGAGCTGTACTCTCTTCAACAATGTTGAAGAGAACCTCATCCGCCAGGCATAACCTGATCATATTGAGAGCTCAAGCATTGAAGTCCTCCCAGTTTGAACCAGTCATGGTTGCAGGTTTCTTAGTTGCCCCATCCAATGCCTTGTGCAATCCTTGTTGCATAAGCAGATCCCTAACCTTCTGTTTCCAAAGAGTAAAGTTGCTCTTGCCGGTGAATTTCTCCACCTCGATTTTTGCATTCGACATCTTGGCCATTTTTTTTCTGCTTAGGGTTTCAATCTTTTAATAAGGGTTTATATTATTTTTTGTTTCCCTTTCTCAAAAAAAAACTTTTGATGAAAACTAATTCCCCAAATTCAACAGATTTTTATTTCAAATCCTTTGTTTTTTGTTCATTAATTTAATGGAAGAAACTGTTTTATTTTTTTTTCTTTAATCTAAATGAAATCTTCCCTCCACCCTTTTGTTTTTCACAAATTTCTGGAAAAAAATTCTCTCAAAATTTAACAAAAAAATTACCTGGATTTTCCACACAGGTTCTTCATGCACAGGTTTGGCAGCAACTTCCTCAGCCACGCAAAATTCCTCTTCACGTTCTGCTCATATGGATAGTATTGGCAGCACGCTGGACAGAGCAACAACCTCCCTTCTCACACAGGTTCTAGACTAAAGTGGCAACACTTCACGCAGATCGGCTTCCTTAGATAGACTTGACGCAGTGATGGCTCTGGTTTTTTTTAACACGCAGTACTCAGGTGCAGTCCTCCTTTCTTCAGCGCAGACTCCTCACCACATAGTCCAGTTGTCAATGACAGAGGGGTTTCATACACAGAGGCAACACTTCAACTCCATCCTTCACACAGGCAAAGGCAGGGATTTCTCTGGTCATGCAGTAGCAGCACCAGAATCATGCCACGCAGCCCCAACAGTAGCTTCCTTGCTCCTTACGCAGAGGCAGAGTCAACAACAGCCTTTACGCAGGAAAAGGCAGGGACTCCCACGCAGAGATAGGTAGCGTATTCCTTAAATGCACATCAGCTTTCTTGCTCCTTAAGCAGAGACAACAGCGGCTTCCTGGCCTTCACGTAGAGATAATACACAACAGAGCATTTGGAAACAGCCCCACGCAGGTAGATGTCTTTCATTCATGCATTAAAGTCCACATACGCCTCTTTTTCACTCCCCATGCCACGCAACAATGTCCTTTCTTCCACTCAACAACAAGTCTTCCTCTCTTACACGCAGGCAGCAACACGCAGTACATGCAGGGCGCAACGATGGTGGTCTGACAATGTCTCTTGCATGCAGAGGTCTCTGGTCACACGTATCTGGTCACACAGCACTCATACAAGTGGTCTTGCACATAGCACAGTCCACCTTCAACCTTTGGCAATATGCCACACTGTTCTCTTAACACACAACGAATCAACTTAAATGCATCCACACAAAGGACTCAAACTCAACTCATTTGCTTCGATACCATTTGTAGTTCAAATAGGGGAAATGAATAGAGAAAATAAACATTTAGTTATACATTGTCTAAGAAAGATTCATAACTAACTGGAAAACTGAAACCAAGCACACAAATAAACACACAAGATTTACATGGTAAAACCTTGACAGGGTGTCAGGGAAACATCCACGGGGCAAGGGATAGGAATCTCTATTAATTCAACAATGATTCTCCACGATTACATTTCTCGAGCATTCACTAGTTTTATACAAGCCTCCTCTGTTACATAACTGCTATTTCGGTATAAAACTAACTAGTTACGTTTTTACCCAAATTTACATAATTCATTGTCAAACTTCCAACAGTAATCGCAGTTATTTCCTTCCTATGAAAAAATATCAATCAATGCCTACATGTAGGATATTCAGGTTTTCTAGAAGGGATGTTTGTGTTGGTCAAGTCTTAACACTTTTCCAAATCCTATACAGACACACGGCTAGATAATTCACTTGCAGACACTTTCAAATGGATAGCTCAGTGTCTTTTACATGAGCATTACTCTGGAGTAGGAATTCAGTTATGCCTAACTAACTGAAGTAAGATCCCTAGAAATCTATTATTAAGGGTGCTTGTGCCATTTTCAACATCTATTTTGGTTCTTGCTCAATGAATAACTTGTGGGGGTAGATGATGCACAAATTTGTGAAAAGATGGCTATGAATATTAAATCATTGATACATGTTAGCAACCAATTTATATTAGTAAAAAAATCGGAAATTCCATGCGGAGTGTGGAGCTCTGCATAATAGAAATGTGGGGATTAAATTTCATGGGAAGTCTCTTAGAACTCATAATTGGACAAGGAGACCGTGCGTGGAATTATTGTGCAGAATCTAGAGGCCTCTACATACCTCCCCTTCTTTTTTGACTGATGGTGAGATATCTCCTTATGCTGCAATTTTTCATAAAAAACATAGTAATTATACCGACTAGCTCCGGTGACTCCACTTTTTTTACCAGCTATGGTAATTGCTATGATTGTGTTGCTATTACTATCTCTTCGATGAGTTTAAACTCGCCATTGTGTTGAGATATTAATCTTATTATCGGTTAAGTGTCATCTCATTTTATTTTATTTTCTGCCTGGTGTCATAGACAATTCAATTTTACTTCAGTTCTACTCCATAGGTGTTGAGTTCTACTTCAATAATTTATTATTGATGTTTACAATGTAATATATTTAGCCATTTTGAATATTGAGAAGAGAAATCGTTGCTACACTTTTCGGTTTATTCTTTTTCATATTATTAGAGCCCAAGGTCGCATAAGACAATAGAGAGAGTTGCGCTTCAAATTTTTTGGGCTCGCAAAAAAAAGGCGTGAGAGGGCGAGAACAAAAATGCAATTATGCACCTGTGAGAAAGACTCAGTGCGTCATACACGAAACTCAACCAAAAAGAAACCTGCGCACAAAGTCATAAAATTGTGAACAAAGTCATAAAATTATGAATTTGTAGAGCTCTTAAAAGTTTTGCACCCCATGCATTGAAGGACTACTCACATTTGTGCATCAAAAGGATGTCAGAGTTGGACGCACGAGTTAACGAAGTCCACCCAAGAATTTGTTCAAAGTCAAATATTCATATTCTTTTAATTCATGAATACATGTGAAAGGAGTATTTGTTGTTTATCGAATCTCAAAAAGGTTCACAACAATAATTCATAAAACACTTTATTCATGAAAGGTGCTATTCATGAAAGGTTTTAATTCATGGTTAAAAAAAAGAGGATTTTTCGTGATTTTAATTTTAATTTTAAAAGAGATATTTTAAAAGCAAAGGGACTTCATCTATGTTTAAAGGTATAGTTGTTCTTTGAATTTATTTGTTTAAAAAGGGTTTATTAAAAAAAATCAAGAAAGGGATTTTTTTTTTAAAAGAGGGTTAACATTTTTAAAGGATATTTTTTTTTAAAAGAACTAGAAAAAGGTGCGTAAAGTTATATTTGAAGACATGGCTTCCTTTAACACTTTGCCACAGATCCCAACTCTTTCTGGCAAAAATTACGAGTTTTGGTTTTTCAAAATGAAGACATTCCTGCCAGCCCAAGAGTGTTGGGATACACTTCAAAATACGTATGTTGAGCTGGCCCAAGAAGCATGGGAAGCCATGTCCAATAATCAGAGGAATGCAACTACTAAACTCATAAGGAAAGAATAGAAAGCCAAATGTTGGATACAAAACTCATTTGATGACTCTATTTTTCGCAAGATAATTGGTGCATCTACAACACATGAAGCTTGGGAAATCTTGAAAGTTGCGTATCAAGTTAATGATACAGTGAAGACAATTAAATTAGAGACATTGAGATCACAATTCAAAACCCTAAAGATGAATGACACAAAAAATGTGGATCAATTCATGACTAGAGTCATGGGAATAGTCAATTAGATTAAGCTCATCGGTGCAACCATTTCATATTAGAAAATTGTTCAAAAATTCCTTCGAAGTCTACCCTATAAATATGACATGATTAAAACAAGCATTCTGGAATCCAAATATTTTACAATTTTCTCGGTAGAAAAGTTAATTGGATCACTTCTAGAACACGAAACAAGGCTCAACCTCGCAAAATATTCTATAGAACAAGCTTTCAAAGCACAACTTTATTTTGGAAGAGGCAGAGGCAAAGAATATAGAGGCAGAAATGAGTGAGGCAGAGGTCGAAGCAGAGGCAAATATGAACATCATGATGCAACATACCAGACTCCACAAATCCAAACTTAGAGAAGAAACCCATAGATCAAATCTAATGTCCAATATTATTACTACAAGAAATTCATATGTTATGAACATGAATGTAGAAAGAGACAGCCATATCACCAAGGAGGTAGTGTCCATCTCTACAACAATGAAGGAGAATCCTCTGAAACAATGTTTCTTTCATGCCATGTTTCTGAAGACACTCACAACAAGGATCTTTAGTTGTTGGAGAGTGGCTGCAGCAATCATATGACAGGTAATAAAAATCTGCTTTCTTATCTTGATGCTTCCATAACATAAAAAATTACTCTTGGAGATCACTCTTGCATTAAAGTTGAAGGAAAGGTATTGTCCCTATTCTTACCAAACAGATTCAACAGAAATACATACCTGATGTTTATTATGTTCCACATCTAAATCATAACCTCATTAGTGTAGGACAACTAATGGAACATGTTTATGATATAATATACCAAGGGAATACATGTTATATCTATGACAAATTTCCCAATAGAAGACTACTGGCAAAGGTTGAAAAAATTGATAATAGGATGTTTCCTTTGACTCTTAGAAGTCGAAATCTATCATAGTCTTTAGTCCACAATGTATTAAGAATAGATGAATCTCAACCATAACATTGTAGATATGGTCATATCCCATTCAAGACTCTAAGCTAGCTTCAAAGATAGTCAATAGACATTGGCCTCCCTACTATGAATGAAAGGTACTGTAATTATGAAATTTATGTTATGTCCAAGAAAAAACGAGATAACTTTCCCACACCTTCCTCTAGAGAAAAAGAACCTTTAGAGCTTGTTCATACATATTTATGTGGCCTAATGAAAACACAGTCGATTGGTGGTAGTCTTTATTTTATAACATTCATTAGTGATTATAGCAGGAAGACATGGGCATATTTTCTCCAAAATAAATCAAATACATTCTCAAGGTTCAAAGAATTCAAAGAAGAAGCCGAAAACAAGAGTGGAAATCATTTGAAAGTACTCAGATCTGACAGAGGAGGAGTGTATGACTCCAATGAATTCAAACCTTTTTGTCAACAGTAAGGAATTATAATGTAGAATATAGCAAGATGTACTCCACAACAAAATAGAGTAGTAGAAAGGAGAAATCATTCAATCATGAACATGGCCAGATGTACGCATCGTGAAAAGAAGTTGTCAAATAACTACTAGGCTGAAGCAATTTCGACAGTAGTGTATGTTCTCAACAAATCTATAATAACCAGTCTCTAAGATACATTACCTCAAGAAGCATGGGATGGTAAAAAGGTAAATGTATCTCACTTTCGAATTTTTGGATCAATAGCATTTTCACATGTTCCTGAGAAACTAAGAAAGAAGCTTGATGATAAGAGTGAAACTTTTATTTTCTTAGGTTATAGTGAGAAATCAAAGGGTTACAAACTTTATAATCCAGTGACCAAGAAGTTTGTTGTAAGAAGAGATGTCAATTTTTTTGAAAATAAATCTTGGTCTGATAATGTTGGATGAATATTCAAATCAATATTTTTTTTCCACCACATCCACCAATATTTCAGGTTCAAAAAGAGCCATACCATTCTGAAAATCGTACATATTCAAGCAATGAATCCACTAGTGATTCAACATCTTCAGAAGACAATTAGAAAACAAGAAGCATCAAAGAAATATATGAGCAGGAGCATGAGTTTGACCAAAAAAATATGTTTGCATTTCTTTCATCTCAACCAACTCATTTTGTAGAAGCAGGTAAAGAAAAGAATTGGGTAGATGCAATGAACCAAGAAATTTCTACTATAAAGGAGAATTAGACTTGGGAATTAGTTGATCTCCCAAGTTACAAAACCAGAATTGGTGTAAAGTTGGTATATAAGACCCTGCATAGTGAAAAAGGATAGATTGAGAAACATAAGGCAAGGTTGGTTGCCAAAGGATTCTCACATCAATTTTGTGTCAATTATGGTGAAACCTTTGCTCCTGTAGCAAGGTTAGACATTGTCAGAACCATTTTTTCCACAATAGCTCAACACAAATGGAAAGTCTATCAACTTGAAGTAAAATCCGCCTTTGTAAATGGTATATTGCAGGAATAAGTTTATGTAGAGCAGCCTTCTGGTTTTGAAGTTCCAGGATATGAGCATAAGGTATACATATTTAAGAAATATTTGTATGGTTTGAAACAAGCTCCAAGAGCTTGGTATGGTCGCATCAACAATTATCTCATCAAAAGTGGTTTTTGTAGAAGCAAACATGAGCCAACTTTGTATACCAAAGTTCATGAAGGTAAAATTATTATTGTATGCCTTTATATATGTGACCTTCTTTATACAGGAAATGTAATGTTAAAGGATTTCAAAGCAACAATACAAATAGAGTTTTATATGACAGATCTAGGAGTCATGAAATACCTATTAGGCATTGAAATTCACCATCCTGGTAATGGAATTTTCGTTGGTAAACAAAATATGCTACTAATATGAACCAAATGTTCAGGATGTCCAATTTCAAACATGTATATACGCTAATTGCTCAAGGCACAAAACTGACCAAAGAAGATTTAGCACCACCTATTGATCCCACATTGTGTAAAATAATTATTGGGGAATCTCAATTGTGGATGGTTGTGAAAATGACGTGATATGTGCGAGAAAGTATATGGTTCAAATCCCTCTCATTTACCCTATGAAAGGGGCATACTTAAGCACTTATATGTTATAGTGGTATCCATTAGAATCAACCTGTGTCAAGAGTATGAGACCAACCTAGTTGTTGATTCATGTAAATAATAATAATAATAATTCATGTTATTTAATGTAAAATTTATGTATACTTAAATGTTTTTCCATTTTCCAAAGGTGTTAGATTTAATGAATGAATAAAAGAAAATTCCACATAAATTATATTTTATTTCTCATTATTGTTAATTGCTAGCTCTTAGTTAGTAATTTCTCATGGTAAGGTTCTTTTACTAGTAATATTTTGTTTCAGCTATAGAATAGATCATACGCCATAGTATTGTAACATGTGGCTCTAATACCACTTGTAACATCCACTAATAACCTTCAAGAAAAGAATATTATTATCCTTTTTTTTTACTTTCTAACTAAGGTTATACTTACTCAAGTAATTTTCATCAATTATGTGGAATAAAATTTATAATCCACTCAAACTATTTATGCGAAGGTGGTTTATTACTATGGGAACTATTACCACCTCATAATCTAATTTCAATTTGGTTGTAGTATGATATATGTATACATTTTCTTTCGTGGTGCATTTTCTTAAATCTATGGATTGACTCCTTCGAACTTTGATCTTATTAAGTTATTGAATTATGGTACATATATGATATTACTTTATTTACCTTCTTGACTCTACTTCTCGTCATTTTGTGTGTTAAAGGAAGATGAGCAAAACCTAGTCAAAGTGGAACCCTCTTGAAGGGTCCAGTTTCTCACACTACCTGATCCTGAGCCCAGTAGCATCTAGCACATGTTAGCTTCTCCATCATTAGATTTTTGGGGTTTTTATCTGATGATTATCATGGAAACCAGGTGCTTAAGGGGTAACTACTCCTACCTTGCCCTTGTCGTCATGCACTCTCATTCTCATCACTCCTAGTGAAGTTCTCCAACTATCCTAGACTTTCTTCCCTTCAGGATGGCTTCTATTAGCCTTAAGTGTAGATATTAGGCTATAGATTCAAAACCGCTCATGAAATTTATTAAATCATAAGAATCGAAGCTACTCTATTACTCTGTGAAATTTAATTCACAATCTAAAACACAAATCATAGACATGAGAACAGAAACATCACACATGCACAGAGATTTATCTAAAAATCAATTCTTAAAACCCTTCTTATTTGCATTGAATTAATCAAAGAATAGAAATTAATCCATATTCTTATTCAAGCATGAGAAAAATCTGTAAGTGTATAGTATATATCTCTGCCTAGCTCGCTAACTCTAGCTAAAAATTAGCCAATTTTCAAGCCCTCGAAGCTCTTATTTCATTTTGTTGTTCCTTAAAGAATTAGGCCCATATTAATTAGGAATATCGCTGAAATGGATTACTCAATTTCTCTAGAGTCTTTCTCTAACTGCATGCACCACTTGTACCCTTCATAATAGTCTACAACTGGTAGTACAATGCCTTGGAATCTCCATCTCAACTAGCTAACTCGAGTTATCTTCATGCATGAGCTAATTTAGGTTGATTGATTAGTTCTAGGGATGATCACTTAGTGTGGTTCAAGTCACACTTCCACAACGTGACCTTCCACTACTTCCTCCAAAAGTTAGAACTAGTTTAACTAACCATAACACAGTTTAACTGAATTAAATTGCTACATTTGAAAGTATCTCAATCTAGGATCCTAAAATATAGGAATCGTTGCACACAACTAAACTACATTCCCCTAACTTGAATTAACTGAGTTAGACTCCTATTTTCTAAGAATCAAATTAAGAAAAATAAACTTGAACTCATTAACTCAAATTGAATGTTGTTAACTCAGTGACAAGAGCCATTTCACCTCAGTTAAATCCTCCAAGTTGTGTGTTGATGTAGAACTTTAAATTTCCTCAATTTGATTAAGGAAATATCAAAGATGAGACTTTCTTGCTGCATTTTCAACACTCCCTCTTAACAAGAAAGGGATTATCAACCAACCCTATCCTGCACTTGTGCAATGTATTGCATGCAATACCTCTCACCATTGCTTCTGTTTCTATAACAACATCTGCAACTGTGAAGAATCCAAAAAACAAACTAAATCAACTGTGTCTGCAATTGTCTACTAGGAAAGTTGTGTTGTTGTTGACTCTCCTATTGAACATTATTCTTTGTTTTCAACACTCCTCTGTACTCCTCAATATCTGACTGGAATTGATCCTCCTGCTACTAAATATTGTGGTCCCCCGTAGCAATGTAATGATCCATGAGGCGAATGCCTCAATGGACCTTGCCCAAATTTATGCAACTCTTGGATTAAGGATCTACATCACTCCACCTCAATCCTTGAGGTATAGTTGAATTTTCTCCCTTTTCCCACTTAGATCGAACCCATTATTTGAGGTCTTTTAATTTAGTGTATGTCTCCACATTTATTCCTCTCTACCTCTCCATTTTTAGTTGTTCAAAAACTTCCTGAGGCTTCTTCTGAGGTTGCATGTTGAAAGGTCTAACATGCTTCCTCTCAACCACCATATCTCTAGACTACTCATGAAACTACTCATGAAATTTACTAAATCACAAGACTTGAAGCTACTCTACTACTCTGTGCATGTTAATTCATAATCTATAAAACAAATCATAGACATGCAAAAGGAAACATCACACATGCACAAATATTTTTCTAGGGAAAAAAAATTCTCAAAACCCTTCCTATATGTAGTGCATTAATCAAAGAATAGAGATGAATATATATTCTTCCTCAATCCTGAGCATAACCTGCAAGTGTATAGTCTATCTCTTTCCTTGACTCACAGAGGCTGGACAACACTTAGCCAATTTTCAAGCCCTCCAATATCCTATTTCCTTATGTTGTTCCTTGAGGAATTAGGACCCTATTAATAATGAAAATTCCCTCAATTGGATTGCACAATTACTCTACATGTTTCTTCTGACTGCATGCACCACCTGTACACTTTAGAATAGTCTATAATTGATAGCACATTGCCTTGGAATCTCGATCTAAACTAGGTAACTTGAATTCTCTGCATGCATGAGCTAATTTGGTTTGATTGATCAGTTATCTAGATGATCACTAAGTGTTCTTGAAGTCACACTTCCATAACTTGACCTTCCACTAGTTTCTCTAACAATTAGAACTAGTTTAACTAACCATAACTAAATTTAATTGAATTAAATTGTTACAACTAAAATTAAATCAACACAGACTCCTAAAATTTAGTAATCATTTCAGACAACTGAACTTCATGCCCCTAACTCCAGTTAACTCAGTTGAAATCCTAATTTTTAGGAATCAACTCAAGGAAACTAAACTTCAACTCATTAGCTCATATTGAGTGTTCTTAACTGAGTGACAAGATCCATGTCACCTCAGTTAACTCCTCCAAGTTATCTGTTGATGTGGAATTTCAAATTTCCTCAATTTGATTAAGGAAAAATCAAAATTGAGAGTTTCTTGCTGCATTTTCAACACTGAGAACATATGATGAACGTTTCATGTCTTTATTTCCCTTTTCCTACATTTTTATTTTGTAATATGACTCGTTAACTTCCACCATTGTATTTTGCTCAGCATCTATGGCTACAGTGGCATGGAGAAATGTCGAATCGATTGTTGGGTTTCGACACTTTGTCTACAGAGGTAAAGGTATCATAGTTTTTGTCCCTTTTACTTCTACATGTCTTGAAGCCAAACTTTGACTCTTAGTTATTTTTTTTTAGTACGGAATTTACGAAGTTGGAAAGGAATTCAATTTTAGGTATAGTGAATTCCTATGTCATTTTCTTTCTCTATTTTCTAAACCTCAAGTCATGATACTAATTTTGGAATGTATGTCATTAGTGCGGGTTAGGGTTTGTCCCGCGTTACTAAAAAATTTGGGCATATTTATCTTGCGAAATACTTAAAGTCGTTGTCATTATTTGATTCAATTTTTAATATGGGTTTGTGCTTTTACCAAGTTCTTTTGCCAAACGCTCTATTTGGCCAAAGACTCTCTTTAATGCTTGAAGCTTAGTTTTTTAGTCTTTGAGCTTAAGGCATGTATATAGTTATCGAACTTATATGTGGAGCGTAATAATCACGACCTTCCTATAATTCTCTCATATTGATAAAATTTATCTGCAGTTTATTGTTGAAAAATGTATCCCCTCGAACATGGTTCTACTAGTGTTAAAAATTACAGTTCAATACAAATCCTTTGGTTTTTTTGTATCAATGTGTGTGTTACAACACTACATCTATATATATATATACAAAGAACAAAAAAAAAACCTTAGTTTTTATGGAAACACACACACATATAGTTCTTTCTCTATTTTACATGCTCTTCATTTCCTGCAAGATATTGTGGAAAGGGTATTGGTTATGCACATTCTCAACCATCTCCAAGGTATATAGTTTTTGGTCATCCACTCCCTATTTTTGTTTTTATACTCGTAGGATTATTATATCATTCTATTCTACCTAGCTTGCAATAAACATTTAATTTATTATATCATTTGGTTATACTTATATGTTCTCATTCCTAAGTGTGATTTACATATTAAAATGAATATCCCCAATGGGGTAACACTTGCTTAATACATATTAGGTTATTATTACTTCATGGCATGACTTATTGTTACTTCATGGCATAATTAAAGTTTTACATGCGTGTATTGAATCTCTCTTGGATGTTTGGTTATACAGTACCCCTTGGTTTTGAATGTTTCATGCTCTACCTGGCCTTAGAATACTACACACCCAATCCTTTATCGCCACATCCCCCTCCTTCACATGGGATGCATGTGATCACACTAACATGCCTGGATGATAGGGATGCGAGGATGAAAATTGAGGGACAAAACCCTAATCTCTTGTACCTTTATCATTTTCGCTCCCTTTCCTATTTTCGTTCACCATTTTCTTTTGAGGATTTTTTTGTGGCGTTGTTTCTTCAATCAATGTCATGTACCAACACCATTTTTAGTGTACATATTTATCTGGCCAGGATTTAAATGCACACAATTTTCTTATGGTAGAGGGTACCTTTTTTTTCTTTAAACTGATCTCGCATACGGTTATGTTGTCTCTACTACCTAAATTTCCTTAGAATCTATATTTTGTTTTCCTCCAGCAATATATGTTCCAGTTATAATGCCTTTACTTGTTTTGTGTATGTATACCACTCACACCAAGATTCCCACCAGTTTGGGTTTTTCTCGCCTTCAAGTAATGTTGTTTTCTTTTATGACATTCACCTGTGCCTTAGCTTATTTATTTATGTTATTTGCAAGGATGGCCTTATATGTAATCTATATGTGTAGTAATAAAATTTTCCCCTCTTTCTGGATAGGGAGTAATAGAGGTCAAATGAATTGATTCGATGATTCTAGATACAATGGTGAATGTCAGGTAAGGCCTGGAGTCTTTTTTTTTTTACCTTCCTTTTAATTCTTATTTTAGTGTTTTTTTTCCTTGATTTCATTTTTCCCAAACTACTATTGTCCAAAAATATTTTCATAGAGAATTAATAACAACTCCTCTCTTTCTATTGGAACAACAAGGAGTACATGAAACCTTTAACGGGTCTAAGTATTAATTTTTAATTCCTCTATTTGTGTTATTTCCTAGCTAAGTCAGACTTGTGCAATAGGGTATTTGTACTCTAGTTTTGCTATATTGCAGGTACCAGAATCTCTTTGGAAAACTATTTTACCCCTACACAATTGGATACCATAGTAACCATGTAATTTCTATTGCTAAGTTTTCCATCTCATTTTCATTTCACTCTTGGGAGCTCAATTCAGACCCATGGTCCTGCTAAGAAATTCATTGACTGCCACCATTGCTGACTATTTCTTCCTTGCATGACATATGGCAGTTATGTGTAAATTCTGAATTATTACTAGTTTAATGTGTAAATTTCTTTGGAATACCCTGACTAATAGGGAGCTTGATGCAATATGAAAGACATTGATTGCTAGTTTTTCGAAATTCTATACTCAACATAACTTATTCCTCCAGTTCGTGTTTATAAAATCACCTTAGAATAATTTATTCACTTCTCGGACCTATTTTAGGCAATATTTTTTGTAATTTAGCTGTTGTGAGGTGCACTATAGATCAATGAATGTATGTTTTAATGTGTGTATGTAATTATGTTTTTGTCCCTTCCTTGGTTTTATAGAGCTGAAATTTGTAGGTGGATAGTTGCCTATATTTGTAAGCATATATACATAGGAATTCCTTTTCATGGTATGTATTAGTTGGATTGCACTTCAATATTAGTATTGTTATAATTTATGGAATGTAGCATGGATCGATTTTTTTTTCACTAGTCAATTATGTGTAAGGAAAAACATAGTAATTTTTATCATGCATTTTCTCTTGGATACAATTTATTTTCTGGTTTCCATACAAAAGTCGTTGTTGATATCTTTTTGCAGGAATACAAAATCAATGTTTTAGCTATAATGAGCCTTATTGAGTAATTTATAATTAAGTGAATTTTGCATTTAAAGGTAGTCTACTGTATAATGATACTTGAGTGCTTTCTCACTAACATTTTAATTTTTCTGTCAATTATGTTTCACCAGATATTAGAGTTGGCATGCACTCTAAAATATTAACACTGAGGTTTTCAACTCTCTTCCTCTTGCTGTTTTTTTTTAGTTACTTCACCATTACCCTTCTTGGCTCAATTGATTATTTCCTACTGTAATTTCTCTCCTTACGCTATCCCCTTGAACCATTATCTCTTATACCTACAAAGACCTTGCATGCATAATTTTATTGCCTTTTTTATTCTATAGTCATAATATTTACTATAAGAAAGCCATAACCCTATAGGGGTATCTAACCTATCAAAATCACTAAGGGATTGCATGTGGCTTAGGCTACACCAATGCTTCACATGGATTGATTTTTTCCCCCAATGACTTTCACATCATGGAGTGTCTTAACAGTACACCACGTCACTATCTATTCTACTCCTGTGAACAAATTTTTATCTATTCAATATATATATATATATATATATATATATATATATATATATATATATATATATATATAATATTCAACATTCAAAGTAAAAATTTAAATTAAAATTTAAAATTAAAATTAAAATTAAATAAAATATATTTAACCTAAATAAAGTTATGTAAAATACACAATATATTATAAATTAATTTATCACGATTATATGATATCATAAATTAGGATGAAAAAAAGAAAAAATAATTATAACAATATATAATAAAAAATATGGTTAATTAAATAGATGACCATGCAATAAACTATTTATACATTAATTTATGTTTTTACAACATACATTTTGTTATTAATAGAGGTAGACTAGATGGCTTAAGTGTCAGTATAACATTTTTTGGGGACAGACACACGATGAAGCTTTTAAGAATTTGAATGAGTGTTTGGTGTAAGCCCTAATCCTTCGATTTACAAAATTGATAAAAAATGAAAACTTTGGAGGAGATTATTTCTCTTCTATATATTACAAAACAGTTAAATAAGATTACATTACAGACATCAACATTAAATGACTTAAGTGAAACTCATCTAAACTGAACTATTTGAATGTTAATCAGGACACTTGGAGTAACAAAGATTACACGTAGCAGGTAGTGGGAAATATATCCTCCAACACTCCCCCTTAATTTCAACTGCAAAAAATTTAAACTAAGATATCTGCTGGTCTATATCTCAGCTAGGCCTACAATTTAAAATTTTGAGATCATCTTGATTTCCTTTTCTCTTTCCTTTCTTCCAAATCCTATAGCCTCTAAATTGGTTCAACTTTTTCTTTTTGTTGTATCGTTCAAACATCAATTTCTTCATTTGCTGGTGTAGGTCTTCAATTGTTCTAAGTTGTGTATGGATATCATTTATCTCTTCAAAAATATGTTTGTATGTGGAATGCAACCACATGTTATCTTTCATAGTGTATTTTTCATCATCAATCTGTGGCAACACAAGAGGAGAATAAAATTTTATCTCTTCAAAACTCCAGTACCTAAAAGTTTCATTGATGTGTTATTCATGCATTCTATTTTCAACATTCATTTTTGCAACTTCTATGTAGACCTCATCTAGACATGGTGTTGCAAGTCATGCCCCAAGGAAATTTAATTGTTGATCATAATCGTCATGTTTGCCTGCACAATGGAAATCAATGGTAAGTTTAAAAACATATGAAAAACTACATTGGGTTTGTTCCTTCTTCTCTGCAATGAGAGATCTCCATGATTGTGCTTCCTTCTCTTTGTCAATTTCTTCAGCTGCTTCAAAGAACTATTCTTCTACTTGGTTCGAAGAGTCAAGTGGGATTATCGCGCCAAATAACATCATGTTGATATTATTTTTTTGTTGCACCATCTGTAACCATTCATATTAAGCCATTTGGTCTTCATCAAACTTAACATCAGCAATTTGAATTGTTGGATTCACTATAACACCGATTGCTCCAATGACAACTTCATTGTCATCAGCAAGCGTTGTTGTTGGTGATTGGATTCACCAAATTGTTATCATCAAGCTCTATTGTTGGATTCACCAAATTGTCATTAGCAAGCTCTGTTGCTAGAATCACCAAATTATCATCAACAAGCTCTATTGTTGGATTCACAAAACTTTCGTCCACTTGTGGTTGTGCATGGTGGGATTAGTGAGCATCAATGTGCTCTCCCTCTACTCCTTCTGCAAAATATTCATAATCATCATCCACTTGTGGCTGAGCTCAATGGGATTCACCAAACTCCTCATCTTCAACTGAATTACTTCCCCTTACACCCAAACACCTCTCAAGGGTATCTCAGGCTTCCTTCGCTGACTTTGCATCTACTATGAGGGGTAGAATGTTGTCATCTATAGATTTTTTTATGCATTTTAATGCGAAGGCGTTCTTTTGACTTTTCAGTTCCTTTTTTTTTTTAAAAAACTTCCTACATCTCTAGTTTTTGCTTCGAGTTTCTTAGCTTATTAGCTTCCCCATTTATTGAGTGTGGCACACTATGACTCAACAAGAAAACTGTATTGCAAACATAGCGGCTTCTCTATTATCAACTTCAATCAAATTAGATTGTCAATTGTCTTTCTGGTTTTGACTCTAGCTCATGGTGGCTAAAAAATACCAAATTGATTCACTTTCAATACAATCTTTATCTCATTTTTTTACAAAAGAAACATTTGCAGAAAATAATTTCACAAAATCCTTTTTAATTTGAATAAGTTTAAAAAGTTTTTAATGTCTTGTTCTAAAGTATTTGTCCTTTTCTAAGTAAAAAATAATTTTCGACAAAGCCAAAATCATATGATTGCTTTAAAACCATATGAAAACCTTTTTTTTTAACTGTTTTAAAAAATTACATAACAATTTTAACAATAATACCCTTCATCCAAAGAAAATAAGAAATAAATGATATTACTTTTGCCATGCACCTTGGAATTTTCAAGCTTAGGAATACACTATAGTTTTCGTGCCATTCGAGCCTTCCCAGTTCCGAATTCGTAATTCGAACTTTCATCACGATGACCTCAAAGATGACCTCGTTTGACCTTCACCACAGATTTGAATCTCGTGCCTCTTAAGAGGACCATATTGGCTTCGTGCCATAGATGTGACTTGTGCTCGTTTCGGGTATGTCGTCGTCAACACATTTTTTGACACACAAAGTATGCGGCTAGTGGATAATTTTACATGTTGGTTTTGTACTTAAGCAGAGAGATCAAGTGCATTGGTCAATTCAAAAAAAAATTTTCTTAAAATCTGGCTAGCTTGTAGTGGTTTCTCTTTGATTTCATATTCCTCTTGAATCGTCTCCCTCGAGTCTTCATCCTTTTCGTCTTTTAAAATATCCAACTTTCTTTTTTGCAAAACCTGCTTCATGCAATTAACATATTTCTCCTCCTCAACTTCTTGATGTATGATGTTTTTTTTCTCCTCCTCAACTTCTTGATGTATGATGTTTTCTTTGGAGTCTTATGTAACTTGGCCTCTAATACCATGACAAAGAATGAAGAGAGATTATGGAGCAAAGGTTTTTTCTTTTCAATATCATAAATCAGTTAAATAAGATTGTATTGGAAATATCAACATTAAATGACTAGAATAAAACTCAACTAAATTTCACTAACTGAAATTAACTTAAAACACTTAAAGTAAAAATGATAACACTTAACAGGTGATTGGATTAGATACTCCCATAGGAATAAGGAGTTCCATGTTAATGTGACACTATGTGCCATTGCATTTACGTTAGCATAGGAAGGGCCAAGTCACTTATTCCTAACGTCGCCAAAAAATTCACTTGATAATCGCAGTTCTTTCCTTCCTATGAAAAAATATCAATCAATGCCTACATGTAGGAGATTCAGGTTTACTGGAAGGGGTGTTTATGTTGGTCAAGCCTCAGCACTTTCCGAAATCCTATACAAACACACCGCTAGGTAATTCACTTGCAGACATTTTCAAATGGATAGCTCAGTGTCTTTTATAGGAGCATTACTCTGGAGTAGGAATTCAGTTATGCATCACAAACCAAAGTGAGCCCTAAAAATCTATTGTTAAGGGGGAGTGTGGAGCTCTGCATAATGAAAATGTGGGGATTAAATTTCATGGGATGTCTCTTAGAACTCATAATTGGACAAGGCAACCGTGCTTGGAATTCTTGTGCAGAATCCAGAGGCCTCTACATACCTCCCCTTTTTTTGACTGACGGTGAGATATCTCCTTATGCTGCAATTTTTTATAAAAAACATAGTAACTATACCGACTAGTTCTGGTGATTTCACTTCTTTTTACCAGCGATGGTAAGTGCTCCGATTGTGTTGGTATTACTATATCTTCCATGAGTTTAAACTCACCGTTGTGTTGAAATATTAATCTTACTGTTGGTTAAGTGTCATCTCATTTTATTTTATTGTCTGTTTCGTGTCATAGACAGCTCAATTTTACTTCAGTCTTATTCCATAGACCTTGATTTCTACTTCAATCATTTATTATTGATGTTTACAATGTAATATATTTAACCATTTTGAAATATTGAAAAAAGAAATCTCCACTGCACTTTTTGGTTATTTTTTTTCAGAGTATTGGAGGCCCAAGTCGCATAAAACACCAGAGAGAGTTGCGCCTCAAAGTTTTTGGGTTCGCAAAGAAAAGGCGTGAGAGGCCGAGAAAAAGAATGCAGTTGCGCACCTTTAAAAAAGACTCAGTGCATCGTATACGAAGCTCAACCAAAATAAATTGCGCACAAAGCAATAAAATTACGAATTTGTAGAGCTCTTAAAAGTTGTGCACCCCATGCATTGAAGGACTGTTCACATTTGTGCATCAAAAAGATGTCAGAGTTGCACACACGAGTTAACGAAGTCCACACAAGAAAAATCCGCCCAAGAATTCCTTCAAAGTCAAAGGTTCATATTTTTTTAATTCACGAATACATGTGAAAGGAGTATTTGTTGTTTTTCTAATCTCAAAAAGGTTCACAACAATAATTCATAAAACACTTTATTCATGCAAGGCCCTACTCATGAAATGTTTTAATTCATGATTAAAAAAAAAAAGAATTTAGTGATTTTAATTTTAATTTTAAAAGAGATATCGGCTTCGTCTAAGTGAATTTATTTGTTTAAAAGGGTTTATTAAAAAAATCAAGGTTTTTTTTAAAAGAGGGTTTACATTTTTAAAGGAGATATTTTTTTAAAAGGACTTGAGAAGGGTCTGCAATGTTGTATTTGAAGAAATACAACACCTTGCCACAGACCCCGACTCTTTCTAGCAAAAATTACCAGTTTTGGTTTTTCAAAATGAAGACATTCGTGCAAGCCCAATAGTGTTGGGATACACTTCAAAATACCTATGTAGAGCCAACCCAAGAAGCATGGGTGGCCATGTCCAATAATCAGAGGAATGAAACTACTAAACTCATAAGGAAATAACACAGAGCCAATTATTGTTTACAAAACTCATTTGATGACTCTATTTTTGACAAGATAACTGGTGCATCTGCAACACATGAAGCTTGGGGAATCTTGAAGGTTATGTATCAAGTTAATGATACAGTGAAGACAGTTAAATTAGAGACATTGAGATCACAGTTTGAAACCCTAAAGATGAATGACACAAAAATTTCAATCAATTCATGACTAGAGTCGTGGGAATAGTTAATCAGATTAAGCTCATCAGTGAAACCATTTCAGGTCAGAAAATTGTTCAAAAAGTCCTTCGAAGTCTACCCTATTAATATGACCTGATTAAAACAAGCATTCTGGAGTCCAAATATTTTACAATTTTCTTGGTAGAAAAGTTTACTGGATCACTTCTGGCACACGAAACAATACTCAACTTGGCAAAAGATTCCATAGAACAAGCTTTCAAAGAACAAATTTATTTTGGTAGAGGAAGACGTCGAGGATATAGAGGCAGAAACGAGTGAGGCAGAGGCCGAAGCAGAGGCAAATATGAACATCATCATGCAACAGACCAGACTCCACAAAACCAAACTCAAAGAAGTAGCCCATAGATCAAATCGAAGGTCCAATATTATTACTGCAAGAAATTCAGGCATTATGAACATGAATGTACAATGAAACAGACATATCAGCAAAGAGGTAGTGTCCATCTCTACAGCAATGAAGGAGAATCCTCTGAAACAATGTTTCTTTCATGCCATGTTTCTGAAGACACTAACAACAAGGATCTTTGGTTGTTGGAGGGTGGCTGCAGCAATCATATGACCGGTAATAAAATTATGCTTTCTTATCTTGATGCTTCCATAACATCAAAAAATACTCTTGGAGATCACTCTTGCATTAAAGTTGAAGGAAAAGGTATTGTCCCTATTCTTACTAAACAAATTCAACAAAAATGCATACCTGATGTGTATTATGTTCCACATCTAAAGCATAACCTCATTAGTGTAAAAAAACTAATGGAAAATGGTTATGATGTAATATTCCAAGGGAATACATGTTATATGTATGACAAATTTCCCAATAGAAGACTATTCGCAAAGGTTGAAAAAACCAATAATAGGAGTAGTTCAAAATCGTTATTCTGCGAGGCAGATTATCGTCGGAACTTAATCCTGATGTTTCCTTTTACTCTTAGAAGTCGAAATCTATCACAGTCTTCAGTCCACAATGTATTTAGAATAGATGCATCTCAGCCATAACATTCTAGATATGGTCATATCCCATTCAAGACTCTGAATTAGCTTCAGAAATAGTCAATAGGCATTGGCCTCCCTACTATGAATGAAAATTACTGTAATTGTGAAATTTGTGTTCTGTCCAAGAATAAAACATATAACTTTCCCACATATTCCTCTAGAGCAAAAGAACCTTTAGAGCTTGTTCATACATATTTATGTGTTCCAATGCAAACACCGTCCATTGGTGGTAGTCCTTATTTTCTAACATTCATTGGTGATTATAGCAGGAATACATTGGCGTATTTTCTAAAAAATAGATCAGATACATTCTCAAGGTTCAACGAATTCAAAGAAGAAGATGGAAAGAAGATTGGAAATCCTTTAAAATTACTCAGATCTATTAGAGAAGGAGAGTACAACTCCAATGAATTCAAATTATTTTGTCAACAGTAAGAAATCATAATGTAGAATACAACAAGATTTACTCCACAATAGAATGGAGTAGTAGAAAGGATAAATCAGTCAATCATGAACATGGCCATATCTACGCTTCGTGAGAAGAAGTTGTGAAAATGAAGTGATATGTATGAGAAAGTATATGGTTCAAATACCCCTCATTTACCCTCTGAAAGGGGCATACTTAGGCACTTATATGTTATAGTGGTAGTTGTTAGAATCAACTTGTGTTAAGAGTATGAGACCAACCTAGTTGTTGTTTCATGTAAATAATAATAATAATAATTCATGTTATTTAATGTCAGATTTATTCATACTTAAATGTTCTCCCACTTTCCGAAGGTGTTAGATTTAATGAATGAATAAAAGAAAATTCCACATAAATTTTATTTTATTTCTCATTATTGTCAATTGCCAACTCTTAATTAGTAATTTCTCATGGTAAGGTTCTTTCACTAGTAATTTTTATTTTTATTTTTTATTTTCTATTTTTTTTTTATTATATATATATATATTATATATATATATATATATATATATTCTTCAGTTGTAGAATAGATCAAAACCATAGTATTGTAACATGTGGCTCTAATACCACTTGTAACATCCACCAATAACCTTCAAGAAAAACTTATTATTATCTTTTTTTTACTTTCTAACTAAGGTTATACTTACTCAAGTAATTTTCATCAATTCTGTGAAACAAAATTTATAATCCACTCAAACTATTTACATGAAGGTGGTTTATTACTATGGGAACTATTACCACGTCATAATATTATTTCAATTTGGTTGTAGTATGATTTATGTATATATTTTCTTTCATGGTGCATTTTCTTAAATCTATGTATTGACTCCTTTGAACTTTAACCCTATTAAGTTATTGAATTATGGTACATATATGATATTACTTTATTTACCTGGTTGACTCTGCTTCTTGTCATATGACGTGTTAAAAGCGGATGAGCGAAACCTAGTTAGAGTGAAATTCTCTTGAAGGGTCCAATTTCTCACACTACTTGATCGTGAGCCAAGTAGCATGTAATACATGTTAGCTTCTCCATCATTAGATTTTTGGGCTTTTGATCTGACGGTTATCATGGAAACAAGGTGCTTAAGGGGTAACTACTCCTACCTTGCCCTTGTCATCTTGCACTCTCATTCTCAACACTCCTAGTGAAGTTCTCCAACTATCCTAGGTTTTCTTCCCTATGGGATGGCTTCTGTTAGCCTTGAGTGTATATATTAGGCTGTAGATTCAAAACCACTCATGAAATTTGTTAAATCATAAGACTCATAGCTACTCTATTGCTCTGCGAAATTTAATTCACAATCTATAACACAAATCATAGACATGCAAAAGGAAACATCACACATGCACAGAGATTTATCTAAGGGAAAGCAACTTCTCAAAACCCCTTCTTATTTGTATTGCATTAATCAAAGAATAGAAATTAATACATATTCTTGTTCAAGCCTGAGCACAATCTGCAAGTGTATAGTTTATCTCTCTGTCTGACTCATTGACTGTAGCCAACACTTAACCAATTTTCAAGCCCTCCAAGATCCTATTTCATTCTGTTGTTCCTTAAATAATTTGGCACCTATTAATTAGGAATTTCCCTCAATTGGATTATGCAATCTCTCTAGGGTCTTTCTCTAACTGCATGCACCACTTCTACACTTCGAAATAGTCTACAACTAGTAGTACAATGCCTTTGAATCTCCATATCAACTAGCTAGCTTGGATTATCTTCATGCACGAGCTAATTTAGGTTGATTGATCAGTTATTGGGATAATCACTAAGTGTGGTTAAAGTCACACTTCCACATCCTGACCTTCCATTACTTCCTCCAATAGTTAGAACTAGTTTAACTGACCATAACATAGTTTAACTGAATTAAATTGCTACAATTGAAAGTATCTCAACCTAGGATCCCAAAATATAGGAATCGTTGCACACAACTAAACTGCATGCCCCTACCTTGAATTAACTAAGTTAGACTCCTATTTTTGAAGAATCAAATTAAGAAAAATAAACTTGAACTCATTAACTCAAATTGAATGTTTTTAACTGAGCGACAAGAGCCATTTCGCCTCAGTTAACTCCTCCAAGTTGCCGTTGATGTGGAATTTCAAATTTCCTCAATTTGATTAAGGAAATATCAAAGTGAGACTTTCTTGTTGCATTTTGAACACTCCCTCTTAACAAGAAAGGGATTATCAACCAACACTATCCCGCACCTATGGAATGTACTGCATGCAACACCTCTCACCATTGCTTCTGTTTCTACAACAACATATGCAACTGTGAAGAACCAAAAAACAAACTAAATCAATCATTCCTGCAATTGTCTACTAGGAAAATTGTGTTGTTGTTGACTCTGCTACTGAACATTATTCTTTGTTTTCAAAACTCCTCTGCACTCCTCACTATCTGAATGGAATTGATCCTCTTGCTACTGAATATTGTGGTCCCCCGTAGCAAGGTAATGATCCATGACGTGAATGCCTCAATGGACCATGCCCAAATTTATGCAACTCTTGGATTAATGATCTACATCACTCCACCTCAATCCTTGAGGTATAGTTTAATGTTCTCCCTTTTCCCACTTAGATCGAACCCATTATTCGAGGTCCTTAATTTAGTGTATGTCTCCACACTTCTTCCTCTCTGCCTCTCCATTTGTAGTTGGTCAACAAATTCCCGAGGCTTCTTCTAAGGTTGCATGTTGAAAGTTCTAACATGCTTCCTCTCAACCACCATATCTCTAGTCTATGTGCTTCTCCTCAAGGCTTTATATGCATCTTCTACCTCAAGTTCAATAGATTCTTGACTCGAGCACTGATCTATTTCACCTGCCTCATGGATATGTGTCTCAGGAGTGCTTTCCCTTTTCTGAAGATCACATTGTAACCACAGTCTTCTAAAAGTGCAACAAAGATTATATTTTTCTTTAGTCCTCGAATGAACATGACATCCTTGAATCTGAGAGGGGAGCTCAACTCCCTATGAAAGGTGACTATACCAATCCTAGTCAAAATGTACCTTTCATCATCTCCAAACTCAATGTTCATATGGGGATCTTTCTCCTCCATGTCACTGGAAAATTCTCTATTCCCCTTCATGTGGAACGAGGCACCACTGTTTAGGTACCACACACTCCCCATCACTATACTCTTCATGCATGAAATGAGAGTGAAGTCTAGCTAGAACTATGAATCCAAAACTTCACCTGTTCCTGCTACTGCAAGATCCTTATTGCTTGCCTTCTTATGTGGACACTTAGTGGCATATTTTCCGAATTCATGATAATTGAAACACTGAGTTTTGGATAAGTATTTCTTCTTTCCCCCTTGAATGGATTCAACTTCACCTTGGGACTTCTTTCCCTTGGCCTTCCTTCCTTTGCTTACTAATGCAAAGTCCTCTTCCTCTTCTTTGTATAAGGTCCCATCTCTAGTATTCTACCTTATTTCCTCTTGTACTAGGTTAGAGCATAAGTGCTTCCAAATCAGTAGTTTCTCCCTCCCATTCAGTGACAGCTCTTGGGAAGGCTGAGATGGGATAGAGCTACCAAATATTCTTTAGGGAAATTAAAATTGTCCCCACCAAGTTCATCATGACACTATGTAAACTTTCTCAGATACTACATAATTGTGTCATTCACCTGCATCTTGAAACTTCGAAGTTTATCATTGAGTGCTAGCTTCTTGTGGTCACTATTTTTCTGGAACAATTCTGTCAGTGTACTCCACATCATGAACATATTTTATTTTCCTTGGATATTCGAGACAATATGATCCCGTACTCCATCCAAGATGATTCTCCTCACCTTGCCTACATATTTCTTCCACTTAGCAAGTTTATGAGCATCAAATGCTTGATATTTTGCAACATCTGTCTTGATGTATTCTAGCAACCCATTTTCATCCAATATTTCCTCCATGTGCTCCTTTCGTGTAACCATATTTGAGGTGAGTTCCAAGGGATACTCTAGCCTTAGTCCGTTGTAATCCATCTTCTTTGTCCTAAAGAAAACCTGGAACAATGATCTTCAAATTCAAATCTCTGAGGCATGACTTTGAATTTCCTGTTCTATTGTGAATTCAACTCTCATACCACATAAAATTTAGGTTGTTTATTCAAAACTACTCATGAAATTTACTAAATCACAAGACTCAAAGTCTTACTCTACTACTCTGTGGAAGTCAATTCATAATCTGGAAAACAAATCATAGACATGCAAAAGGAAACATCACACATGCGTAGAG